>JAWNND010000623.1:0-491117 GCA_035043265.1 Drosophila testacea
TGTAAAAAATTATTGCCCTTGGCACACCCTTTCATATACTAATGTCTCATGTAGGGTAAAAAAGAGCAATAACAATAATAACAACAACAACCGTAAATTTGTTCGATTTCAATATATAAATAAGCAAGAAATGCAATAAAATAATACGGTTTGAATATCCGCGCCAAGCGATGAAGTTGAAACGGACACTATACAGCACTGCTCTATGCAATACTATCGGTGCTCTCTCTAACACAGTGCAAAGAGCAGCTCGCACGCTGAGCAGATTATATGGGAATCGGCAACTTATCAGTCCCAATATCTCGAGAACCGAGCCGAAAGTCAAAAATTTTATTTGAGTTTCTTGTCTTATTTCGACGTGCCTACCGGAATCCATTATCAGATTTTGGAGCCCCTGATATCGGCGCCCAGATCTGATGATGGATTCCGGTAAAACTCAATTTGTTGTGTTTTGTTTACAAATAATAATAAATAATCGATAAATATTTGACGTTTTTCGATAAGTGTAACGGAATCACAAACAAAGTAGCGGACTTTTTTTATGATACATGCTCATGTATCATTATACCTCAAATTTGGTATCATAATACAGTATCAGTCACTTTCACCAGATAGAGCGGATGTATCACAAAAATTTTCAGAGAAAAAATGAGCCTGGTAAACACACCCAATAATAGAGTTGTTTTCTGCCCAGATGATACATTATAATCATATAATTACATTTATTCTTTTTTTATGGCGGTTTGTATGTAAAAATATGAAAAATTTGTGGTTTTTCCGTATTTAAAGCCCATTTTTATTTTTAATCCAAAAATTTTTTTGGGGATATTAAAATGTTAGCTCCAAATTTCTAGCTGGTAGCTTCATAAATATGACTGATACTGATTTAAGTCCCCCTAGAATCTTAGAGGGCGTAAAACACGAAAAAACAGAAGTTTTTCAATATTTGTACATACAAATCGCAATAAAAATAGACAACATTTTTTTCAAAATAGTATCAGGTTATAATTTTTTGCTCAAATTTTATCCAAATAAGAATTATTTTTTAAAATCATTCATAAAATAAATTTTTTTTAAAATTGAACACAATTGTTATTGAGATATTGATTTTTTAAAATTTCCAGCACTACAAGTATAAACTAATAATTTAATATGCTAGTCACAATGTTTAGGTTACTTAATTGAAATAAATACAAACTAAAGCTATTTAATTACTTAATTAATTAATATAGTTTGCAAAGCTAAAGTTATCTTTATAAAGTTATATCTAATGTCTGTAAATGGCGTTTGAGTCTAATACTAAATTGCGTCGCACTTCTGATAGTCTTCAACGAGTGGGGTAGTTCGTTCCATAGACGAGCAGTGTAAACAAAGAAGTGGTATTCTGAGTTTGCTAATTTGACTCGAGGGCATATTAAATTATTAGTTCTTTGCGAAGAGGCAAATCTTATTATTTCAAATAAATAAGTGGGCTCCCTTGTCATTACCGTCCTGTGCAGGAAAATTAGTGCTCTAAAGTGAGTCCACAATTTAAGGCTGAAATACGGTCATGAACTTTACGATTAAATGCATACCTGGCTATTGCATTAAGGGCTATTCTAAGCTTATTCATATCCCCTGCGTTAGATTGTCCAAATACTTCAACACTGTAAAAAAGGGTGTGTGTCAGGTACATTTTCGCTATTAGCAGCTTTAGTTGTAAAGGCAGAAAAGCTTTGGAAGCAATCAACTGTCGGAGCTGACCGAATGTTTTGCCCGTTACCACGGAAATATGGTTATTCCGAGTCAGTGTGCTATTGAAATAAATCCCTAGATTGGCTGCTCTAGTGACATAGTCCACAAGGCTCCAACAAATGTGCAGCCCAGGCAGTTGTCTAGTATCTATGGCTTTTTTATAAATGACAAAACGTTTAAATTTTTTTGGTTTATTCCTAAAGGCTTATGTTCATGCTTTTGGCTGTAACTTTCAAATGATTGGCCAAATAAATGAAATAACGGTTTTATATTAAAGATAATTAATTAATCAAAAGAAAAAAGTGATTTTCACATATTTTACTATTTTTTTTTCCAAAAAAAAAATAAAAAAAACAACAACTCAAAGTTGATATACAAATTTTGGGCACTTTTCAATTGTTATGCCAGGCTTACATTGCCGTTTGTAATGAATTACCGATTGTAATGCCCAAATGCACCCCTGACTCGCTGTGCCAGACAATGTGGACCTAGCATAACCGTCTGGCAACCCTTTAACACATTATGTTTGCGAGACAAAAAGTAAACAAACATAACAAGTGCAAATTAATATGTAAATTATGAATAAGGATTTTTTTTTTAATAATACTTGGCTTTTATTTATTGGATCTTCTCTTAATTTGAGACTAACAATAATTTTGCAAATCTTATAAATAAACAATAGTTAATAGTCTTCTTGGACTGTAAATTGACACAAATTAAGGATGTATAGAATTAGTAATTTAGAGGCATTAAATAATAAAGTTATAATGTAAATAATAACAGTGTTCTTATTTAATTATTATATGTATATGTATGTAAATATAAATGTGTGCGCAAGTCATAGAAGTTCAAGTATATTATTTGTGTATTTTCAGTGTTTTATGCTAGGCTTACATTAATTGGCACAGCCTGGCACAGCGCATCAGGGGTGTATTTGGGCATCTGAACCTTCGAAATTTGGGTCAATGTTACATACGAGTCCATAGCTCCAAAAATGTTGAAATTTTTTTTGTGAATAGACCCCGATTTATCATGAATTATGGTGAAAAATTTCTCTTATAGTTTTTTTTTAAATTAATTTTAAAGTTGCACTGCACACGGTACTTTCTGTGTTATTGTTGTTGTTTTTGGTATTGTTATTGTTGTTGTTGTAGTTTTTGTTGTTGTAGTTATTATTATTGTTATTGTTTAAGTTGTTGTTGTGCTATTATCAGAGACGTGCCCAATAAACAACTTTTTAATGAATTTGTCATTTCAGTGGCATTAAAAAAGTAGTGCTAAAGAAAATCTCATTTCACTAGCGTTGAAAAAAGTAGTGCCAATGAAATTTCATTTCATTAGCGTTGAAAAAAGTAGTGCTAGTGAACAAATTTTTACTAGCATTGAAAAAAGTAATGCTAATGAAAATTTTTTAATTATAAATGAAAATTTAATTAAATTAGTATTTTCGGTACACTTAATTTCATAATTAATTTTTAATTAACTCCACTGATCTATAGCAACCCAATGAAAACACGGTAAAACCACTTGCGAATTGCAGGCGCATACGCAGAAAACTTAGACCTAAAATAAATGCATACTTAAGGTTGTGCATTTTCAACGAAGTTACCGAACACCAAAGCATACTCTAAAGCCAACGCCAAAAGTTTTTATTTACAAGATATTTGAAACATTTATATATAATATTTGCTTCTCTTTAACATTTTTAATAATCGTATACAATATTTGTCACAATAATCGTATAGGAAAATCGTATACAATAATCGTATACAATAATTGTTTACAATAATCGTACAGGAAAATCGTAAAGAATCAGATATCGGACGATATATAAGATATATATATATATATATATAAATATATATAATACTAATTTTTCCATAATTTTTCTAATTTTTATACCCTTGCAGAGGGTATTATAATTTTGTCACGAAGTTTGTAACGCATTGAAGGAGGCGTATTACAAAAGAGCCTTTAGTATGTATAAAACACACTATAGTCTGAACTTGTTCTGAAAATTTCATTACAATTGGATGATAAACGCGGAAGTTATTCAACTAACAATGTTACGGGCAAAAGGGTGAAGATGGAGTATATATATTCTTGATCAGCATCAAAAGCCGAGTCGATATAGCCATGTCCGTCTGTCCGTTTGTCTGTCCCTTTTTGTGTCGTCTAGATCTCAGAGACTATAACAGCTAGAGACACCAAATTTGGCGTGTAGGTTCACCTATATCTCCCATTGATCAAGTTTGTTTTAGATTTTTGCCACGCCCCCTTCGCCCACAGAAATTGAAATACAAAATTTTAAAGACGAATTACGAGAGAAGCTTTAATGCTAGCGCCTTGATTTTTGGTACAGATAAGATACACATACATATACATTGTCCAAATTTTCATTCAAATCGGATAATAAACGCGGAAGTTATTCAACTAACGCCAGCGACCTCTGTGTTTATTAACTGATACGTTCGTAGTGGCGCCAGCTACGGTGGAGCAAGCTCGACGGTAGGAGACTCTGTACTTTTTGATTGCAATGCGTTTACCACAGATGGTTTTTTAATGTTTCAGAAATTTCAGTAGATGGCGCCGTTTCTTATTCAGTACCGTAATCGAAATAAATTAGTTTGCGGGAACCGAGAACCGAATCGTTTGTACCGGTACGGTTCCGGTACATAAGCATTACATAAAAATGTTCTCCAATTTTAAGTAAGTGTTCCATGCTTAAATGCATATATTTGTACGTGTAGATATACATATATGTACATATATTTTTTGATAAAATTCGATTAAGTAACATTTTGAGATTTTTGAACATTACTTTGCTGTACCCGTATGAAGCGGTACTGATACCGAAACCGAAATAGAACCTTTTACTGAAATACTGATTTCAGTACTTACCAAAACCGAAAACGATATTTGTTTCGGTTTCATTCCCAGGACATAAGTAAAAGACTTGCAGCTGTTAAACGGTTTACATGAGTTTAATAGAACACATTATTAGTATATTGTTATTAGTAGGTTATCAAATGAACATAAAATTAATAACATTATTTATAAAGTTCGAACTTGTTTTCGGTTTTTTTTTGTGTTACAATTTTTCTTCACAATGTTTTGTGCAGCGTAAAATGTTGGAAAAAATTGAATAAATAAATTACACTACAACAGCAATGCAACAGCTTATCAAATTTACTATATTTGTATATAGTATACATGTATATGTATATAGGGTATACGCATAATGTGGTTCAGTCTTTGATTTTAAACTTAACGGGTTAAAAGTATGCAGTTAAGAGAAAAAAAAAACAAAAAAAAGATCTATACATAAACTAAGTTGGGGAATCGATTAATAACACTAGGCAACAGCCAAAACTCCCCCTGGTCAAAAATCACATTTTGTGATACATATGGGCCTGACGCCGAAAATCGTTTTTAAAAAATTTTCTTAGGAGTTGTTTTTTTTTACATTTTTTGTCTGTTGTTTTTATATTATATATTATATATTTTATATATTTTTAAGATTTGAAAATTATTACTTTTTTTTTACGATTTTTTGATTTCAAATTTCATTTTTGAATATGACATAATTACGACTATAATCATCAACAAGAATGTTTGAAAACAATGTTGATGATTACAAACTCTCAACAACAACAATACAACAGGCTATAGATCTGTTTCAAGAGATGTTTCTTAAGATCTTTTAACGAAACTCACAGAACTTGAGTTTGGTACAGTTCTACACATTCTGGCCAAATTTAATTTATATCAGACCACTATATCATATATATATATATCATATAAAGGACCGATCGGTCAAAAGCCGAATTTTACTCTCTACACGGAGTATTATACAGTATAAATTGGTAGTTTCTGATTTAATTTTATTGATCATCTCTTTGCGTGAGTCTTGAATCATTATTGCATGTGATTTTGAAGTCAAAGCTAGAAAATTGAATTCGGGTTGCATTTTCTGGACTTAAGGTCGAATTTCCTTACCATTCCGCAAGGGAGTAACAAATTTTAGGAAAAAACATATCTACCTACAAGATGTTGTTTTCTTTCTTTTGTATGCACGACTTCAATAAGTATTGCCTTTAGCGACGTCTAATGAATGTCCCTAGCTATCTAATTTTTAAACAATAAAAGTACTAACCATTTTTTAATTTTCCTTGAATTTTAAGTCAAAAAATCGTAAAAACAAGCAAAAAAAATGGTACATTATTCTTGATCAGGGCGACGAGTTGAGTCGATACAGTCATGCCCGTCTGTCTGTCCGTCTGTCCGTCTGTTTCTATGCAAACTAGTTTCTCAGTTTTGAAGCCAACTTGGTACAGGTCCGTCTTTTTAATGTACGCAGTACATATGTCGGAAGCGGCCGGATCGGATAACTATATCATATAGCTGCCATAGGAATGATCGAAATGAAAAACTTTTTTGTTTCTTGAGATATCTCAACCAAACTCACACATTGTGTGTTTGGTATATATACTTTCAAACAGGCTGACCAAATTTTGTGTAAATCGGACTACTATATCATATAGCTGCCATAGGAGCGTCCTATACAGGACACTGCAAGAGTTTCTACTTCAAGGGCTTCCAAGGCCTGCAAAAGCCTTTTAAGATCAAGTGTGCCGTTCTCGATAAATAATTAAAAATGTAAGAGCCCCTCATGAAAACATTTAAAAAAAAACGTAAAAATTTTAAAAATTAAAAAAAAAGTACCCCTAAGAAAATTTTTTAAAGTCGATATATCTATCATAAAAAGCAAAATTTGGCCGAGGGCCATAAAGCTAAAAATTGTTGCCCATTGTAATTTGCTTAATTGCTTTGCTTTGATGCTAGGAGGAAAGAAAAGGGAAAGTTTTGGATCGGGGAATGTGCTAGGAAATGTCCTTTGTGGGGCACAGCCCCATGGAACGCTTTCATTATAATCGTTTTCTATTTAAATCATAGTATTCTTTTTGTTTAGTTTGTATTGCTTGTCACATTTTGGTGGCCTCCTCCTCTTGGCCACTGGAAGCTAGCGCTGGCGACACCGAACCCGAACCAGATGCAGATCCAGAACCAGAGCCAGAGCCAGAACCGGAACCGGAACCAGATGCCGATGGGGTTGCGGAGCTAACAGTTGTTGTCGACTCCGACTCGATGGCCGCCTGCAGCTCGACGAAAATGTCAATGAGATTGTTGATGCCAATCAAATAGCCATCCTCATGATTGCCCACCTTCCAGGCCGAGTAATGATCAATATGCAGTTGCTCTGGCAACGCAACCGTCTTGGCAAAATCAATAAGCCAAACACTGGCGTGCGTCTGATCATGGACAAAGAGCAGGGAGCTGCCAATGACCTCGTGTGTCTGAAAGAACTCCGATACCGCCAGCGTGGCACGAATGGCCCGCAATCGTTGTATATAACGTGGCTAAGAAAGGGATTACGATTATCAACAGGTTGATTTCAGAAAAGAAAGCATCTAGAGACGTACCAGAATATGTGGATGGCCACTGAGGAACTCGGAAAATGCCAATTTGATTTGTTCGCGTGACTTGGTCGTTTTAAAATCTTTGGAACTGGTGCCGTCACTTTTCTTGATGCCCTGCAAAGAAAATAAGGTAAATAAAGGACTTAAACATTTAATATAAATCATTTTTATATTTAAATCTTCTATATATAAAAAAACTCTTAGTCAAAGGTCAAAATTTGTTTGGTATGAAAAATTTGTTTGTTTTTTGAGCTATCTCAATAAATTTTTCAATCATTGTTATATCTGGAGAAAATTTGGTCAAGATCGGACGACTATATCATAAAGCTGCCAATCGGATACAAAATCGAATTTAGTATGATGACATTTTTTGTTTTTTGAGCTATCTTTACCACACTCACAGATAATGTATTTCTTTTTTTAAATAATCGAATTTAAATAAACGTTTAATATGAAGAGCTTTGTTGTTTTCTAAGCTATCTCAACCAAATTCACAGATTGGTTTTATCTCGACAAATGTGACCTTTAAATGCTTAGTCTAGCGTTTTCCCGCCAAATCTGACTTTTTTCTGCCAAATCTCATTTTTTTCTCCAAAGTCCATATTATATAAAGTTTGAATTATTATTTTAGTTCCAATTACAGGAAGAAATTGGAAGCAGCGCAAAGCGACTATTTAAATTTATATTGCCTGTTAAATTTATAATTTTAGGTTTCCTTTACCTTGGATATTTCTCTATTTTATCGTAAATTTTAATAATGAAAAAACTGGTAATCGAAACAATTTTTTTTTCAATAGTCTGTACGAGCCGGGGGTTGGAGAGCGCAGTGAGCAGGGGGCATACCCCTAGTAGTCTATAAAAAGTACGTTTTTTTTACTTTATGTGGACACATTGTTGAAAACGCCACGCCCGCCCGCTATAAATTATTTGTTAAAGTAATATAAACATACCCCAACATGTTTAAAAGGATGGGCGTGCACTTTTTTGCGATAAGCGAAATATTTGAGCTTAAAGTTGCAACAACTTTGAATTCGAATTATCTATTTTACACGTTTGGATACGGTTTTTTGAGTGCCTTTCGCATTTGTCTTATAAGTAACACTGTGTTACAAACTGGAATGAAGTTGAAAATCCTGGGAAATGATAGTGATTTTCGGGCAGGGCTTATCGAGTATAGCAAAACTGCATACAACTGGAATTTGGGGGACACCCCAAACCGCTAAAAAAAAACCGAGTTTTGCTATGTTTGGGAATTTACTGTGTAATAAAAAAATGGCAACCAAGATCAAGTAAAAATAAACATATTGTTGTAGAGACAAAGACAACACTACAAAAAGCATTTAATAGAGAAATCAGCTTAATTGTCGATCAGCCTAAGCCTGGATTTGGTAACTCCAAAATGCTGAACTTTATGCAAAAATAACCAATATTAATGTCAATTAAATTAAAAAATGTCTCACATTATTGATTTTCGTTGCTTCCGGTTATGAGTTGGATACAGAAAAATTAAGAAAATTTTCGTACGCTACAGCCAAGTATTATGTTAAATTGTATCCCTGGTATCACATGGCTCTCTCGGTGCATAAGTTCCTAATACAAGGTATAGAGATCATTAAACATGCTCTGTTACCGATTGGCCAATTATCGGAAGAAGCACAAGAAGTTCGCAACAAGGACTTGAAAAAGTATAGGGAGCATTTCACAAGATAAATAAGTAGAATCAGTACAAACCAAGACATTTTCAACATGCTTTTAGTCAGCTCTGACCCTGTTATTTCCAGCAAACGAAAGCTACATAAAAGAAAATTGAATCGATTTCCAAAATAATCGTAGGAGTTATTAAAAGCTTCAACAGTTGTTCATTCACTTGTCAGCGAAACCAGTTATGATGTGAGCACTCATTTTAAAGTCAAAGGTTTTTACTGTTACATGATTTTTAGACCCAGTACTTTAAAAAGTACAAATGGGTCTATTACGTTTGTGCAAAAAAAAAATGTGCGTAACAGGCAGAAGGAGGCGTGGCACACCCTATAAAGTATATATATTCTTGATCAGCATCAACAGCCGAGTCGATATAGCCATGTCCGTCTGTCTGTCTGTCCGTCTGTCCGATTTTTGAGTTCCTAGATCCCAGAGACTATAAGAGCTAGAGACACCAAATTTGGCATGTAGGTTCATATATATCTTGCATTGATCAAGTTTGTTTTAGATATTTGCCACGCCCCCCTCCGCCCCTAGAAATTGAAAAACAAAATTTTAAAGACGAATTACAAGAGAATCTTTAATACTAGCGCCTTTTTTTTTGGTATATATAATACTCGCTATAGTCCAAACCGGTCCAAAAAATTTCATTCCAATCGGTTGATAAACGCGGAAGTTATTTAACTAACAATGTTAGAGGCAAAAGGAAGAAGAAGAGACGCTAGCGGTCTCTATGTTTATTAAGTGGCGCCATCTTTTGATGGTACGCAACATTGAAGAACAATCTTCTTGAACGCTTTGCACTCAAAAAGTACTGGGTCTCCTACTGTCGAGCTTGCTCCACTGTAGCTTACTGCATTTTTATAATATATGCTTGTAAACTAATACAAGCTACGACTTTTTAACTGAAGAAAGTCAGATTTTCTAGCATTATAAAGAACAAAAATTAAAATAAATCAAAATTAGAGAATGCGTTATCTAAAAATTCTTTTTTTAGTTCATGTGTATATACTGAATGATAGAAAAATTATGATCTGATTCGGCAGTTTCTGACTAAGATACTGCCTGCATAAAAAGATTGTCCTGTATCTAGAGCCATTGCATATATTTAACTAAGAGAGTGGTTTGTATAGTTAGGATACATGGACACAACGGCAGACAGACTTCTATATTTACTCAGATCGTCATCCTGATCAAGGAAGTAAGTATATCTTTATGAAGTCTGTTTTAAAGCAAAATACTTTATTTTTTTAAATAGGGACTGAATCCAATTTAAGTTGTATTAAAAAAGTACAAAATAACAAGGATTCAACCAGTAACCGAAATCGTTATCCATTATTTATCGATTGAATTAACTTGTTGACTGAAACTGTAACCGGAATAGGTTTTTTTATTATTCCGAAGTTGTTCAAATCGACATAACCGTTAACAAACCGATTCATCTAAAACGGTTTGTTTCGGCTTTGGTAATTCGAGTTTTATTGAGTTAAACTTAACAACAATCATTTCTTTTAACAAAAAAAATAATAATACTGCATTTTTAGATCATGGTGAAATCGCATAAGCTGTAATCTATACATATAAAACTCTTTGTCCTGAAATATATCATATAGCTGCCATAGGAACGATCGGTTCAAAATCAAAATTTAGTAAGATATCTCAAGGAAAGTCACAGATTTTGTGTTTGGTACAGATTTATATAGCCTGACCAAATTTGGTGCAAATCGTATAGCTGCGATAGGAACGATCGGTTCGAAATAACATTTAGTATGAACAACTTTTTAGTTTCTTAAGATATCTTAACCAAACTTACACATTGTGTGTTTGGTTTAGTTTCAAACAGCTTGATAAAATTTGGTGCGAATCGGACTACTATGTATATCATATAGCATATACCTGTATGTTGAAAATCAACATTTTACAAATTTTGTAAGTTATCTGACGGCTTATACACTGCAAGGGTGTCCAAACTTTGGCGCGCCAAGATTAGCTTGCGCTAAATTTAGACCCAGTACTTTAAAAAAGTACACATGGGTCTAATACGTTTGTGCAAATGTCCGTAACAGGCAGAAGGAGGCGTGGCAGACTCCATAAAGTATATATATTCTTGATCAGCATCAACAGCCGAGTCGATATAGCCATGTCCGTTTGTCCGTATGTCCGTCTGTCCGTCTGTCTGTCCCTTTTTTGAGTTCCTAGATCTTAGAGACTATAAGAGCTAGAGACACCAAATTTGGCATGTACGTTCCTCTACAAGTCCTTTTGATCAAGTTTGTTTTCGATTTTTGCCACGCCCCCCTCCGCCCCTAGAAATTGAAAAATAAAATTTTAAAGACGAATTACAAGAGAACCTTTAAGACTAGCGCCTTTATTTTTGGTACATATATCAAACACTATGGTTCCAACCAGTCCAGAAAATGCATTCCAATCGGATGACAAACACGGAAGTTATTCAACTAACAATGTTACGGGCAAAAGGAAGAAGAGACGCCAGCGACCTCTATGTTTATGAAGTGGCGCCATCTATTGAATGGTAGGAAACATTGAAGAGCAATCAAGTGAACGCTTTGCACTCAAAAAGTACTGGGTCTCCTACTGTCGAGCTTGCTCCACTGTAGCTTAGTGCATTTTTTTATATAGAGTTGACAGCCAGCGTACACTATTTTGCAGAAATTAACCTCTTTTAGGGCGTTTTGTGTGGAAGCTATAGCGTCTTATCAGGTTAAACTTGGACTCTTCCGAGAATAAAATGCGTGGCCACTCAGATTCACCCAAAAAAAATGTATATTGACCAAATTAAACGGGTTTTCTTCATTAGTTTATTAAGAAGACGCATTTCGAAGGGTACTCCCCAAAAAAAAATTAGTCGAATAGAATAACAATTGGTGAAATCACAGGCAGGAAAAGTTCAAATTTGATTAAGGTTCTGAGTGCGACTTTTTTGTTGTTGTTGTGTACGGATAGGTTCGATGCAATCAGTTTCGACATACACATAGACTTGTACCAAATTTCATCACAGGAAAAGACGGATATGTTAATATCAAATCAAATAGTTATCCGGATGAAGACTATGCATACTTTATGGGGTCTGCCACGTCTTACAAATTTCACAACAACAAAAAAAGGAATATAGAAAAATAGTTAAAGAATCACCCTAGGGTGGTATCAGGTAACTTTACCTCAATGCGAAAGCCCATCGTGGCTGTGCTGGAGATGGTCTCGCGCCAGACCATATAGCGTGGTTTGGTTACTGCCTTTGCCGCATGCTCCTCGGCGTTGGGAGCCAGTGCATCGATCTGTATCATTTTGTCATACATATCCTTGCGTAATTTGGGCTTCTCCTTGGCCTTCGATAGCTCCTCCTCCAGATAGGTGCGGACACCGACCTTGCAGTCCATTACACAAGGCTGCACATAATCGCTCAGCAGATCCTGCAGCTGCAAATAGACTGAAAGATGGAGGAAAGTGGGATCAGATAAATGTAATAAAAGGTACAGTAGTGACTGCTTACGTTCGCCATCCTCGCTGGTCACCTGACCTTTGTAGACGGGCACATAAGGACGTAGCACGTCCTGCATGAGCACCTGAAAGCATTCTTCTTCCTTGGGACAGAGCTTCTTGAGTACGGTTCCCGGCTCGGGACCGGCCTTGAAGTTGCCCTGATGTCCGGCTAGTTGAACCCATGGATAACGCTGCTTCTTGTATGTTTGAAAGAAGGGCGTCCACTGCACGATATTTCGGATCTTGCGCCACCCAGAACTCTACACAGCAAGAGAGAGAGAAAGAGACACATAGTGAGAAAAATTCAAAATACTTAAAATACAATCCATTTTATTGCCGTATCGCCATTTGAAGGCAATTGTGACATATTAAATTATTCGTTTCATAAGTTAAGTGAAATTAACAGAATCCCCAAGCACTGCGCCCGTATTCACAAACGAGTCGCAAGGGAGATGACGCCAAGCTCGAATTTGGTCACGGTACATTAAAATACAAGACTAGTAAACTTTATAGCATTTAGATCAAGCGCCTGCTCAATGACGTAAACATCTTATCAGCTTCTGGGATAGCGCCTTCGCTAGTTTCGATAAGCGCCGGGTAGCGTTTGTACCGCATAGTTTTAACTGTGTATAGCACTGAATAGTATAAAAATATTTGGTTTGGTGGTTGGCGATGGATCCTTAAAAAACGACCAGATACCAAAGGGTAGTTCCTCATAGGCTTATATAACCTCATAGCACTGAGTAACATAGGTTATAAGGTTACACTGGATAACACAAAATACCGCCAGGCTCAGGAAATCACACAGAAACGGTTTCGATTCTAATTTGGTCTTCGCGTACCAGTTGGGCAAAATATTTTTATAATATTACTATTTGTTATATAAAGTACCTACATATATATATTTATTAATAGTTATTAATTATACATAAAACATCGAAACATCGATTGCTCGATTTTTGCATAAGCGATTTTCGAGGTTTTTAATTAGATCTAGTTTTGGCCGATTAATCGATTTAAATAATTAGATTTTCATGAAAAACTGTCCTTTTTAAACATCCAGTTTGGATTTACATCACTAAATAATTTTGTGTTGCAAGAGTTTTGTAGAACATGCCTGATATTTATAATTATATCATTTAATTGGCTTCCACAGGGTATTTTATTTTATTGTCGGGTGTAACGAGTGTAACGCTTATTGTTTCCGATCAGGGATTCGTAACTGAAACCAATTTGACTTAACCGTTGCTAAAACCGACCCCGATATTCATTTTGATTTGATTTGGAAAAGGATAATACTTGATACCACCCGATATCCATCAGTATCACTGTATGCGACCAGGTATCATTTGATAACACATAATAAGATTGAGTACCGACTAAGGTTGCCCTGGATAACACTGAATATTACCCGAATAATGCCCGATAATAATGCAGCGCCGAATACCACCAGGATAACCAGATTCACCGCGTTTGATCAAAATAAGTCGGTATATAACAGAACTGAGTACTGCTTAAGATTGCACCGGAAAACACTGAGTACCACTGGGATATACCCGGATGGCATCGAACAGCATCCATTATCCCTCGAAACGCCCAGATTCCAGTGGATAGAGCCTTACATCATGTGAAAACTTTATGCGGTTGCACTGGATAATACAAAATTTCACCCGTGAAATACCTGATACCACCCTGTAGCAACCAGTGGATACGACCAGTTACTAGTGAATATCACTAAATAATGTTTTATACAGTCAGATAACACTTATTACAATCGAATATCATCTCCTTGAAGATGGTAGCGCCCAACAGCCAAATCCTAAGGAGCAGCACCGAATATTACCGGATAACAATATATAATATAGCGATTGAACCGGTACATCAGTCGTACAGCATGAGGTCTTACCTTCTTTGTGCTGGTTGCTGTAGATACGGATGTGGAACCTGAGGCTGTTGCTGACGGGGCTGCTGATGTGGACACGTCCGAGTCCCATTCGGAGCTTAGATCGTCGCTGCTTGCATAGCCATAATCTCGGGGCATTGGCACTTCCAGTAGTGACTTTGAGTACTGTATATAGCCGGGACAGAGGCTTTGACCCAGCGGAGAGTGGGAGCGCCGTGGTGGTGCTGTCATTATCATGGATAGCGGCTGTGATAATTGCTGTGATAATTTACGTCCGGCGAGTGATGAGGAGAGACTTATATGCTCACCAGCATTAGCCGTAATGCTAATGGTGGGCATTGACAGCTTCTTTTCGGCGCGCTGCTTAATCCCATGGGCCTGGGCAAAGGCCAGGCTACATTTGCGTGCCTGCATGTTGTTACCAGAGAGTTTACGGCGAAAGATCTTTTTGGTGGCGCCACAACTCGAGCCACCGCTGCTGCCCTCAACGACAGCAGTTTCAGCCTCACTTCCCGCATCCGCATCGCTATCCGCATTGGGAGCCTTGACGGCGCTATCGCTATCAACACCATCATCATCATCCACGTCGGCATCGTCGGGATCTTCATCGTCAAAGCGCAGCTTGGCAATGTCCTCGGGCAGTACGTCCGGAAAATGAAGCAACTTGACGGTTACCTTTTTCCCCGCCTCATTGTAGTAAACCTCCTTGGCGCTCATCCTGTCAAAGTCCTCGTAGATGCGCACTTGCGGTGATGGGGGAGGTGTTGGTGGTGTTGTTGGTGTTGTTGGTGTTGTTGGTGTTGTTGATGTTGCACTTGATGATATTGTTGAACTAGATGTAGTTGTTGTTCCTGTTGCAGTTGTAGATCGTGAGGCAAGTGGCACTGGCGGCTGTGTTAGAGCGCACACGGACATTTTACAGGACATGTGACGGGCGTCCACGCGACGTCCACTTACGCATTAGACGCACTGTATTTGCTACACAGAGAGAGAGATACTTAATGTTCTTGTTGTTCTGGTTGCTTTCATAGTTGTTTTTGTTGTTGCTGCTGTTGCACTTGATGTGATTGATTTCTTTGCATTTGCGAACCCGTTCGCACCTAAGTCACAATTGAGAGCCAATGAACGAAGCAACAAATCGTCCGACGTTTCAGTTTAAAACTGTGCGAAAGGCAATGTGAACGACTTCGTACATACTCTATTTTAAAATAAATTAGTTGCAAACTCATTCAAACTTAGTTATTACAATCTTGAGCTTGAGCTTGATTTAGGTTGGTTTAGTTCTTGGTTATATGTATTTTATTTTTATGTTGCCACATTTTTAGTTTATAACGTTGACATTTATAGCAAAGCATAAAGGTATAGAACCTTTGCTAGAAAGAGTAAGCCTCAGTGCTGGAATTTCAAATTGTATTTCGGTTCTTAAGCTGGGTAAGTATCTTAAGAGTTCGACAGAAACAAGTTATCACAATAGCTTGAAATTCTCAATGATAGATTAGCTTAGGTCCTAAGCATGGGTACTTTGAATTGTTAAAAATATATTGATAAAAACCACAGACTAATGGAAACTATAAAACATATTATTCACTTCCTAAGTGTAGTTATCTTTCGTAAATCCCTCTTTTATTTGGGTATACTTAGTAGAGTGGCATTAAGTAGAGTGTCATTCAGCAGAATGTCATTTAAAAAGATATTTTTTTAGTGATTGTCTCCTAGTAGCTATCACTTCTAATAATTGTTCCCTTAGACGAGTATCTACAAACAGGGTATCATTCTGCAGGGTGTCTTTTAGTGACGTAAGCTGTCTCGTTGTAAGATGTCTTTGATGGAATGTCTTTTAGTAGGGTATTCTTGAACATTGTGATCTTAGGTAGGGTGTGATTTGATATAATGTTTCTGAGTCGGGTACCTATAAGTAAAAAGCTTTCTTGCTGCGTTTCTTTCAGTAAAGAAGCGCTTAGGAAGTTGGTTAATAGTAAGGTATCTCGTCGTAATGTGTCTTTTGGCTAGGTGTCTTTCATTGGTATATCTTAATTTATTGTCTCTTCGTAAACCGTCTCTAAGTATGGCACCCTTTAGTAACAAGTCTCTCAATCCGGTATCCCTCAAGGATTTATTTTAGTAGAGTTTCTTTCGTTGGTGCACATCAATAGATTGTCTCTTGGTAAGCTTTATTCAAGGGCCATTTTTACAACTTGCCCAGATTTGTTTAGTCTAGAAAAGTCTGAAAATTACTTCTCCTATTGACAAGTTTTATTAATCCGTAAAGTTGTCGGCAAGTTAAAAAATAAACCATAAGTAAGCAAGCTGTCATCAAGCATGGTATAAACTTTTTTTAAATGGACAATGTCTTTGTAAGGTGTCTTTAAAAAGGGTATCCCTCAATAGGGTTTCCTGTTTAGATAGAAGACTCTACACAATGAGGACATCAATAGTTCGTTGTTGCTCAATGCAAAAGGTGAAGAAACTGCAACTTGTTTTGGGTTGTTGTCATCATGTTGTTACAGCATGTTTGTTGTCACTGGTTGTTGTTGTTGTTGTTCTTGTTACTGGTTATTGGTGGTTGCTGTACTTGTTGTTGCTGTGTTGTCGCACACATCAATCAAAATTGATTAAATTGAATAGAAATCGAAAAATCAGATAGAAATCAAGCGCACACATCTAAGTAGGCATTGTTGGAGCGTGTTGGCATCTTGGCAGCTCCATCTGGGGTCTCTTCAAGTAGACGAGGCCCAACTGGAGACTCGAAGAGTGGAGCAACGCCTAGTGCAGGCTGACAAAGCCACACAAAACCACCTTTAGATAATAACGTGTTGACTGTGGACTCTTGAAACCGCAAAACATGACAACAACTAAATGGATTTGAATCTAAACCAAAATCAGAACGAATACAGAACCAAAGCAGAGAGTCGGGGGCAAGGTAAACACCGAACAACCAAACAACCAAACAACTAAACAACTGAATAACAACCGCATTATGATAATATTAGCTATGGTAATGACAACAGTAGCTACAATAGAGTATCAAGAATGGCAACAAAGCTATCCAGTTACTCTCCCTATCCCTCTCTCACACTTCTCTCTCCTCTCTCTCTTCTCTCTCTGCCTTCTCTTCTTCATCGGTTTTAAACATTTGACGTCATGTGCAAAAGTTGCGCTATGTGCTGTGCGATAACGTAACAACAACAATTGAAACCTTGGAGCGTCGGCACCTATTGTCTAAGTGTGTGTGAGTGTGTATGCGTCCGCATATAGGCCACAATATGGCGGCTATAAGTAGGCCGATCGATATGGAAGCGAACAGATACGATGGAATTGAAAAACTGCAACTGCAATGCGAGAACGGGAGAGATAACGAGAAAAGGGGACAAAGGTAGAGAGAAAGTGGAAGAGACAGAAACAGAAAGATAAAGACGGCAATAGACGAATAGGGTGAGAGGGGAAGAGACGAAGCGAAAGAGAAAGAGAAAGAGGAAGAGAAATAAGGGAAAGAGGAAGAGGGAGAGAATGAGATGAATAAAGAGTGAGAAAAACGGAAAAGGAGACACAGATAGAGAAAGGCAGAGAGAGATTGGAAGAGGCATGCAGCTAATCGGACATATGTACATAAGTACATCCGCATTAGTGGTGCCAGTTCAGCCTTTTCCCGAATAGTGGACAAATCCACCAATTTTCCAATTTTCCCGAATAGTTTAAAATCTCTTATTCAAAAATGTACACTGTTTTATAAATTGTTAAATCGATAAAACCTGATAAAAAGGTACTCAGAATAATGCTATCATTGACCAAATTAGGTAATGGTGCAAAAATATTTGTTAATTGCTGATCTATATTGTTTATTATTCCTGTCTTCTATTCTAATATGTTATAGTTAATTGAAAGAATACTACTATTTACTGCAAGGTGATACAGAATTGAAAACTTTAAATGAATTTTTCGGGGTAATAACACTCTTATAGGAAGTGATCGATGTATAGCTTTCGAGTTAAATCATAATGTTAACTTATATTCGATACATTCAATACACAAATACTTTTCCTATTTTCTGTCCTTTTTTTTTATATTCGATACATTCAATACACAAATACTTTTCCTATTTTCTTTTCCTTTTCTTATTTTGTATAATATACATACATATATTCTGATTTTGTGGAGGGTAGTAGGTAACTCATCCGCATAAAAATTTACGTGAATGCAGTTTATATTCTACAAACATATAGACATATGTACAATGTATGTACATACATGTGAATGCACTATATTGACTATATATGCATATAGTCCATATATTAAAGTATGCTATTTCGTAGTGCTGTGGAACTGAACCGTGCGCAATGACAGCTGATAAAGGGACGCGCTCTAAACAGTACTAAGTGCTTGATTTCTCTATAAATGTATATTGGTTTTGGGCTTTGCGATAAAAGCTTTGAGCTTTCTAGACACTCTAGCATTGCACTTTAAAAATGCTTCATTGTGTTTGTTTTTGAGTTTCGTCTTTAAATTTGATTTTACTCGATAACATTTTTGTGCTTACACAATTTGCACTTTGATGTAGTCTTATCAATTTTTTCAAAGTTCTCTTTAATATCCATTTTGTAGAAAATTGCCAGTCCCGCACAAATTTCGTCCGAAACTATCGATATTGACGATACTATCAGAACAAAATAAGTATCATGTAAAAATATATCATAACGAAAAATATTTGCCGATATTTCGATATTATATCAAAATATCAAGAACCCCAATTTCAAGTGCACCTTTAATGTTACCTTCGTAATACCCTTGCAGAGGGTATTATAATTTTGTCACGAAGTTTGTAACGCATTGAAGGAGGCCTCCCAGACCCCATAAAGTATATATATTCATGATCAGGGCGACGAGCTGAGACGATATCCGTGTGTCTGTCTGTCTGTTTCTATGCAAGCTAGTCTCTCAGTTTTGAAGCTATTATGATTAAACTTGGCACAGGTCCGTCTTTTTGATGCACGCAGTACATATGTCAGAACCGGCCGGATCGGATAACTACGTATATCATATAGCTGCCATAGGAACGATAGGTTCGGAATTCACATTTAGTATGAAAAGCTTTTTTGTTTCTCACGATATCTCAACCAAATTCACAGATTGTGTGTTTACACATTTATATACAATCCTTACCAAATTTGGACTACTCTATTATATAGCTGCCATAGGAGCGATCGGTTCGAAATCGACACATAACAAATTTTTTTACCACTATTCGCCTTTCACCACTTTTTGCGCTTTTTCATAAGTACAGGGTCTCCTACTGTCGAGTTTTCTCCTCTTTAGCTAAATGTACTTTTAAAACTCTCTTTTCTCACTCGCTTTTCCTCTCTTTATCTAATTACATTGCGCGATTTGAGTTCGCTTAAAAGCCAAATTCGCATTTTTGTTATCGAATAAATACAAATGTTGTAGAAACCTCGATATACGCCTTGATATATGCATGTATAGATTATAAATACATTGTTATAGATATCTAGATACATATGTATCTGTATCTATGCATGGGTGCTGTACGTTTGTGAGGAATACGTAACGCTAAAGCTAACTCTAGCTATTTAGCGATCTCCTACCCCGTCTTATCCACACCCTTTTACGCCCCTTCCTCCTTCCTTCTTAATGGGCGGCATTCACGCCGCATAACAATGAAAAAAGCAACGTTGTATGTATTTTAGACCCAGTACTTTAAAAAAGTACAAATGGGTCTATTAAGTTTGTGCAAAAAAAGCAAAAAAATGTGTGTAACAGGCAGAAGGAGGCGTGGCAGACCCCATAAAGTATATATATTCTTGATCAGCATCAACAGCCGAGTCGATATAGCCATGTCCGTCTGTCTGTCCGTCTGACCGTCTGTCCGTCTGTCCGTCTGTCCCTTTTTTGAACATCTATATCTCAGAGACTATAAGAGCTAGAGCCACCAAATTTGGCATGTACGTTCATCTGTATATTGCATTAAACGAGTTTGTTTTAGATTTTTGCCACGCCTCCCTCCGCCCCCGTAAATTTGAAACAAAAATTCAAAGTCGAATAACGAAAACTCCTTTAATGCTAGCGATATGATTTTTGGCATACATGATAAACTCTATAGTCCAATCCTGTCCTGAAAGTTTTATCCGGATCGGATAATAAACGGATAGTATACGGCTGATCGAAATTTCGAATATATGAACACCTAGATCTCAGAGACTATAACAGATAGAGACATCAAATTTGATATGTAGGTTCATCTATATGTCCCCTTGATCAAGTTTGTTTTAGATTTTTGCCACGCTTCCCTCCGCCACCGGAAATTGAAACACAAAATTTCGAAGTCGAATTAAAGAAGCCCCTTTTAATGTTAGCGCCTTGATTGTTAGTACATATAATATACACTATGATCCAAACCAGTCCAGAAAATTTTATTCCAATCGGATGGTAAACACGGAAGTTATTCAACTAACAATGTTACAGGCAAAAGGAAGAAGAAGAGACGCTAGCGACCTCTGTGTTTATTAACTTCGTAGTGGCGCCATCTATTGTTTGGTACGCATTATTGAAGAACAATAGTGAACGCTTTGCACTCAAAAAGTACTGGGTCTTCTACTGTCGAGCTTGCTTCACTGTAGCTTACTGTATTTTTTTTTTGATTCTTAACTGCCGAAAGCTTAAAATTAATAAAGTAAACACTCTTTTTCTATTTTAGTTGCGTCGGGGGGTCACCATTGACGCACAAATTGCGATAGAATGGCGAGAAGGGAAAGACGGAGTAAGGAAGAGAAATAGGGAAGTAGAAGGTGGTGGTGGAGGTGGAGAAGCTGATCATCATTGGGGGCGTCTTTGTTGGGTAGTTCAACGGATGTATATTGAGCGACTGACGCCAATTATGGGATAAAGAAACATAGGAGGAGAGCAAGGGACGGAGAGGAGGTTGCCAGGGCTGGCTGTGTGAAGTAAGAAATGGACATTGGGTTGTCATTTTTGGAACGTTGGCGCTAAATGAGCTTCAATTGCCAAAATTGATGGAAACGAAATTGTTTAATAAAACATGCGAAGCGTCATTGAATCTATTATATAAGTAATTCCCAATTTGTGTACGCGTTGATGAGCTGAGGCCAACCCTCCACCTAACACCCCCGCCCCCTGTCACTACCGCCCCACTCCACAACCCAAACACACACACACTCAGAGTGGACGCTTGCAAAGTGCGTAGAATTCTCCCATTGACGTCGACGTTTAAAATGTTTACTTAAACTTGAACTCATTTCAGTTGAAGAACAGCAGAGCACTATGGGATAAAAGTTTTCTTGTTGTTTATTATAAGGTTCCAAAAGAGTTATAAGCAGCGACTTTTTGAATTGGTTAATATAGAGTATTTGCTGACTCGAGAAGTATTTATTGTTCATTGTATATCCTTGCAAAGGTATGTGATATAGTAGTTCGATTTAATTTGGTCAGATTGTAGATAGACACACAATTTGTGAGTTTGGTTAGGATATCTTAAGAAACAAAAAAGTCGTTTATACTAAATGTTGATTTCTAACCCATCGTACCTATGGCAGCTATTTGATATAGTTGTCCGATTTACAAAACTTGACCAGGCTGTATACAACTGGTTTGGTTGAGTTATCTTAAGAAACAAAAAGTTGTTCATACTAAATGTTGATTTCTAACCCAACGTTCCTATGACATATAGTTTTCCACTCTAGCTGTTTCCGACATTCGTACTACGCGCAGCAAAAAGACGGACCTAAACCAAGTTTAATCAAGACAGCTTCGGAACTTAGAGACTTGACAGACAGATGGATATCGACTCAGCTAATCTTGCTTACCAAGAATATAAATACTTTAAGGGGTCTGTCACGCCCTCTTTAAAGCGTGACTTATTTCGTGACAAAATTATAATACCCTCTGCAAGGGTATAAGAAACTTTTAGATTCTCTAAGGCCTGATTTTCCAATGCCTTTATAAGGTTTCAATAACTATTTGAATAATATTTTGAAATCAAATATCAAATTTATAAATATGTATCTTTCAGATAAAATTTAAAATCTTTAGCATTGTTTTTATAGTTTATGCCAAAAAATCGGTTTTTTTTCCCATAGTACAGAGGAAGTGGCAGCGACGGCAGCAGAGTGAGAGAAAGAGAGAGAGGGCAACGAAGAGAAAGCAGCTTCATCTCTTTCCTTGTTTTACTCCCACTCTGCCCTTTTTTGCATGCGTCGCGTCGGCGCGTGCTTCAATTAACACTTTTTACACACAGTAGCAACAACAACAAACAACAACTGCGCATCTTGCAACGCTCAGCTCAAATTGAGTAGAAATTGACATCGAGCTTTCAAGTTAAACAAGCAGCAAATACAAGAATTACTTATGTTTGTATATTATTATTTTTGTTTGTTGTTGTTATTATTTCCTTACATACACAAACACAAGTGCACTCAAAAACATTAATAAAATAAGAAGACAAAATGAAAATACACACAAAACGCGAGCCGAAGCGAAATTTAATTAAATTGTTTTTCTCTTTTTATTTGTTGTTGTTTTTTTTTTTGTTGAAAACAGCGCAGCAGCAGCGATCAAGTTAAAACAGCTTTGGTTAATGTTATTCTTGTTTTTGTTGATGTTGTCGTTATTGTTATTATTATTGTTATTGGTGTTATGTTTACTGTTTCTGTTGCTGAAGCTGCTGACGACGCGTGCCTTTCATCGACAGGAGAAAAAAACGTTGACAGGGACAGAGCCCAGCCGCACGCGATCGCTGCAAAAGCTCAACTGGTCTGGGGGGACACAGACACACAGAGACAGAGCCGCTGCCACTGCCACTGTTAGCGTCAGCGCCACGCGACGCGTTCGCGATGAGCAGCAGCAAGCAACAATACAACAAATACAAAAACAACATCAAAGCAGAGTCCTAACTACAATAGACTCGAAACTGATAACAGCAATTGTCATAAACACAAAGAGAGCGCGTGAGAGAGAGAGCGTCGAAGAGAGCAACATGTATTAGGTGGAAGGGCAAGGCGCCAGACAATAACAATGGGCATGGAAAGCTTTCATTGACAGCGCTGCTGGCCTGTGACGTCTGTTAAGTTAAACAGAGAAAAATGCGTAAGCTAGAGAGCGTATATGTGTGTGTGTGAGAGAGCGCCTTAGTCTGCTCATCAGGTTAAGTGAGAGTGTAAAGGGATAAAAGAGAGGATTACATGGTTGGCTGAAAGCGCGGCTCTCAACTATGTTCCAATGAAATGTGCATTTTGACTTATCTTTCTCTATATCGTATCTTCATGTATGTACATATGTGTGTATGTTTATTTGTAAGTGCTTTATTAATCACTCTTAATGATGCGCTGCTTTCTCCAGCTTAAATCGTTATCTCTCATTGCACCTTTTTGATTAGTAAGTCTTCAGTCTAGTAACTCTCTCACTGGGAATCAGAACTTTCCCTGGCTCTTGATCAATTTTTTTTAATCGCTTCACTCATGAGCTGCTGAGGTGCTGCTTCTTCTACTCTCAATGCGCGATCTCTCTCACTCGCTCGCTTGGGCGCAGGTAAGGCCGAGCGCGTCAGCGTCGCATCATAACGCCTGTGACGTCAATGGCAGCACCAACAGCAACAACAGCTTTCGGACCGGTCCAACAGTCCAATAATTCAATAACGACGACGCTGAATCTGAGACCACAGCAAACTTGGTCAAAGCTGCCAACTGTTGTCTCTGTTGCTTCTGCTGCCACTAGATTGTGCTGGCAGCACCATGGCTGCGTAAGCGCTAAACTTTAACCGTAAAGCTCTTGGCATGCGTTGATCGATTCAGTCAAGTTGCAAACCAACAGCGAGCTTTTTTGCTCCCTTACTAAACTAATTGATGATACTTGCCAGACAAACTGCAGACAATAGCCGAGACAAACCCATGGAGAAAACACTCCCTTAAACGGCTCTCAAAGCCATACAATACTTACTTTACGGTCATATCTAAACTCATCGATAACTGTCTAGCAGCTAGTCTGCCTGGAAGAAAAGAACACTCCAACAGTGGGCAAGATTTCCGGACACGAAGGCAAGGGGATTTCGGAGTGTCTCGCAATTAATCCCTTCATAGGTCCTGAACACTTCTGCCGCATTACAAAAGGACACACCATGGAGGAAATAACGAATCGGAATGATAAACGGCTTAAAACGCAATGGATTAACAACAGCGTTAAGCAAAACAGTTTCTTGTGGCAGCCAGAAACAAATCGAAAAGAATGGCAGTTCTCAGGAAGAGCGATATTCGAACCCACCTCAAAAGATTCAGACACTATGGGAAGTGACAATACCGCCCTACAATTTAACAAAAATATACCTAATGTTGGTCGCAGTTCAATAAGACCTAATACCTTTAAAAAATCTGCATAACAGCAGAAGGAGGCTTGGCAAACCCCATAAATTATATATTTTGATCAGCATCAACAGCCAAATTGATATATCCTTGTTTGTTTAAACGTCCGTCCGCTTGTGCCTTTTTTAAAAAACTAGTCCTCAGAGACTTTAATAGCTAGAGACACCGTACTTAGAGTGAATGTTATTCTATATCTTAACCAGATGAAATATGTTATAGAATTGGACCACGCACTTTGAGTATGGTCCGCAGAAGCTTTCCGAATTTGTTATGATATATGTCCAATATTTCGATATTATATATAATATTATAATTATAATATCTATATATATAAAATTTTTTGTCCTGATTTACTGACTGACACATTACGCTGTAGTTCAAACGGCTTAAGATATCGAGCTGAAATTTTCACACAACATAACTGAGACATAATTATCGTGCAATAAGACGGTTTTTTTTTTTTTAATTTCAACTGGAAAGGGGTTAAAATTGGGGGTCAAAGGTAAAAATTGCTTAGTAGGAATTTTTTTTTTATATATCTGAGTTAAATTTCCAGACTATGTATTTCTTTCTCATTGTTACATTCTGAGCAAATTTTGTCAAGATTGGATGTCTATATCATACAGCTGTCATAGGAACAATCAGATGCCAATTAACGTTGAATATAAAGAGCTTTTTAGTTTTTTGAGCTATCTCAACCAAATTCACAGATTTGTTTTATCTCGACAGATCTGACCATTTCCCTGGCTGACTTTTTCCAGCCAAATCAGATTTTTTTCTCCAAAGTCGAAAATCCAATTGCAGCTTATACTTTAAAACCGCAAGCAGCGAAAATGTCAATTCTTTATCTATATATATAAAACTCTTTGTCCTCATTCACTGATTCACTGACGAGACATCACGCTGTAGGCCAAATGGTTCAAGATATTAAGCTGAAATTTTCACACAACATAGCTGAGACATTAATTATAAGACGGGATTTTCTGATATTTCTACTAGAAGGGGTTAAAATGAGGGGTAAACGTCAAAATAGCTTAGTATGAATTTTGATCGGATGGCTATATCATATAGCTGCCATCGGAAGAATCTGATGCAAATTAAAATTTTGTATGCAGAGCATTGTTGTTTTTTGAACTATCTCAACCAAGCTCACAGATTATGTATTTCTTACTCATTGTTATAATCTGTAAAAATTTGGCTTCCATAGTAAGCTTTGGATGCTATTAATTAACAATCAAATGCTATGATGGTGTGGGAAGGGGGGGTACGCTTTATTGGTGTTGCGACTTTAAAAAAAAATATGCAGTATATGGCACTGTTACCCGCTCTTTTCAATAATCCACTTACAGCGAAAACTTTAAAACCGCGAGCTTGCCACATGCTTATAAATATAAATTACTATTACTTATTTTAAGTCCAATTGCAGGGAAAAATTTAATTTACATTTCCCGCTTTCTTATAAGAAATGACATAAGGTCTGCTTATAGCTGTGAGAAGTGTTCCCTATTTTCACTTCCGAGATTCCGGGGGTCGGCGAGCGAAGCGAGCAGGGAACCACCCCCCTAATCAATATATATAAAACTCTTTGTCCAGACTGATTCACTGAAAAGACACCACGCCACAGGCCAAACGTCTTCAGATATCGAGCTGAAATTTTCACACAACATAGCTGAGACATAATTTTCGTGCAATAAAACGCGATTTTTTTATATACCCACTGGAAGGGGCTTAAAGGGGGGTCAAAGGTCAAAATTGCTTAGTAAGAATTTTTTTTGCTTTTTGAGCTATCTCAACCAAATTGACAGATTATGTATTTCTTACTCACTGCTACATTCTGAGAAAATTCGGTAAAGACCGGATGACTATATCATATAGCTGCCATGAACAATCAGATGCAAATAAAACATTAGTATGATGACCTTTGTTGTTTTTAGAGCTATCTCAACCAAACTCACAGTTTATGGGGGCAAACCCCCTAGTATTATTTAAAGTTCTATTATTTTAAGTCTAATTGAAAAAATTGAATTTACGTTTCCCGCTTTTTTGTAAGAAATGCCATAAGGTCCCGCATTGCTGTGAGAAGTGTTCCCTATTTTCACTCCACATTTCTCCCCGAGATTTCAGCGATCGTAGCGAGCCGGGGGTTGGCGAGCGTAGCGATTTTTAGAGGGCTTGCCCCCTGCTTAAATAAAGCTCTATTATTTTAAATCTAGTTGCAGGGAAAAATTGAATTTACGTTTCCCGCTTTTTTAAAAGAAATGCCATAAGGTCCGGCAATAGCTGTGAGAAGTGTTCCCTATTTTCAATCCACATTTCTCCCCGAGATTTTAGCGAGCGTAGCGACCCGGTGATTTGCCAGCAAGGCGAGCACGGGGCAAGCCCCCTAGTATCTTATAAATTTAAATAAATTTTATATCCAATTTGCCGATACCCACTTCTACCACACTTCCTACTCAGCGACCACGACCTACCTTCTTTTTGGCTGCCTCGGCGGCGCTGATTACGTACAAATCGACAATGCCCAGCAGGCAGTCGTCGCAGCGGCAAACATCCTCGCCAAATGCCAATGAGCCCAGGCTGCTTGTCGAGTCCAGCGAGTCGGTGCGTCGCAATCGACTCACAATTGAGGCAGCGCTGGCGGCAGCGGCAGTTGTGCTTGCAGTTGCTAGTGAGGTCATGGCACTTGAACCAGCACCAGCACCAGCACCAGCACCGGAACCAGTTCCAGTTGCAGAGCCGACACCAGCTGCGGCAGCCTGTTCAATCTTGCGTGCCAACAGCTGCTCCATAAGCGTGCGCGGACGCGAGGAGGAGGGAAACAATGCCATGATTTCTTTTTTTCCGGCGGGGGGCAATTCTAACTTGGCATGTAGGCCGCTCTCTCAAGTTCTTTACTCAAGTCTTTTGTATTGTTCCCTATCACTGTCTTCTTTTTAACTTTAACTACGTCCAACTTGCAACATACCTGTAATGAAAAAGATACATGATAAACGTTAGTAATAATATCACATTAGAGATATTTATTTAGCTCAAGCTCAATTAGCTAGATGCCCTCTGCTTCTTCACTGAAAAAATACCACCTGCATCTTGAATTAAAAACATTTATTTTAAGTACAGTGGAAACTCTCTTGGGCGGACACTCGTCGTCCGCTCAAGGGAAGCCCGCTTACAAGAAAACTTATTTTTTTAAATAATTGTTAGACCCAGTGCTTTAAAAAAGTACAAATGGGTCTATTGCGTTGCGTACATTTGCACAAACTTAATAGACCTTATTGTACTTCTTTAAAGTACAGGGTCTAAATATAGCGCAACTTACTTTGGCGCACCAAAGCTTGGATACCCTTGCAGTGCCCTGTATAAGCCGTCAGATTTTTACAAAATTTGTTAGATGGGGATTTCGAAACGATTGTTCCTATGGCAGCTATATGATATAGTGATTCGATCCTGCCGGTTCCGATATATGTACTGCGGGCAGCAAAAGTCGGACCGGTACCAAATTTCATCGAGATAGCTTCAAAACTAAGAGACTTGTTTGCATAGAAAGAAGACGGACAGATAGACGTACAAGACTAAATTGGCTTAGCTCGTCATCCTGATCAAAAAAATATATACTTTATGGGGTTTGTGGGGCCTCCTTCAATGCGTTATAAACTTCGTGACGAAATTATAATACCCCCGACAAGGGTTTTCAAGTACTTTTTCGATGTTTTTGGCTCCTATTTTACCAATGGAAGCTTCAATTTTATGCTTTAAGACGTCATTGATGGCTCCCCAAAGAAAATACTTCAAAGATGTTACACCGCAGCTTCTCGCTGGCCAATGAACAACGGAATTTTGGCTGATTTTCGGTTTTCGAAAATAGTTTCCAAATGTTCGAGCGTAACATTTGTTGCATGGCAAGTGGCCCTATTGTGTTGAGACCTAATGTCATCCATGTCATATTCTAAGATTTTTTACATTCACGGTTATGGCATTTCCTAGCTCAATTTCAAATAAAAATGGGTCCTAGAAATCGAACTGCATCATTACCTTTCTTCTTACTTTCCTATCATAACCAAACTGACAGATTCTGTATATAGTGCATATGAAACATCTTAATAAAAATTGGGTCAAGATCGGATGGATACTTCATATAGGTACCATAGGAACATTCGGATGCACATGACCTTTGTTGTTTTTATAGCTATCTCAACCAAACTCACAGATTATGTATATAGTACCATATGAAACATCTTAAAAAATTTGGTCAAGATCGGGCTACTATATCATATAGCTGCCATAGGAACAATCGGATGCAAATTAAACATTAGTATGAAGACCTTTGTTGTTTTTGTAGCTATCCTAACCAAACTCACATATTTTATATTTTCCACTATTGTTACATGCTGCAAAAAATTTGGTCAAGATCGGATTGCTATACAAGCAATCAGATGCACATTAACGTTGAATATGAAGAGCTTTATTATTTTCTAAGCCATCTCAACCAAATTCACAGATTTGTTTTATCTCGACAAATCTGACCATTTCGCGCCAAATCTGAATTTTTCCAACTAAATCTGATTTTTTTCTCCAAAGTCCAAAGTTTATAAAGCATTTAACAGCGTCATTCACTTCCACAGGGTATTTTAATGTGGACCCTACCGACTGAATGGTATGTAGATATGTCATAAAAAAATGGTACTTAGTTTCTACAATAACTCAAATTTAAAGTTTAAAGATCTTTAAACATTCAATTTCTCTTTCTCTCTCTCTCTATTTCACTATCTATATTTCTATAGAGATATACTTATTTATTCTCTCTCTATCTCTATATCTATATCTCGTCAAGTCCTCTCTGTTTATCTTATGTCTCTTTACTTTTTATTCTCTCTCTATCTCTTTTCAAATCTCTACCTCTACATTGATTTCTCTCACTCTTTTGTGAATTTTCCACCTATCCTCTCTAATCTCGATTTGACTCTATGTTTTTCTTTATAAGCATATATCCATCTATCTTTCTGTTTTTCCCCCCCATTTATACAAGTACCTATAGGACAATCGCCTTGTTAACTGCATCCACAATTTGTTGTCTGTCGCATCTTATCAGAAAATGGGGCGTGGGGATTACATACATATATGTATACATAGATGTGTGGCATACGTTAATTCGTAGCTGATTAAAGTTTCTTGATAATTAACATGAAAATGCAATGCGAAGTCATCAGTTGTTGTCTCTGTTGTAGTTGCAGTTGCAGTTTCAGTTTCAGTTGCAACAGTTGACCGTATCCAGTTGCAATTGCCAGTTGGAAGTTGGCTGCGAAAACTCGTCCAAGTTGTCGGCCAGGCCAAACTGGCTGGCTGCACTCCTTGGTCAGGCTTTTTGTTTCTAGCCAATGTTGAATGTTGGCATCGTTTGCAGTCGTCGTCATATCGCCGCATTTATGCGCACATAAAAGTCAAATAATAGATCCAAAAGATACTTTGCCAGCAGCGCAACTCGTCGCAAGACAAACAGTCGGACAGACAGACAGAAAGGCAGTTGCTGTTGTTGTTGTTGTTGTTGCTAGTCGAATGATTTATAAGCAAACTGCAAACATTGTTGTTGCTCTCATACTCTGACCATAAGATGAGCAACACAATTTGATCGAGAAAGAAGTTAGGATCACCGTTGATGTACTATTTACATATACATATGTATGTATGTATGTATGTACAAATATAATCGAAGCTATAACTCAAGATATTTGTCATATATCTGACGCAAGTAGATCAGATGCTATAAAATGATCGTAATTGAAGTTACTTTGTTAGTGATCGTGTTTAGCATAAATCAATAGATCAATTAACTGTAACATGCTTATATACTCAATTCATTTGATAAGATCGCACATAACTCATTAATTTGAGACTATTGGCTGTTTCTGATTTTAAAAAATTAAAAAGTGAACAAAAAGAGGATCATTTATAATCGCCCAGGTAGAAAATAAGTAAATAAAATAATAATAATAAATAAAAATATATCTATGTTTCGGATATAGAGATCATTTATAAAAATAGACTTATAGATTTAGTTGAATAAAGCTGATCTTTTACTGATCGCACAATAGCGAATTAAATACTTAGCAGACTCAGTGCCTTTTTGTCTTATTTGATGCTGAACATTATGCAAAAAATTGCTTGATTTGATATTTCAACAAGAGTAAATAATTAATGCCTTCAAATCTTTAGATATTAACAATGATCAATGTTTTGCGATTACAAAAGGGCAACAAAAAGTCGACTTTGGCAATAAATTTTAGTGGTTTCTCATTGATGTTGTTATTGTTATTATTGCTGCTGCTGTTGTTGTTTTTGTTGGTTAAGCCAACTGTCTTGTACTTTTATGGTCGGTCGTCTTATCAATAATTTATGTCAGATTATACCGTTATGTCACAATAAATTAAAGTTGGCAACTTATTTTCCCGGCTGCGTTTGCGTCTGCGTCTGGACGATTTTTCGTTTTTTATTATGGCCAAATCTGTCAGTTTAGTGGCGCATTTGGAAAATGGGGAAAATTGAACGGGCAACCGACCAGTACCTAGTTACCGCCTTCCTCCTTGCCATTCTCACTTCCCTCCCTATATTCCACCATCTATTTGTACATTCAGGCAGAGTCAAAATAGAGATGAGTATTGATGTGGTGATATCGATATTATATTGAAACAGTGATTCCATATTTACGTTAAAATCAAAATGATATTCAATGCGAAATATGAATGAAAAAAACATAGACGGTTGTTTAACATTTCCGTTAATTAATTAATTAGTTAATTTAATTAAAATTTAAAATTAAAAAAAATCTAATTTAGACCATTGTCCGTTTTAGGAAGTTTTTTGCGATAATTATTTTTTAAGGATATGCTAAATATTTTTATTACGCCTACACTTTTGATGTTCCCCAAAAATGTAATTCTTCAGTGAACTTTATATTTGTATACCATGTGGAAGGAAGTTTGTTCAAAAAATAAGTATATAACTGGCAGAAGGAGGCGTGTCAGATCTCATTAAGTGTATATATTCTTGATCATCATCAGAAGCCGAGTCGATATAGCCATGTCCGTATGTCTGTCTGTCTGTCCGTCTGTCCATCCGTCCGTAATAACAAAACGATCACAGAGAGGCTAAAACCTAGGGACACCAAATTTTGTATTAACTTTTCTTATATTGCACGCAGTTTACTTCAAATTTGGGATGGCATGCTCTCTTCACCAACAAATAGAAAAAAGCGATATAACGAAAGCAATGCTACAGCTACATACTTGAGATTTGGCTCGCATGATGATTAGAAGGGTCTTCGCTTTCTCCCACAAATCGCAAAAAAAAAAACAATAGATCTGACAATTATCAAGTTGGAGATATTAGGTTCGGCATGTATGATACTTAGAGTGATGTAACGCCACCGTCAAATTTCAATCGCAATCGGATAATAAACATGGAAGATATTCGACAACATTTATTCCAAATACTGACGCTAATGTTTTGTGCGTGCGTGTGTATGTGTTCTAATGTTCTTACAAATATTCATATGTATGTGTATACGTGAGCAGGTTAACTCGGTTTGCATTCATATGGAATTTAACACCGTTCTTTACTTCGACAGGGTATTTTACTGTCGGGCCCTTCCGACTGAATGATATATTTAGTATTTAGTATTCGATATTCAATGCAATATGACGGTACTCATTACGCTACAATATTTTCGATATTTTACTTTTGGTGATACTTTATCCGATATAAATATCGACACTTTCTTGCCTTCATCCATCCCTAAGTCGGAGTCTACACATACATATATGTACATACATATGTACTTTGGAAGCTTGGCGTGCGGCGGCAAATTTCACTGTCACGCCTCGTTTTCAATTAACTTGTTGGCGATCGCTGGCCAGGCCGATAAATCAAATGAGCCGCCATCAGGAAGGGGAGGAGGAGGCATGCCACAAGTTGCAAACTGCAGTTGCAAGCCAGCACACAGCCCACAGTCTACGCCATGCCCATCTTCTTGGCCACTACTGGACTTTTTCGCTTTTGATTTATGAAGATCGCTTCATTTGGCGTCTTCAGCGTCGACTTTCCGTTGCTGCCACTGCCACCGCTTGTTGCATGCATCCATGTCAAAGTTTATCGCTGCCTTGTGATGATTAATGTGGCTAGAAAACAGCAGTCAGATGCCCACTGTATCCACATTGTATCCACTGTCCACTGTCCAGTTGCCCCCTTGCCACGTTGCCTGTTGGCCATAAATGTGCAACTGCAACTGCCTGGCGGCTGTTTATGGTAGTTGGCTAGTTGCAAGTTGGCAAGGGTCAAACCGTTTGCGTGGCACAGATACGATAAAGTATATTTTAGCCTGCGCAACCAAGCAGACAGCGAAAACTTAGAAAATGTATCTTTCACTTAAAAATGTATCTTATTTCTATGTAATCTATAAGAGCTATCCCAGCATCACAGTTTTCCAAAAGTATCTCCAACTTTTGGTAGTATGAATTAAAAGAGAGCTTATATCTGATAAACTACTTCCTGATAATTTTAACTCATGAACAGATTCATATTTGATCAAAAAAGTATATTTATTAAAGATACTCGTACTTTGCAATTTTAAAATAGTGACGAAACCTGCACCTTTCACTGAGAAATGTTTCTTATTTTTATGTAATAGCTTTCCAACTTTAAGTTATATATAAGCCAACTATTCAAATATCTCCGTATTGAGAAACTATCTTCAACTACAGAATGACTTGAAAGGAAGATCAAATCTGATTAATTACTTTTCGTTAATTTTACCCTTGCAGAGGGTATTATAATTTTATCATAAAATGTGTAACGCATTGAAGGAGGCCTCACAGACCCCATAGAGTATATATATTCTTTATGAGGCGACGAGCTGAGTCGATATAGCCATGTCCGCCTGTCTGTCCGTCTGTGTCTATACAAACTAGTCTCTCAGTTTTGAAGGTATCTTGATGAAACTTTGTACAGGTCCGTCATTTTGCTGAAGTACATATATCGGAACCAGCTGGATCGCATCACTATATCAAATAGCTGCCATAGGACCGATCGGTTCGTTAAGTATGAAATTTTTTTCTTAAGATATATTAACCAAACACACACATTGTCTGTTTGGTATAGTTTCAAACAGCCTTACCCAATTTGGTGCATCGGATAACTATATCATACAGCTGCCATAGGAACGATCGGTTCAAAGTCAGCATCTAATAAAATTTGTAAGAAATCTGACGCAGTATACAGGGCACTGCAAGGCACGCCAAAGTCAGCTTGATCTATATTTTTTAATTTATGAATGGATTCATATTTGAATAAATCACGACATCACTTCTTTTAAAGATACTTGTACTCTAAAAAATTAGAAAAGTGACAAAACTGTCTCTTTGATTAAGAAATGTAATTTATTTCAATATAAAAGCACTCCAAGTATAAGTAATAAGTATAAGCTATAAGCCATAAGCTACCCCCAGTTTTTAAATTGAAAATAGATCAAATCTGATCATTAACTTTCCGACAGCATCTAACTTACGAATGGATTCAGATTTGATTAAAATCACTTTTATCAACGATTCTAGTATTATTTTATCTAACTTTAAAAAGTTAGAAAAGTGGGAAAGTAACGAAAGTATTTACAGCAAGTACAAGTATATCTACTATGTAGACAGATAAAGATGCCAATCATTAGTACAATTCCTTTAAAATATCTGCAGCATTTAAAATTTAGATTTTACGCTGTATTACATATTAATATTGATGGAATTGGACACTCTTTACTATCAAGCAGGCTATCTCCAACCCTAAAGCTTTCCATCTGATACAAAGTATGTTTTTAGCTCGGGAACGTTTTATTTAGATTTCAAATATTAACTTTACATTTAAAGCTTAAAATTCAACTTTAAAAATTGAATTTAACGAATGAAACTAAACCAAGAAATTTATCCTTTGGTTCAGAATCTTTAAGATAAGTTGAAAATAAAGATGAATCAATAATATTAAATATCCCACTTATAGTATTTATTTTATGCATATATAAAGGATTCAGGTACGGTTTCGGTTATGATCCGGGTTTTGTTTTAGGTTAACTGTTACGTAAAATTCTGTTATATCGGTTTCGAAATGGTTACCGGTTTGTCCCAAGTTTCCATTTCGAAATACTGGAATTATTTCGGATTCAGAAAAAACCCAAAAATTCTAATACTGCTTTTTTAATATTAACGTGCAGTGTAGTTAGTCCAAGGTTAACTGTGAAGCACACGAAAAGCAATTAATATTTAACAAATATTATATAATTTAAATTTACTTTAATGATCACCAACTTAGAAGAAATGGATTTTGTTTATTTATGAGTGGCTTCGCATGGCTCAAAATTAAAATTTATATTACATTTTAGTCGCCATGAATGATTTGGTTTTTAACGGTTATTACGGTTTATCGGTTTCGAAATAGTATAAAAGCTTTTTTCCGGTTACGGTTTCAGTTACGGTTACTCATTTCAATCGGTTAATACCGGTTAACGGTTACGGTTCCTGCTGATTTGACTAGATACAAATGTATCTTTTGTAACTAAAAGAGCAACTAAAATGTATGTTTTTATTAATTTATGTCTAGCATAAACATAAGAGTAAAATAAAAGACTAAAATGCTGTCGAGCTGAATTCTAAGTATTTGAAAGTGTAAAGACACGTATCTCCCAGATGTAATAGTATCTTTTGCATAATAATGTGCAAGTTCAATTGAAAATCAATTCAAATATAGCTTTGGAATGTCGAGTGCTGAGTATCTAAGTATGTGATATGTATGCATATCTGTTAGATACATAAGTATCTTTTGCATACAAAGCGGCAAAATTTAGTTAAAAATTAATTAAAGCCTAATTGAATCTCAGCTGATAATTAGCTAATAGTATATTGAAAATGTATCTGCTGGATAAAATAGTATATGTATATCAATTCTCATCGTTGTATTATGAGCATTTAGCTGATCAAAAATTGCCAAATGACTCGCAAAGTTAACAAATGGGTTGCTTGACCATTCCATTTGCAGAGTATTCAATGCGTATGAAAATCTAACTGAATAATTGGCATCGTCGTTTGAAACGCAGAAACAAAGGAACGACGAAAAATAACATTTAATTAACAAGCCGCGTCGCAAAATCAACAAAATCAATTTCTCAAACAACGAAAATAAAAACGAGAACAAAACAAAACTTTGCAGATAAGTGTTTTTTTCGGGCAGAGAGATTTATATTCGTACTCACTGTTGTGGTTGGCGTTGCCTGCGGCCTTTTCACAGTTTTAGTTCTTGTTTGAGATACAATTTGAAGTTCTACTTCACACAAAGCAATTATGCTGAGAAAACCACAACAACAAACAATAATAAAAAAAAATTGCTTAATAATATTGTTATAGCTGAAATAGTTTCATTTTCTTTTTGTATATTTTTTGCAAAACGGAATAATTTCAACAGCAAACGGAATGCAAGTCGCCGTATTAAAAAAAAGAGGGCTGGCAGGTGCGGTGCGGGCGGACGGAACGGGCGGACGGTCGGTCGCTCGATTGGTAAGTTGAGAGCGAGACGCGTCGCGAATGAGACGCCGATCGCTTGTTGACTTTGGAACGGCACACGATCAACTGAACGCCTCGTTGGCCCGGCAGCGACAAGCAAAGCTCTAAGATCGTTAAATAAGCCGACGATCGCTTAAGGCACGAGGAAACAGCCGAAGCTGTTTTGCCTTTTGTTTTCTTTTAGCGACTTATTTTCCTCAGTTCATTGCTTTGCTTCATCCTCTACAGCAACAGCTAATCCTAGGCACTGATCGCGGCATAAATCAGCAACAAGAACAACAACAACAACAACGACAACAACAACAACGACAACAACAACGAGATCGACGACAACATGATGGAATGATGGCGCTGATTGAAACATGAAAAGCATAGCGACAACTGTCTTAGGGTCCAAAAGGATCGTGTCGATCTCACATCCCGAACCTCAAACAAGGCTGCTAATTGCGGCGGCAAATTGTTGGCATGCATTTGATTTGCATAATGGCCACGATCGTAGAGTGATCAACGATCAAGTAAGAGACTGAGAAACTGAGAGAGACACAGTTCCGTTCCATATGCAAATTGACTTTAGCCTAATCTTGACCAGGCGATCGGCCGACCAGCAACTTTATGACAGGCTCTGGCGGCTGTCACAATATTTGTACGGTATTAATTGCCCACTTGACGCCTGGCCTCAGACTCTCCATCTCACAGACTTAGTTTAAGTGTTTTATGAAGTCAGGCAGATGGGGCAGACTGATAAGCTGCAGGCAACGTATTCAGAGACAGACAGGGACAGAGCGAGTAAGACTGAGACAGCAGACAGTGTCTCGGTCGTGGCACATAGCTCATAGCTGTCATAGATATCGAAACATGCAACAGATACAATGGGTTACATTTTGGAAACCCCAAACGCAACATGAATTGAGAAAATGAATTGATCTATTATCAATAGTTACTTGAAATACATACCTATGTACATACATACATATACATTTGTATATGCAGATACCTCTACACTCTACATGACATAACTATACAATTGAAGCTACTCTTGTTCTCCAATTTTAATCAGATACGTTACTTTTTTTATCTTATCTTTTTTTGGGTTATTTTTGAACTTGTTCCCAATACATTACAAGGCTTCTCAATTATCTGTTATATCAAATTATACTGCGTCTCTTCCCAGTTTTTTAAAACTACATCTAGGCACGAAGGTACGTCGACTCCTTGTATCTTTCAAGATACTCTTTCTTTTGCATTTATAATAATGTTATAATTGATTCAAAAGATTTTAAGCAAAACCCTGCCACCAGATGCACATGGCCGCATTAAAATACTTATTATCAAATTGGTTACTTTTTTAGCGCAGAGTTCTGTTAATGACAAATAATCGTTACTTTGTGTACTTATAAAGAATCTTTGAAAATCACATATCGGGATGTATTTCCCAAAAAAATAATTTGAAATCATATAAAATATGTTATATGCAAAAATATTTTTGCAGACATTATTTATATTGTTTAAAGAAACTTTTTGCATCAAAAAATTCCTTTTGAAAAATCGAGGAAAAAAAGTAAGAAAACCAGTATTTTACAAACATTCGAAAATTCAAGGTGTACCTAATTCTTAATGGGTTAAGAACATTTTTGTATCATTCAAACGGAAATCAAAAGACTTTTCCATTGATACCAAAATGTACATGAAGTAACTTCGAATGACGAGTAGATTCAACTTTAGTTTTGTGTAAATACTTTTGACTACCCTTGTAAATATAGATTTGTATATTTAATGCTGCAAATCTTCACTTTGGGAAATTAATTCTTTGTGAAAAATCCTCAAATTAGAATTCCAAGCTTAGTCGTCCCCTCTAAATGTCGAAACGTGCTAAGATTTCACATATCCTTATTTTAGACCAAAACCAACACTTTCATCTCCTGAGACCCCAAGTAACATAGTTTTCCTGAATAAGCCAAACTCATATAAATACATACATAGCATGTATATTATTGGTGCTCCAAAAATCTCTAGAGATTTAGGATCGAGATAATTTACATTTATCATATGGATTTTATTTTTCGGACATTCTTCCAGAGTCACAAAGAACAGTTGGACTTAATTTATAGAAATGTTACTATTTAGCGGTATATTTCAAACAATAAATACAAAATTCAAAAAATTTATTAAAACTGTAAGTTTTTGATGACTTTAATTTTTTTGACCCTGTACTTTAAAAAAGAACAAAAGGTTCTATTACGTTTGTGCAAAAAAAATGTGAGTAACCAATAGAAGGAGGTGTGACAGACCCCATAAAGTATATATATTCTTGATCAGCATCAACAGCCGAGTCGATATACCAATGTTCGTCTGTCAGTCTGTTTGTCTGTTCGTCTGTCCCTTTTTGTGCTGCCTAGATTTCAGAGACCATACGAGTTTCTAAATCTTGCCTGGATCATGTTTGTTTCAGAGCTTTGCCACGCCTCCCTCCGACCCCAAAAATCCAAAATCTAAATTGCAACAGCCCCTTTAATGGCAGCCCCTTTTTGTACATATATATATATATATTATAAACTATTGTTCAAATCTGTCCTGAAAATTTAATTCCAATCTGATGATAAACGCGGAAGTTATTCAACTAACAATGTTAAACTGTTTATGGCAAAAGGAAGAAGTGTTTATCAGTTGATATCTTCGTAGTGGCGCCATCTATTGAAATTTCTGGTACGCAACCTTGAAGAAAAATCATTTGTAAACGCGTTGCACTCAAATTTTTATTTTATTTTTGACTTTAACCAATTTCACCATTTCGCTTTTTACCACTGTTTGCCACTGGAGCTTTATATAATTGAATACAAAAAATTAAAGTTTTATATTTTATTTATATTTTTTAGATGTTTGCTTCACCTACAACCAGTTTAATTTTTCTTTTGGTTTTCGGTTTGTTTGTATATCTGTGGCACCCCTGTATATAATTTTAGCAAAACTATGTACTATATTATCGTCTTAAACAGAGAGAGAACCTCAACCTCGACTTGCTGTCAATGCGTTTTCCAAAGTTTTCTGTTGGGCAGTCCTTACTGTACTGGCGCCCAACTGGCAAAAGAAACATGTTGCGTTTCCTGTGATACATTTTCCCCCTCACTCTCTTCTTTCTATCTATCTTACTTTTTCTCTGTCTGTCGGTTTGTGACTTGCCACAATATGTTCTCGCCATAATTTCCCGCTTACACTGCAAGAAAAAGCAACTGCTTGTCTATGCTATTACTAAATAAGGCAGCAAATAAGTAAGTAACTGCTTACTCAATAAGTAACTGCTATTGTTTACCCTAGGATCAATCAATTATTTTTATGAGAAAAAAAGAAAGGTTTATGTGGTGTGAAGACATAAATAACTTTGACAGCGGGCAATAGTTACGCCACAAAATACCCGCATGTACTCAAAGCACACATGCAATATTTTATCGATAAGTTACAGTTATATACAGTTACTGAGCGCAGTGCATATTACAAAGTCTTACTGGTGTAGATACTACCAGAAATACTAATCATTACCGGCAGCAGTTGACGAAGCGATAGATAAATCTCTGCAGTAGCAGTTACTACTTACTATAAGTATACTTGGATACTAATGTAGCAGTTACAGAACAGTTGAGAACTTTAGTAGCGTTAAATAGACCACATTTACGTGAATACTGATGTAGCACTTACTGTAGTAGAAGTTATTCTAGAAGTATGTAATTACTGTAGTTGAAGTTCCTGAGCAGAAGAGCTGTTACTTAGTTATTTGCATTTAAATAATTAGATCGCACTTAGATAACAGTAATTGTATTTGGGTATTTAAGAATGGTAACATGTTTATAGTTAGTTAGCTAAACCATATTTCAGTAGCAGTTACTGCTCAACACAGTCACTGTTGATCACATATAACTGTTTGCAGTGTATGCTGCATTCATCCCACAGCTGTGGCAGATTGCGGGCCGTGTTGCATGCACTTCAGTGCAAGTTGTTGTCGTGTTTGGGTGTCGCACGACAGGCGACATAACCTTTAAGGCAATCGGAGCAGCGAGTGTAACAGCAACAACTGCAACAAGAGCAACAACTGCAGTCGAAAAAAAAAAATGCGGAAGAGAAGTGGCAAGAGTACAACTTGCTGCTTGCGACAAGGCGGCCGCTAGAATGACAAATATGCTGGTGGCAATCGGCACGCTAACTCCCAATGGAGCAGACGACGCCACAAACAACTCGACTCCGTGTTAAGCACTCGGATTGCATTTGATCTGCCGGTGGCAGCAACAGCAACTGCAACTGTAACAGCAGCGACAGCCAATCGGATTCGATTTGCTGGATATTGAAAGAGCAAAAATTAAAGAGGATTTACAAATTTGTCTTAGCTTCGATAAAGATTTTTTGCCCTTACTTATCTGTATTTACCTTCATATATCTATATATATTTTATCCTGAGATTTGGTTTGGTTAAGATCGGAAGACTATAATATATATCTGCCGCAGGAACAATCGGATGAACATTAACCTTTAGTATAAAGAGCTTCAATGTGGATCAAAACGGAGCATGATCCAATTGAAGAGTTGGTCAGTCCAGCTCGACACCTAACCCACCTACCATGAAGAGCTTTGTTGTTTCTAAAGCTATCTCAAACAAACTCACAGATTAAATAATTTTTAGTACATGAGTACATAGTATTTAAAACAAGCTTGATCAATTCAAGAAATTAAAAAAATATTTCGAATTACAAGAGCACCTTTAAAGCTAGCGCCTTGATGTTTGGTACCTGCCCTGAAAAATTTTATTCAAATATGATTATAAACGCGGAATTTATTCAACTAACTATGTTTCAGGTAAAAGGAAGAAGAAGATACGCTAGCGACCTCTGCGTTTATCAACTGATATCTTTTTAGTGTCGCCATCTATTGAAATTTCTGGTACGCAACATTAAAAAACAATCTATAGTGAACGCTTTACACCCAAAAAGTACAGGGTCTGCTACTGTCGAGCTTGCTCCACCGTAGCTTATTGCATTTTTTAACAAACATAATACACACCCACAGGGTTTAAAAATGTTTATAAAACCTTTATATTAGCATTTAGAGACAGTTAGTGCAGTGTTACAGATTGCACAACATTATCAACATAACCTTAGGGTAGGGTATATCAACAAACATAACAAAGCGACAAGAGCAAATGACGCAAATTGCGCATAGTGAATACCCAACACTGTTCTTTCTTTTTCCCCATTTATTTTGTTGTTGTTGTTTGCCTTATGCTACTTTTGACTTGTGGTTTTTCTGTTATTTGCTTGTATTTTGTTTTTTTTTTTGTGGCTTACAACAACGCCTGCTAGATCATGTAATTACTTTGACGATCACACGGTCGTCGGTGATGGGCTGCTGACGTCAACGGAAGTTGCCGCCGACGCAGACGCCAACGCCGACAACGACTACGATTCTATTGTTAGACCCTGGAATTTAATGAAATATTTAGGGTCTATTAGGTTTTAAAAAATGTGCTGAACAAGCAGCAGGAGGAATTAAAGTCCCCTTAGGGTATATAGTGTCAACGGTGATCAGTGTCAACGGCTGAGTTGACATGGCCATGTCCGTCCCACTTCTCAAAATTATAGAAGTTAGACACACCAAATTTAGTATCTAGGGCTCCTCAACATCTATTTTAGATGAATTTTTGTTTTGAATTTGACCACGCCACCTTCCACCTCCACAAATAGAAATAACAAGTTTCAAAGTCGAGTTACAAGAGCACGTTTAAATCGAGTTTTTTGATGAGTTTTGGTACATATGGTAATTACTAAAGTACTGAGAAATTTTGTATCGATCGGTTTATAAACTGGAAAGTTGTTCAGCAACGAAAAAGAAGGACTAAACCTTGCGGAGTTTCTGTTATTTTTTTTACAGAGTAAGTATACGGTTAACCACAGTCGAGCATGCTCCACTGCAGCCTTTATGAGTTATTGTCGTCTGAAGCCGCCTGAGAGGCTCCGATTTGGAGATCGTGAGGGAGAGCGAGAAACAGAGACGTCGACTCATTCAACTTAATCGATTTCTCGCGCTATTAAAAGGCGTCATAATTTAAGCGGGCAAGCCACCCCCAATCATTTGTAGGCAACAGGCATCGACGTCAGCTGCGCTGCCAGCGTTGACGCTAACGTTGATGGGGGAGCTGATTAGATATGAACGAGCAAGCCAAAGCGACAGCCGTTGTCACAGCCATGGGCTGTTGAAGCTGATGGATGGCCGCGACTATACGCTATATAAAAAGTACAACAACATTTACCCATAACAATGAAAATACAACACACTATCTAATAATAATAGCAATGATCTGTGCTTTATGCGACTCATCAACTATGATCAACGTACAGCAACAAAGTTTTCAAATCATTTAAGATGCAACTAGCCATATTCATAAATTTATTAAAATTTTTATATATTTATGTGATCGTATATACATTTTATATTTTATATATTATGAGTTGGTGCAATGATCGTTAATGCGCATTTGTTGCAAATTTAGTTAATTTAGTAAATTATTTGGAATAACTTCTCTCCTTAATAAAATCAAATTTTTCTTCCTAAAGTTCCGTTCAAACGATCGGCTTTTGTGTGGCATTTTCTGACCGACGGAAAAGTTTGACTTCACAATATTCGCTTCGTGTTCCCAAAAAATGTAAGCTTCTAGAACGTGTTCTATTTAAGTACATCGGTCAGCTTGGCTTTTTAAATGTAGCTCTAAAATTTTGTGTGTTCACACGGCAGCGTTGGATTTTTTGCATAAAAAGCTACACAAAGTCCGACCGTCTGAACGGAACTTAACTATTTTCTGCATATCAGGAAAATTATCTTCAATGTAAAATGATGGTAACCTAAGTAAAAAATAAAACATGTGAAACTAGTCTCAGATATACATTTATTTCTCTCGGTGCAAAGATTAAATGAATAGAAAATACTGAATAGAAATAATAAAAATGTGCATACATATGTTATTCTAAAGTTCCAGAACTTCAACTTAGCTGTAACTCTACTAATTCCTTTAAATTTACATAAATTTTTTTTTTTTAAAATATGAATTAAAATTGGCTACTGTCATTTCAACTGCAATGAAATATCATAACAATAATTAGTAATATCAGAATAGAATTTAATTTTCGATGAGTGAAAATAATTATTTTTATAGTTTATCAGACTTATCATTGATTTTGTTTGTTATTTAGCTTATTGCCGCAAAGTTATATGGCCTTTGGCTAGGCAAGTCAGACCCAAGATTTGCTATTATTAATGACCAAGGTAATAGTGCCACAGTGACGTCACATCATGAGCTAGCTTAGCACCCACACAACGAAGGAAAGACAGGGATAGAAGAGGGTGACAAAGAAATAAAGAGAGAGAGCGAGTGACAGTCGCTATATAAAAAGATAACTTACGGTTATTTTTTACGCGACAAAGATTGCATACCCTTGCAGAGACCTGCATTCAAATTTCGACATATAGCAGCTTTGTGATATATAGTAGTAGTCCGATTTTATCCAAATTTGGTTGGTAAATGATAAACACAGAGGTCGCTAGCGTCACTTCTTATTCCCTTTGCCCGTAACATTGTTAGATTTGAATGAAATTTTTAGGACAGGTTTGGACGGTAGTGTGTACTATATGTCCCAAAGGGCGCTAGCATTAAATTTTGTTTTTCAATTTATGTGGAAATAGGAGGACGTGGCAAAAATCTAAAACAAACTTGATGAATGCAAGATATAGATGAACTGACTTGCCAAAATTTGGTGTCTCTAACTCTTATAGTCTCCGAGATCTAGGAACTCAAAAGTGGGACAGACGGACAGACGGACATATCTATATTGACTCGGCTGTTGATGCTGATCAAGAATATATGTACTTTATGGGGTCTGCCACGCTTTCTTCTGCCTGTTACGCACATTTTCACAAACGTAATAGACCCATTTGTACTTTATTTAAGTACAGGGTCCAAAAACAAAGAAGATTGATTTTTAGCCAATCGTTCTGATTACCACTATATGATATTGTAAACCGGTCCGGCCGGTTCCGACATATGTAATCCGTGCAGGAAAGAAAAACGAATCCGTACCAGGTTACATTAAGATAAGAAGTGTCAAAACTAAGAGACAAGTTGCATACAAACATACAAGACTAGTTTTAAAGTGTTATGAATTGCTCTATCTTAATAATTCTTTTTTTGTTTACTTAAAAAATATAGAGTAGTTCAACTAAGATCCTATGACAGACATATTTGTCCACTATGATTGAAGGGTTATTGATCTATGTACAAATTAATGTAGGAAAACTTTTTTGGAAATTAAAAAACGGATTTGACAAGATACAAGTGTTTTCTTTTCATTTTGCTTAGATATTTGCTCATTAAAGAGTTTTTTGTGGAATAATCTTTTACACATCCTTAACACATTTCTTGACAAAATATAATACCCTCTCAAAGGGAAAAAAATCCACGTAAATATAAGTTTTCTGTGAAGCCCATGCCGCAATGTCGGGGCCAGACAGCATCTCCAAAATGGAATGCAAAAACAATGTTGTGGCAGGCGTAGGATACCGGGAAATCAAAATGCAAAGAAAGCCAGACACTGATATCATAAATACCATAAATCACAACAGTTGATGAGATCGTAAACAAAAAAGTTGATGATCATGATATACAATTTCACGGTAAACTTGAAAAATGTTTGCGAATAATTCAGAGAAACTTTTTCATTTCACTTACCGGGAAACTCTTTAGCTTTTATCTTATCAGAGTTGCAGAGTTCTAAACACGTTTTCGGAAACTTTCATAGAGATAAACCCTTAAGCATTATACCCTATATGGCAACTAAAGTGAGACCCATTTGTGTCTGAAATAACTATAATATATGACAGAAATATAACGAAAAGCCATACACGACAAAGATACATATAATATACGACGTTGGATTGTGAGTGAAAGATAAGCGTAACTAGTTCAGTTATAAGCACAGATATGCGTTTAAAGACGCAACTATGTACTAGGTATGTACAATGTACATTGTAAATACTAGTACATATATACTATAGCATAAGGAATGTGCTATAGTTTTCTAAGCCAGCGACACGCAATGTAGAAATAAACGTGTTAAAGTTATGAGTCAAAGCATGATGAAATTATCAAGTATAAAGAGTAGTGATGCAAATGCAAACTGAACATCGATTTAAAAATCGGATTCTTAAAATCGCTCATGAAAATATCGATTGATCGATTTTTCATATACGTATAAATACACAGAAAGGTACATGAACTCTTTTACACATAACACATTTTAACTTAGATCCCGATCAGTAATATAATATTAATATGCTATTTATCCACATATACCTTAAAAAAATTATAGCTCAAACTTACTTTGGCATATTTGTAAATCGGTTAGTCGGATAAAAATAGATCGAGTTAATAGACTCGAAAATCGCGTAAGCAAAAATCGATCAATCGATGTTTCGATGTTTTTTTACGTTACTAATATGAAGTAAGCTGTGAAAAAAATTGGGAATAGAAAACTAATATTTAATGTAGAAAAAGCTCAACTTATTCTGATAGAGCTATCTGTATATATAAAACTCTATGTCCTGACTCACTGAGACAACACGCTGTAGCCAAAATGGGTAAAGCTATAGAGCTGACATTTTCCCACAATATCACATTGTCGTGCAATAATATGGCGTTTTGCGATATTCCAACTTGAGCGGTTCAATTTGGGGTCAAAGGAAGGAATAAAAGTTTCAGTTACGGTTATGGTCGGGGTTTGGTCTTCGGTTAACGGTTTTATTACGAATTGAAAATTTCGTTTTATCGAAATCGGAATAAAGGTATTCTTTCGGTAATAGTTTCAGTTACGGTTACGAATAACAATCGATTAACGGTTATGTGTTCGGCTATGGTCTGAATGCCTGATTATCATTGCTTTGTTTTTTTAGGCTATCAAAAACAAACTCACAGGTTATGTATATAAATAGTACCATAAGCTACATCCTGAAAATTTGGTCACGATCGGACGACTATATCATATAGCTGCCGTAGGAACAATCGGATGCTAAGTAATCTTTAGTATGAAGAGCTTTGTTTTTTTCTAAACTATCTCAACCAAATTCACAGATTGGTTTTATCTCGACAAATCTGACCATTTCATGCCAAATATGACCTTTTTCTGAATTTTTGATTTCATTAAATATATAATAGTTTTAATAGCAATACCATATGCCGCCAAATTCACATGGATATAGTGGGCTTTATCTAAAGCAGGGATGGATAGTCAAATTTGCCAAGTGAGCACTATAAAAACATCTACAAGAACCTACGTTACAAGCCGCCGTTAGCACGAGTTGCACATCGAGTGATCGACACACACTCCGTGTAACTTGTTCTTCCACAAATCGGCGAGCGATCGACCCTCCGTCTGTCGCTTGTCTGTTGTATGTGTGACCGTCCTGTGTGCGCGAGCGATCGAAATTAAATTCTGAAGTCTATAAGTTATGCAAAGTAATTAATTGAATTGCATTTTTCATATCTTAATGTTAGTTAAATAAATCGAGAGATATGGTACTGAACACTTGAAGACATGCTCGAATATAAATTTTAAGTAGTAACGGTTCTGGGCTCACTCGTCAAAATTCCTTAACAAATTTCGTGCGTAAGTTGAAATTTCCGAAATGCAATTTATGCACGTCTGTATTTCCCCAGGCCCATTAAAAGATGTATCTAATTTGGAATTACGTAAAACCCAGTCTAAACACATGGCGTATAGAAAACTGCGGATATACGCAGTTACCAACAGGTACCAATAGTTATATAGATAAATACATTTTTTTGGTATGGTCCCGGCATATACAATATAGTATATATGTACATGGTTTATCGAATAGCTACAGATAAGCGTGTAATATGATATGCAATATTTATGAATATGGGTACATACATACATATGCTGTTACACAATAGCTTGATAAATATTTGTATTATAATTTTATTACGATATACATAAATATGTAGGTATGTATGTACTTGGTATATCCATGTTGTTTTTATATTTACTAAACAAATAGTTGCCTTAGTTGTTTGTCCATTGTTATTGTTATTGTCTGTCTTGTTATATACATATATATTTGTATATAGTATTATATATATTTATTTATATGCATATACATACATATATGTACGTATATCTATAATACAATATACTGAGTTAATCACTAAGATAAGCGCCCATACTTGTGTGTGTGTGTGAGTGTATGTGTTGTGATAAGAGTTCAGTTATATAGAAGTCTTTGCCACAACGTTTTATCAGCGCACCGAATTTCAACATCATCATTTGTCGGCGCCGAGTCATAAGATACTAAGAGGTTCAACCCCCTCCCCAACCCCTTTGTCGCATTCCGGGACAAAACGGAATCTCATTTAGTGATAAGATAAGCGCCAAATTAATTACCCTCACACTCTGCACTCCAACTCTAATATCTCTCCCTTCCTCTTCAACCCCACTTTTCATATAACTGCTCTATGCTCATCATCCAAAAACAAAGGTGTATTTTTTGTATATATAAAGTATATGGTACTTGTATAATCTATAATAGTTATTTCTTTAAAAAAAAAAGTATTTTTATAACAACAATGCACACAACGCACTCCCCGTATATATGTATGTGTGTGTGTATGTATGTATGTCTTTAATCTTAATTGAGATTTCCTATAATTGTGACTTGCTGTCGCTGCCATCGTCGATGTCGCTGCGGCTGCTGCTGCTGCGGCCTACCTTCTTAAAGCCATCGCCAAGCTGTGTGGCAGCCAAAAGCTCGCTCAGCTGTCGCTCCCGTTCCCGTTCTCGTTCCCTTTCACGTTCTCTTTCATGCTCTCGCTCTTCCACTTCCAGCTGCAGTTCCAGATCTTCATCCTCATCCTCGTCGCCACCGCTAAGCTCACCGCTGCTACTGTGACTTGATTTGCGGGCAAGAGCGACACGTACACCATTCACAATGCATTCGCCACCATCGAGAGCGGATATTGTTGAGCCACAATAGTATAGATTGCTGCAGCTACTGGCAGCGCTTACATCCGACTGAGCTTCATCCTTGGCGCCGCCGATGCTGCCAGCGGCAGCGGCACTCGCTTCCAGCGAACAGCGACGCTGGCAGCGTGCCCGCTGCAAACGAAAATACTCCATTTCCTCCATGCTAATTCCACAGGCGGTGATATCATCGGAGTAATCAGACACTACCACCGAAGGGGTTCTCACATAACGGACACCGCCAGTGCTGCCCAATTCACTGATGCAACTCTGTGTGGACTCTCGGCGTGAACTCGGCGGTGCGGACAGCGCAGCGACAACACGTTCCTCGAGCAGCACCTTACTAGGCACACCTCCAACACCGCCAACTCCCACGCCACCCAAAAGAGCAGACGTTACGGCTGCTGCTGTGGGATTAGGATGAGTCGGTGATGTTAAGGGTGAATCAGGTAAAGCCGTTGGCTCTGCCAGCGGTAATAAGGCCGGACGTAATGGTAAATCCGTAACGGTTAGTGTCATGCGTCGCTGAGGCGTCGGCGGCGGCAGCACATCCATATTGACGTCATCAACTTCCAAGCCCAACGCGGAGTCGCTGCTTGCACAACGAGTCACTTTTGGTTTGTTGCTTTGTCGCCGCCTGGCGAAAGCGTCGCATTCGTTGTCACTGCTGCAGGGACTCAAGCCGCCGGCATTGCAGCCCTCGTCTGAATTGGCAGCGCTGCTTGCAATCGTTGGCTTCAATTGAACCTGCTGCTGCTCACTTGCAGAGCTGCTCGATCGCTGCTCCGTTGGCTGCTGCACAATCATTGCCTGGAACTTTTCAATCAGCTGATGTACTCTTATAGTTCTTGTTGAATTGAAAGCTTTTACTTGCTCTCGCTCTCTCAGATGCTGTTGCTGCTGCGTTGCAAGCTCGTTGAAATCCTTAAAGAAAGCTTTGCGCAGTTGCGCCTTGTGCTCTGCCAGACGAAGACGCTGACGTTCACATGGATTGCTCTTTGTAGCTGTTGCTCTCTCAGTTGCCTCTGGTCTCTTTGATTCTGTAACTGAAATATTTGTTGCTGCTGTTGCTTTTTTCGTTGTCTGTTCGAGGCGTGCGCAACGCTTCGCTGCTCTCTGATAACTAAAAGTCGTTGGCGTTGCCGTCGCGCATTTATTTTGAACGTTAACCGTTGTCAGCGTCGTCGTCGTCGACGTCGTCGTTGTCGCTGTCATCGCAGTCGACGCCGGCGTCGCTGTCTTTATCTTGATCATGAAATCAGTTTCGTTTACGTTTACGATTTCAGTTTCTGTTTCTGTTTCTCTTTTGGACGCGGCGGCATTTTTTTGACCGTCGCGGCACGACGCACTCATCGCAGTCGACGTCGTTGGCGTTTGCTTCGCGTCACGTCGCGTCGCGTGCGTTATAAACTCGGTTTCAGATTTTTAAACACGCGTCCGCGCACTTTCAATTCAAATGACACCTGCCGCTGCCGTCGCTTAACTGTCGGCTGTAAACTCGGTCCCCAACTGCGACTGCGACGCCAACGGCGACTGCAACGTTGATGATGGTGGCTGTGTGACACGGTAGATGGCGCTGCTTCTGCTGATGTTGTTGCTCCAATTCTTGCTGCTGTTGTTGTTGCTCTTTTTCTTGCTGTTGTTGGTGGTGGTGGTGAAGGTGATAATGATGGTGGTGGTGGTGGTTACCCCGTTTTATTGAATTTTTGTAATTGCTCATTGCCCGCGTACGCGACCGCGACCGCTGCGGCACTGCTTTTAGTAGCGCTGACTGTTCTGATCGCTGATTGTGCACTATGGGATAAAAAGTTCGATATTTTGGCATAAATACGATTTTGTTGAATATTTTGGGAATCTTTGGATTTTCGAAAGCGAGTAATACGAATAATAGAATACATATGTAAATAGTTAAAAAATATTGTTTTATTTGCCATATGAGAAAAAGTCGCTTGTTTTTTTTTTTTTAATTTTTTTCTCATTAACACATACAATTTTCTTGATGTTCAATACTTTGAAAATTTTTTCATTTTCTAAATACTCAAGATATATTTAATATAGAGTTTCATTGCACTTTGGGAAAAAAAGATCGGAAAATTTGGCATAAGTGCAAAGCCTTGATTTTCGTGAGTGTAGTTGTATTTCTTACGATGGGTCCCAGAGGATTCGGTAAAGTTGCCTAAAGCGACCCAGCCACGAGAGCAGCAGAAACCAACGAGCTGAGAAACACGATCGTGCAACATGCAAGCCAGTGTTATCAGATGAGGGGTTTTCCCCTAGATTTAGTGGGTTTTAGTCGGGAAAAATTTTAAGTTGGAAAGTTTTGTGTTTTTTATAAAAATATATTTTTTTTTGACATTTACTATTGTACATCTTTACATTGTACAGAGTCTGAATTCTGGATAAAAAGGCCAAAGTTCAGAAATTGCCTAAATTGTCCACAAGATCGAAAAATTCTAAAAATTAAGTGTACTTTTCAGTATATGTTGAAAAAGTTTTGCCCGCTGATGCAAATGCGAACTGACTTAAGGCTGGGACAGTATTTTTCTGCCTAGCATATCGCGACGCTCGTAATTCCGAGGGAATCGCCTTGCAAGTATTGTTTAAGGCAAACCGAAATTTAAACTTTATTTCGAAATGGCTCCACTGTTTCCAAAAACATGATATGTGCAAAAATAGCCAGTTCTGAAGGTTAGAATTAAAATTCAATAATAAAAAATGCAGTAAGCTACAGTACTTTCAGAGTGCAAGCCGGTCACTTTTGATCAATAGATGGCGCCACTACTAAGACAAAGAGGTCGCTAGTGTCTCTTCTTCTTCATTTTGCCCGTAACATTGTTAGTTGAATAACTTCCGCGTTTATCATCCGATTAGAATGAAATTTTCAGGATAAGTTCGTGTTATAGTGTATATTATATGCACCAAAAATCAAGGCATTATAGGGGCTCTTGTAATTCAACTTCGAAATTTTGTATTTCAATTTCCGGGGGCGGACGGGGGCGTGTCTAAAACCTAAACCAAACTTGACCAATGGGAGATATAGATGAACCTACATGCCAAGTTTGGTCTCTCTAGCTCCTATAGTCTCTGAGATCTAGGAACTCCAAAATCGGACAGACGGACATGGCTATATCGACTCGGCTGTTGATGCTGATCAAAAATATATATACTTTATGGGGTCTGCCACTCCTGCTTCTACCTGTTACGCACATTTGCATGAACGTAATAGACCCTTTTGTACTTTTTTAAAGTTCTGGGTCTAAAAATAATTAAGAAAAATAATCCAGTTTAAAGAATATGAACTTTACTTAAGTCTAAATATCGCAAATGCAATTTCAAGTATCAAGCTTTACATTTAAAAATACTAAACTTTTTATCGTAATCGGATAAGGAAAGGATAAAGCTGTAGTACAATGTAAGTTAGATGAAATAAAAAATTATATTTAACTAGCGTTCGTGAAAAATCGAATTTTGCAACAAGAATATTCCGCACACTGAGCAAAAAGATGAAACTCCTATATAATTAAAATTAACTTTTGCGATGTGACAAATGCTAAACTATAAAATTTAAAAAAATTTATAATTGGATGCTACAAAATTTGACCGAAATTAGTATTACCCTTTCCACTTACACCCCCATATCTCATGAATCAAATGAGTAACGTGCACTTTTCATAGTTACAACAATACCTTCCGAAGGTACATATCATATTACATATTTAGCTTGTTGCCTATTGCATCCTTTTGTGATGCTTCGCGTAGTCTATTTAAAGTAAAAAATTCCAGATATACTTGGAATTTACTGTAAAAAATCTGAAATTTATCCCATAGTGCTGTGGCTGGAATTATAAGCAGAATTGCAATTGAAATTGGAATTGTGTGTGATCTTGAAACGTTGACGCAATATGCAATGATCCCGCACGTACACACACACACACACACACACACATGCTCGTATACATACACTTATGTATACTAACTAACACACGCATACTCTCGTTTGCTGCTTATTTATTTATTTATACTCTTATTTCGTTATTGTTGCTGCGCTCCAATTGCTTTGCTAGTTTTCTTAACTTGAGCGCGTAATTGCATTTAAGCACAAAAACACACACACAGACACTGTAAGTGACTGACAGACTGACAGACGTCATGTTCATGTGCTGACGAACAGTGGGACAAAATACTTGCTTGTTTCGCATAAATTTTATTTTTTTTAAGCCGTTATTGTTGAATGACGTAAGTTCTGTCAGATGATGATGATGTCGGATGGTGATGAGAATTTGCCACTCGCCCTAAAATTATCTTTCTCAGTATTTATTAGCCATTTTATTGATTGTTATATTGCGGAATTGTTTTCGGTATTTACATATGTTCTACATTTGATTTTAATGACTATCTATTTATATGAAACACCAACATAAGATAAGCGAAGAAATTGCTTTAATCGAATTACATTACTCTAAGTGCTTATTAAAGTATTTCCAGATAATTAATACATATTAAATTAAATGAACGTTGATTTTGTGAAAATGTTAAGCTACGTACACTCAGGGAAAAGCAGTTCGATTCGTTCTAAGAAAAAAGTTCTTAAATTAATTCCAGTCAGATTATTAATAAAAAATGTAATAGTTTTATAATAAATAAAGAAGTAATGAAAATAAATTAAAATGTAATAAGTAATTATTAAAACTATACTAAAAAAATTAAAAGAAGCAATAAATAAGTTTAAAAAATTATTTTTTTAAATTATCAAGCACACAAAATTCTTAAATCAATCCCGAAATGAGCTGGAATTATCCTAACGCTCTTGATCTCAAGTATTACAAACAAGTTCTTAAATTTAGAATTTCGTTCTTGAATCAAGAATTTTCAGGCTCGTATGACTTTAGACAACGAAAAATCTTGATTCGAGTACGAAAGAACTTGATTTTTTTCTCAGTGTAGGAATCATGATTCCATGTTCTCGTGATAAGCCATTCATCAGTCACAATTGTTTGTATGCAATCGATACAGCTCTGAATAAACTAGGTCCATGGGAAGAATATGATCTTTGGAAGGATTTTTGTTTAATTAAATTTGCTTTAATTAAAAGTAACGAAGAGAATTTTAAATACTTAAAAGAAATATTTGGCATAATTGTTTGGTACTGCAGATTAAGCTCTGATTGCAATTATTTGTAACTTTTCCTTCATAAGAAATGAAACATAACATTCAGTCGGAAGGCTCGACAGCAAAATACCCTGTGGAATAAAAGGACGCCACTTAAATTTTATTGTAATTATATTTATGCTTTGTATTTTTGCTGTCTGCAGCAAATTTTTTGAAAGTCGTAACAGTAATGAGTGGCATGTTACCTTCAAACTAAATAAATATATAAATTAAAAATTAAAAATTACAAATTTAAATGTATACACAAATTAAAAAAAAAAATACTTTAAGCTACAGAGGAGCAAGCTCGACAGAAGGAGACCCTGTACTTATGACAAAAAGCAAAAAGAGGTGAAAAGCGAATACATAGTGGTAAAAAAACAACTAGCGGAAAAGTGGTGAAAGGCAAACACACCGCAAACTTTGTACGTTGTAACATTGGGTGTGTTCACCAGGCTCAGTTGCTCCCTGATAATTTTTGTGATACATCCGCTCTATCTGGTGAACGGGACTGATACTGTATCATGATACCAAGTTTGAGGTATCACCAGAAAGTCTCACAGGTAAAACATTTTTGTGATACTTGCTCAGGGAGCATGTTTTCTGGTGAACACACCCATTGTTAGTTGAATAGCTTCCACGTTTATTATCCGATCGAAATGACAGATTCGGATTATAGTGTATGTTATATGTACCAAAACTCAAGGTACTGGCGTTAAAGATGCTCTTGTAATTAGACTTTGAAATTTAGAGTTTCGATTTCCGGGGGCGATCTGGTCTGGGCTCTTATAGTCTCTGAGATCTACGTGTTCATAAAAGGGACAGACAGACAGGCGGACGGACATTGCTATACCGGCTCGTCTTCTGATGCTGGTCAAGAATATATATACTCTATGGGATATGTCACACCTCCCTCTGTCTGTTACATACTTATAATATTTTAACAAACTTTATATACTCCCACAAGTTATAATAAACAGTTACTATAAAAAAACAGATACTCCTCATTTTTTCTAAAGAACATAATGAATTAAAATTCTTATCGTTACTTTAGGTTAATTTACAAATATACAAAATCTGAAGGCATTTCCTTTTTATCGTACTCTATTTTAAACCGGAACTGTATGTATATACATATAACTACTTAAAGTAAGTATGTATGTATATGCATACATATTTACGGCTTAAATAAATACAGTTATCACAATAACTTTCCCATTATTTCAGTTACATTGTGCACGTTTTGTCCATGGGAACGGTTGTGATTGAAATGTCGGTTTGAAATGCAGTTAAAAATGTATAGCGCAAGTTAACTTTGGCGCGCCAAGTTTTGGATTCCCTTGCAGTTCATATTTCCTATGGCAGCTATTTGATATAGTGATCCGATCTGGCTGTCTCCGACATTTATACTGCGTGCAGCAAAAAGTCGCAAGGGTATAATGATGAGTTGTGCGAAATTTACTAAGATTTTAATGCTCGACTCCCACATCGATGACACTGATCGATTTCGCGGAGCGGGTAACAAACCGGTAATCTTAGTTCCATATAAACTTTATTTAAGATTTACGATCGGTTGTCCCAATGTGCAACATCGCACTTTGTTCGTGCCATTGTCGCTATGACGTCAGTGACACTGTCCGACGTCGACAGCATGACGCGCGTATATTGTCAGACGCAGACGCAGACGCAACATCGCACAGTGGTCAACGAGAGAGGGAGAGACAACGGCGCACCTCCACACCTCCACACCTCTATGTATGTAAATATGTATGTATGTGTATGCCATCACTCACGATCTGTCATGCAAACTGTGGGCGGCGTCGGCAGCGATGCATGAGTTGACAACAAAATTACCGCCCCTCAAGCGGCATAAATAACAAATAATTAAAAATTTACTTTAACAAATTTCTGCAACTTAAACTTTTAACTAATAACACAAGGGAACTATATTTTGTTGACTAAGAGCTGAATGTTGTTTTTAATGTAATTTGGACGCTGAATCCCAATCTGCATTTGGTTTTCTATAAGCTCAACTTTTCGCGATATACCGTTTTGTCCAAAATTATGAAACTTCCCCAACATACATATATTGGAATATCTTCAAAACGATTTACCATATTCAGTCTTAAAAAAAATACAGAACTCGTCAACAAAATTATCTTTAAGCTGTGCTTACATTGTTTATTAATTTGTATAGTAGTTTCAGAGACATCGTTAAAGTTTTAAAATTTTTCCTTTTTAAAAATTTATAAAAATAAATGAGAGATAAATTTCGCAGTTTTGGTTAAAAAATTTAGTTAAACATGCTCCGAATGAAATGAGCTATATTGTGTTTGTAGTAAATATACAATATATTTTATTCAATATAATATATAAAATATAAAAATTATAAATATTATAATGCATTAACAAAGCAACGAAAAAGTTTCCTTTGTAAGGTTTTCTGTTTTAAATTGTCTTGTTTGATTGCTCCAGCTTTTTTCATATGATTTTACATAAAGCTAAAAAAATCACAATTGGCTCCCAGCCACTCAATTTGAAGGAAATAACTATTTGGATTTTATTTTATTTTTAATTAAAGAACAATTACTCAATTATTTTGCCTGGAACTTTCTTAAAGTTTTTAACTAATTTGAGGTCGCTGATTTCAAATCTCATCTCCATTTTTCTCCATCAGCTCGCGTTTTAAGTTACAGGTACTAATTGTATTATTAACTTTTTATCATCAATAAAAAATTTTATAAATCATAATTTTGGTCCTCAGTGGGCAATGTAACGAGAAGTGTAGACCAACTTTTAAGCGACGTATCGTTTAAATTTTCCGATGAGAGGCTAGTTTGCATAGAAACAGACAGACCAAACATTTTCTGATCAAGAATATATATACTTTGTAGGGTTTGCCACTTCACCTTTGATGACGTCACACATTTCTTAACAAAATTATAATACCCTCAGCAAGTGTCAAAAAAGTAGAACTTTTGACAAGACTGAATGACGGACGAAAGGTGCGCTCGCTCTGACGCTGACTTTGATGTTGACGCAGATATGACGTTAAGTAGTCGATCAACCCTACATGGCTCCCTCCCTCCATCACACCATCGACTAAATACAGTTTCGAAATTGAGACCACTTTAGTCTACACACCTGCGATACTAGGCACTAAATTCGTTATACATGTGTAGGCTTCTGTGTTTGTGTGTTGTTTGAACAGCAATTGCATTACGTCAATGCAATTGATGAAATGACAAACAATAAGAAAACTGAAGGATAATAAACTTTATTGCTCACACATTCCACTTTATCTCTTAAACTGAGCCTCTGTGATTCTTTTCCACTCTCTTACAACTGTGGATCAGTGTTGCCATTGTAGCTCTAATTATGCAGTAAGATTAAGCAATTTTAAAATTGAAAAAGCTTTCAAATTTGATACATTTTTTGATACATATCTTTGACATAAGTTTCTATGCATTTAACGTCAGTTTACCCTTGTAAAGTTAGTTGACCCCTTATAAATGTAGACATTGAATAAATGGGCCTTAGGCTTCAAATACTTTTCCCAGTTCCCAGATAGCATCAACACATTTAGAAAAATCATTGTGTATAATACGGAAAAACTTATAAATGAGATATTTTCATAAAGGCAATATTTAGCACGTAAAGTTGGGACCCGGAGTAATGCATTTGGTCAAATGGTAAGTTGCTACTGACTGAAGTTTGCAGTGAAAACAACAAGACGTTTTTTTACATTAACAGGTTAAAAGAGTTTTCCGCTAAGTTTCTTTCAGACTAATTTAAGAATTCTTATAATTGCATTTAAAGCTGTTAAGTGTCATTTTAGCCATTAGTTGTGAATGCACTTTATAGATTCATAAACACTGTTGTGTACACGTTTGCTGGGGGCCCAATGACCGAAATAGTACAAGTTTCTAGCCTAATTTCAGTTAATCAGTCAATTATTAATATAAGTCTATAAGGACGTTTTTAATGAGATTTATATAATTTTTGTTTTTTTTAGACCCTGTACTTTAAAGAAATACAAATGGGTCTATTATGTAAGTTTGAGCAAAAAAAACGAGCTAAGTCGGTATAGCCATGTCCGTCTGTTTATCTGCAAACTAGTCTCTCAGTTTTGAAGGTTTCTTGATGAAACTTTGTTCGGATATCCATATCACATCGAGCTGAGTCGATATAGTCATGTCTTTCTGTCCGTCTTTTTCTATACAAACTAGTCTCGCAGCTTTTAAGCAATCTTGATAATACTTGGCACAAGTCCGTCTTTTGCTGCACGCAGTACATATGTCGGAGCCGGACGGATCTGATTACTAAATCAAATAGCTCCCATAGGAAAGATCGGTTCAAAATCAATATTTATTATAAAAAGCTTGAGATATCTCAACGAAATCAAAGATTGTGTGTTTGGTACAGATTTATATAGACTGACTAAATTTGGTGCAAATCGGACTACTATATCATATATGTAGCTGCCATGGGAACGATCGGTTCTAATTAACATTTAGTTTCAAACAACCTGACCAAATTTGGTGCAAATCAGACTACTATATCATATCGCTGCCTTAGGAACAATCGATTTGAAATCAACATATAACAAATTTTGTAAGAAATCTGACGGCTTGTACAGGACACTGCAAGGGTATCCACACTTTGGTGCGTCAAAGTTAGCTTGCGCTATATTTAGAACCAGTACTTTAAAAAAGTACAAAAAAATGTGAGTAACAGGCAGAGGGAGGCGTGGCAGACCCCATAAAGTATATATATACACTATTATCCAAACCAGTTCTGAAAATTTCATTCCAATCGGTTGATAAACGCGGAAGTTATTCAACTAACAATAATACGGGCAAAAGAAAGAAGAAGACACGCTAGCGACCTCTATGTTTATCAAGTGGCGCCATCTATTAAATGGTACGCAACATTGAAGAACAATCTTTAGTGAACGCTTTGCACTCAAAAAGAACTGGGTCTCCTACTGTCGCGCTTGCTCCACTGTAGCTTACTGCATTTTTTTTAATATCAAATTAGCTATTTTAGCCGAAGAAATTCTGGCAACACTGCCGTTTACTTGTTTGCTGGTGGCCCAGTGACCGAAATAGTTAACTGGTTATTCAAAGTTTCAAATAAAATCTTTTTGAACTGCATAAGCTGCGAGCTCATTTTAGAGAGGGAGCTGCATTTGCACTTGGCCAATATATTTCACACTTTTAGCCTTAGTTTTATTGTTATTGCACATATTTGTTGTGCACAAAAATTGTCAATGCAACCGTTTGATGTGAACGCTCGAGTTAGCGCTGACGCAGACGCGGACGCAGGCGCAGCGTACAGTGTACAATGTGCTGTTGTGTTAACGTTTCCAGGGTTGCATAAAGTAAATTTAACCGAAAATAGACAGCTGAATTGTAATTAAACGAATCGATTCTAAGATTTTCTTATTGCGGATGTGACTAATAAAATATTGGAAATTGTTGCAGCCCTGGCTATTTTATTCATTGCAATTTCCCATGCGCTGACATTGATCAATTGCAAAGCTAAACACTTAAATGTCTGTCAATCTCATCTGTGTGTGTGTGTGTGCGTGTGTGTGTGTGAGCAGCTTAAAAATACATGCAAATAACATTTTAACTCTTTACTCTGCCTTTATACCTGCAGCTTTAACTCTCTTTATTTGTTTATTTTTAGTATTATTATTTTCGTTTGTCTTTTTTGTTTTTGTTTTTGTTTTTGTGTAACGGTCTCCGCGACGCAAACACGTTGACGATGACAAGATGACGACTATACATAAAGTGGGCAAGAGAACGAGACGACGCGACGGCGGCAGAGCTTGTTTCGCGTTTCACTGTGTCACAAGCAACTGTTTTCTTCTTTTTTTTCTTTTTATTTATTTTTTCAGACTTATACTAAAACTGACTCAAATTCTCACATCGTTTTGCACTACGGTGCGCTGCACAGTGGTTCACAATACTGTTCCAGCGGCATTTAAACCAAACTTTTAAGACTTGTGTTCATTTTTATACCCTTGCAGAGGGTATTATAATTTTGTCACGAAGTTTGTAACGCATTGAAGGAGGCGTGTAGTATATATTCTTGATCAGGGCGATGAGCTGAGTCGATATAGCCATGTCCGTCTGTCCGGCTGTCCGTTTGTCCGTCTGTCCGTCTGTCTGTCTGTCTGTTTCTATGCAAACTAGTCTCTCAGTTTTGAAGCTATCTTGATGAAACTTGGTACAGGCCCGTCTTTTTGCTGCACGCAGTACATATGTCGGAACCGGCCGGATCGGATAACTATATCATATAGCTGCCATAGGAACGATCGGTTGGAAATAAACATTTAGTATGAAAAACTTTTTTGTTTCTCAAGATATCTCATACCAAAATACACATTTGTGTTTAATTAAGTCTTAAACAGACTGACCAAATTTGGTGTAAGTCGGGCTACTATATCATATAGCTGCCATAGGAACGATCGGTTCGAAAACAACATTTACTATGAAAAACTTTTTGTTTCTCAAAATATCTCAACCAAATATACACATTGTGTGTTTGATTAAGTTTTAAACAAGCTGACCAAATTTGGTGTAAATCGGACAACTATATCATATAGGCGCCATACGATCGGTTCAAATTCAACCTTTAATAAATTTTGTAAAAAATCTGACGGCTTACGCAGGGCACTGCAAGGGTATCCAAACTTTGGCGCGCCAAAGTTAGCTTGCGCTATATTTTTTAAATTGTTGGCCCATTAACTAACAATGCTACCGAAATCTGTGATGATGATTCCTACCACTACAAGGCAAAGCTTTTTAATGAAGGCTCTAGTCAGAACGAATTAATAACACTGGGCAACAATTTTTAGCTTTTTTATGATCCTCGGCCAAATTTAGCTTTTTATACCCTTGCAGAGGGTATTATAATTTTGTCACGAAATGTGTAACGCATTGAAGGAGGCCTCGCAGTCCCCATAAAGTATATATATTTTTGATCAGGGCGACGAGCTGAGTCGATATAGCCATGTCCGTCTGTCCGTGTGTCCGTCTGTTTCTATGCAAACTCTCTCTTAGTTTTGAAGCTATCTTGATGAAACTTGGTACGGGTCCGTCTTTTTGCTGGATCCGGCCGGATCGGACAACTACATCATATATCTGTCATAGGAACGATCAGTTTGAAATCAACATTAATCAAATTTTGTAAAAAATCTGACGGCTTACACAGGGCTCTGAAAGGGTATTCAAGCTTTGGCGCGCCAAAGTTAGCTTGCGCTATATTTAGACCCAGTACTTTAAAAAAGTAAAAATGGGTCTAATACCTTTGTCAAAAAAATATGCGTATTCGTCATGCAGGCTTGTCTATTTCTTGCATTGAACGAGTTTGTTTTATATTTTTGCCACGCCCCCTCCGCCACTAGAAATTGAAAAACAAAATTTTAAAGACGAATTACAAGAGAACCTTTGAAACTAGAGCTTTTTGGTATATATAATACACACTATAGTCCAAATCTGTCCTGAAAATTTCATTTCAATCGGATGATAAACGCGAAAGTTATTCTACGTACGCAACACTGAAGAACAATCTATAGTGAACGCTTTGCACTCAAAAAGTACTGGGTCTCCTACTGTCGAGCTTGCTCCACTGTAGCTTAATGAATTTTTTTATTTAACTGTTTTTTTTATGATGTTTTTTGGGGTGATCTTACACTTTAAAAATTTCTCGAGGACGGCACAGCTGATTTAAAAAGCTTTACAGCATCCGATAACTACTGAATATATCTACTAATCATTAGTACATTGTTTTTAATTTAAATCATTAGTTTAACAATTATATATTTTTAAACTTGAAAAATTATTAATTTCTTTTAAAATTTTTGACTTTAAAATCGGACTTTGAGTCCCAGAAATACCGCCGCGAATTCATTTTTCTGCTTGATTGATTTTTTAATAACATAAACTTGTAATTCAAGACTCAACTGTAGAGATTAAAAGTCGTCTTTTGACCGGTCAGTCCTATAGTAGCTTTATGATATATTAGTCAGATTTTGGTAAAATTTGATCAGGTAGTACTTATAAAGGTATTTTCAACACACAAGCTGTGAGTTTGATCGAGATACCTTGAGAAACTAAAAAGTTTTTCTTACTAAATGTTAATTTTATAAATTAATCAGAACGTTCCATTGGCAAGCTATATAATATAGTGTTCTAACAATAAAATTTGGTCAGAGATTGTGGAACTGTACCAAACACATAATTTGTGAGTTTCTTTAAGAAATCGTATGAAAAAAAAGAGTTTTACATACTAAAGAAGGATTATTTACGATCGTTCTTATGGCATCTATACGATATAGTGATCCGATTCTAACTAAATCTGTTCTGTCTATGAACAGCTATACGGAACAGAAAATAGGCGAGTTTGGTTAATATATCTTAAGAAACAAAAAAGTTTTTTTTACTAAATGTCGATTTATAACCTATCGTTCCTATGGTAGCTATGTATATGATACAGCGATTCGATCCGGTTGATCCCGACATATGTATTGCATGCAACAATTATAACGGATTTGTACCAAGCTTCAACAAGATAGAGATTATTTGCATAGACATGATTCATTTGACAAGAGAATCATACATTTTAATTAATGCCTTTAGCCATCAGAATTTGTAATTAAAAAAGTACTAATTTTTTTTAATATGCCTTGAACTTTAAAATCAAAAAATCGTAAAAATTTTTTCAAAAATTATCATTTTTTACTTTTAAAAACTATATTAGTTGAACCATTAATATAAATAAATAACAATTAATTATTGATTATTATATATATTTCTTGGCTGTTTTAAAACTGTGTTTTAAAACTTAATATTTGAAAATTATAGAAAAAACCGAACTTATCATATTTAGATTATTTTTTTTAGATTAAGATGTATGTTAGCCTATTTATTTGTCCTTCTTTTTACTAATTTACTAATTTTGTTACAGCTGTTTGCACCACTGTGCGCTGCATTGCGGATTGGAGTGCGGTTAGGTAAGGCTACCAGTGTTGCAATCTTAGCTATTTTAAAGCTAGTTCTAGCAATTTGGAAACTTCAAAAGCTATAACATTTAATAAAATGCTAAGAACTAGCTAGAATTCTAGCTATTTTAAAAGTGACTCGGCTACTTTTGGCAGTTTTCAGTCCCGATATCCTTAAGTAAATTTTCCTTTCACAACATGTTGCGGACGAATAAATCCGACACTATAGAGGTATTCGAATTTTTTAATGAACAAAACATTAAAAAAATATGAATGTGCTATGACAAAATATATTTTGTGAAATGGGAGCACAATGACGACACTGCAAAGTTTTTGGCAGAAGTTTTGGAGTATAGAGATGACGGAGATGTTAACACATTCGCCCCATTAGCACCACACTTTTCTGTAAAAGTAATGTGTTTGCATTGGTCAAACGCAGAGGTAAACGGGTTTATAGTCAAGTGCAGCTCGTAAAAAATACTTTAAGAAACAAAATACATTTCAAAACTCTAAGTCCCTTTTGTCCATCAGTTTGGATAAATTAACGATTGCAATTATAATTTATAATTCGAAAATTCTTGTAAATTGACAGATATGTAATTAAGAGAAGTGGGATATGTGGCTTTAATAACACCATTGCCAGCTAGTTATTGAAGAATCATTTCGAATATGAAATATAGGGAACGAAAAAAGGAAAAAATATATGGAGGACGTTGTCAATACTGACGAAATATTGTTGTTGTTACAAAAAAAAGCTATCTGAAATACTGTGCTTTATAAAAAAATAATAAATACAATTTTTATTTACTAACCCATATTCTCTATTCACGTATCATATTCTCAATTTAACACTCTTAAAAATATTAGCTATTTTCTTAGCAATTTTAATTATTTTTTTTAGCTATTTCTAGAATTTATTTTTTAGCGTTTTAGCTATTTTAGCCCATGAAATTCTGCCAACACTGATAGCAACTGTGGCTTGTTAGAGGCTTGCCTGCTCTCTGTTCTCTTCATGGCTCTCTTCAACTCTGCTAGTTAATAATCTAGATTGGCTTTGTTATTCACAAATACACATGTAAGTGTATAAACTTTTAAGCTCTCGCACACTGTAACATCTTAACATCTTGTTTATTTTGGTCGCGCATTTTGGGAAGTTAAATACATATGTACATATGTATTAACATTATTTCATTGGAAGCACAATCCGCACTAACAATTGTTCTTAATATTTATACATACTTAAGTTCGTTTACACAGTGGTCTGCCGAGGGGGGCTGGGGGTGCAACCGCCCCGGGCGCAAGGTTTAGGAGCGCCAAATGCACACAGCTCTTAAATATTTATAAAAAAAATTTCAGCTTGTACTACTTTCGATCGAAAAAAATTATTAAATTTTTTGTAAACAAATGTACAAACTTTGTTTTTTTTTTGTTTCGTCATCTCCTGAACGTTGGGACACTCTCATGAACAATTTTACCGTTTCGTTAAAAAAATATAGCGCAAGCAACTTTGGCGAGCCAAAGTTTGAATACCCTTGCGAGATTTACAAGCCGTCCGATTTTCTACAAAATTTGTTAGATATTGATTTCGAACCGATCGTTCATATGGCAGCTATATAGTAATCCGATTTGCACCAAATTTGGTCAGGCTGTTTGAAACTTAATCAAACACACAATGTGTATATCTGGTTGAGATATCTTGAGAAACAAAAAAGTTTTTCATAATAAATGTTGTTTTCGAACCGATGTTCCTATGGCAGCTAAATGATATAGTAATCCGATTTGCACCAAATTTGGTCAGGCTGTTTGAAACTATACCAATCACACAATGTGTGTGTTAAGTTATGTTATTTTAAGAAACAAAAAAGTCGTTCCTATGGCAGCTATATGATATAGTTGTCCGATTTGAACCAAATTTGGTAAGAATGTATGAAACTCTATAGAACACACAATCTGTGAGTTTGGTTGAGATATCTTGAGAAAAAAAAAAGTTTTTCATACTAAACATTGATTTCGAACCGATCATTCCTATGGCAGCTATATGATATAGTGATCCGATCCGGCCGGTTCCGACATATGTACTGCGTGCAGCAAAAAGACGGGCCTGTACCAAGTTTCATCAAGATAGTTAAAAAACTGAGAGACTAGTTTGCATAGAAACAGACGGACAGACAGACAGACAGACAGACAGACGGACAGACGGACAGACGGACATGGCTATATCGACTCAGCTCTTCGCCCTGATCAAGAATATATATACTTTATGGGGTCAGTGAGGCATCCTTCAATGCGTTACACATTTCGTGACAAAATTTTAATACCCTCTGCAAGGGTATAAATATTGTGATACACGCTGGTCAACCAAAAAACATGCGGTAAATGCAGCTTACAGAGATCTCCCAAAGGTCATCACAGTATTGGAAGAGCTGGAAGAAATTAAGAAAAATAAAGAGACATACCAAGGTGCTAAGAGTTAGTTAAGACAGATAAGATTATAATATAAATATTTTATTTCTTGGAATTTTATTTGATCTGAAATTGTTGCTGTCAACATTGTCTTAAAAAAAAATATTACAATAAGCATTGCGAGCAATCTTATTAAAAGTCTTCAAGCGACACTTGAAATGAAAAATTTGAAATTTTTTAAAAAGAAAGTTTAGATTTGGCCAAAAGCTTAAGTGTTGAGCCAAAAGCTAATGTCATCAGAAAGCACAAAGTGCGGAGGCAATTTGAATATGAGGCAATTGTTGAGAGTCACAATATATCATAGACTGACAAATTAAGGATTACATTTTTTGAATCAATCAATAAAAATGGAGGTTTGAATCACTTCATAATGTTTCTGAAGATTTTCATTTTTTGACAGGCCTAAATATTAAGTCAGGTTCGGACAGTAAACTTCAAAAACGTGCAATAAATTTGGCAGTAAACTAGTAAGCTCCCAAGAACTGCGAAGTGAAGCAATTAGTGCAAAAAGTTATTTCTCGCTATTTGCGAAAAATTGAAAAAATTAAATCATTAAAAATTCTGCAAATGATTCAGAGCTATAATTTAACATCAAAAGCAGAACGATCGTTTTGCAAACTGAAATTAATTTACAACCACTTGCGATCGTCAATGGGACTGGAGAGACTTAGCAGAATCGTTAGATATTGACAAAATAAAATATGATTTTGCTTCTTTGAAAGCTAGGAAAGTAAGAACTTAAGGTTTATAATATAAAATATGTTACAATGAATAAGATATACATAACCCGTGAGTTTGGTTAAGATAGCGCAAAAAACAAAAAAAAAATTTCTTACTAAGCCTTTTTGAATTTTACCCATAATTTTAACCCCTTCAGTGGGGATATCAAAAAGACCCGTCTTATTGCACGATAATTCTGTCTCAGCTATGTTGTGTGAAAATTTCAACTGAATATCTTGAAATGTTTGGCCTACAGCGTGATGTCTTGTCAGTGAATCAGGACAAAGAGTCTTATATATATTTAGATAATTAATTAGACCCAGTACTTTAAAAAAGTACAAATGGGTCTATTAAGTTTGTGCAAAAAAAATGTGCGTAACAGGCAGAAGGAGGCGTGGCAGACCCCATAAAGTATATATATTCTTGATCAGCATCAACAGCCGAGTCGATATAGCCATGTCCGTCTGTCTGTCCGTCTGACCGTCTGTCCGTCTGTCCCTTTTTTGAACATCTATATCTCAGAGACTATAAGAGCTAGAGCCACTAAATTTGGCATGTACGTTCATCTGTATCTTGCATTAAACGAGTTTGTTTTAGATTTTTGCCACGCCCCCTCCGCCCCCGTAAATTTGAAACAAAAATTCAAAGTCGAATAACGAAAACTCCTTTAATGCTAGCGCTATGATTTTTGGCATACATGATAAACTCTATAGTCCAATTCTGTCCTGAAAGTTTTATCCGGATCGGATAATAAACGGATAGTATACGGCTGATCGAAATTTCGAATATATGAACACCTAGATCTCAGAGACTATAACAGATAGAGACATCAAATTTGGTATGTAGGTTCATTTATATCTCCCCTCGATCAAGTCTGTTTTAGATTTTTGCCACGCCCCCCTCAGCCCCCGGAAATTGAAACACAAAATTTCGAAGTCGAATTAAAGAAGCCCCTTTAATGTTAGCGCCTTGATTGTTGGTACATATAATATACACTATGATCCAAACCAGTCCAGAAAATTTTATTCCAATCGGATGGTAAACACGGAAGTTATTCAACTAACAATGTTACAGGCAAAGGAAGAAGAAGAGACGCTAGCGACCTCTGTGTTTATTAACTTCGTAGTGGCGCCATCTATTGTTTGGTACGCATTATTGAAGAACAATAGTGAACGCTTTGCACTCAAAAAGTACTGGGTCTTCTACTGTCGAGCTTGCTCCACTGTAGCTTACTGTATTTTTTTAGTTTTAAATTTTGATTCCGGACTTGTTATTTTTGTTAAGCTGTTTGTTTTTAAGTTGCTGGTGTTTAATTTTTGTTTCATTTAATAAATGTTTTTTTATTAGTTTTGACACTGGATATGTCATTTTTGATATTTGATGTTCATTTAGTCAATTAAATATTTGTTAATTAGAATTGTCCTTGTCATCATGTTTTCAAAAGAATATTGTTGATTTCTCCCTTGCTTAAACATATCATTCTTTTGAGAACACAAAATGAGGTCGGGGGCGCCGCCTGTATCTTTGCCCCGGGTGCAACTTTTTTTCGACACGGCGCTGCGTTTACACTCAAATACAATATTTATTTTTTTTCATGGTAGTCTGCTAAAGGGTTGATTGTCCTTCTGAAATTTCTGTTAATCTAATAAAATTGATTTCAGAAGTGTATGTATGGTAAGTCTTTTTTGCTCTTGTATCTCAAGTGAATTTAAATTTTTACATTTAATCGTGAGAATCCGATAGTAAAGTACCATGTGAAACTGTCCAGAAAATTTCATTCCAGTCGGATGATGAACGCGGAAGTTATTCAACTAACAATGTTACAGGCTAAAGGAAGAAAAAGAGACGCTAGCGTCCTCTATGTTTATCAAGTGGCGCCATCTATTGAATGGTACGCAAAATTACAGAACAATCTTTAGTGAACGCTTTGCACTCAAAAAGTACTGGGTCTCCTACTGTCGAGCTTGCTCAACTGTAGCTTACTGCATTTTTTTTTTATAACTGATATTCTACTGATGTCAGAAATACTCAACGTTTGGGACTACTATATGTGAGCTTTCAAGATATGTATTATGTAAATACAATTTGTTTGTGAACTGTGCTTATCTCATTTAGTCATACTTTGGAATAGAACATATCTCTAAAACTAACCTTATCTTAATAGCAAACACCTGACTTCAGTGGAATGCCACTAAAGGGATTCAAACGGAATCAAGCTTATTCCATTTTTATAAATTAATATGAGTCTTTGTGATCGTGAAATGTATAAACATTTTTGCATTTTTGTTTGCAACTTTTCATTAAAAATTTACTGCTCAGGTTCAATATGAGTAAAAAGAGACTTTCACTCAAGAAATTTTCTGCTATGGAAAACTACATATTTGCTAATGGTATAGATAAAAGTAAACTTTATAAACAGTACCTTGATGTAGGCAAACAATTAGCCGAAAAAGCCATATTCATAGATTCATATTAAGCAATTAAAAAAATTTAAAAATAGTGTTCATATTAATTTTTTTTTTGATACAAATAGAATTATTTCTTTTCAAATAAAGTAAAAAAACAAAAACATTTTAATAAACCAAAACATTTTTTAATTAAAAAATATATATAAAAAATATTTATTTTATTTTATTGTGAAGAGAATTATTTTTTGTGAGAAAAATTACAGATTACATGCAAACAGAGTTACCTTGCTCATAAACATACCTGAGTTACTATATTACATATATATAATCACATACACATAGGAAACAAATACGCCACTTCATTATATAATTAAATATCTTCCATGTTTATTATCTGATCGTGATAAAACTTTTACGGTGGTTTAACACCAAACTAAGTGTCATTTAGGAAAAAGTTCAATTTTTCAGCTTGATAATTGCCAGACAGATGGCACAGTCTGGCACAGCGCGTCAGGGTGCATTTGGACACTACAATCGGTAATTCAAAGTTCGAAGGCTCAGCTGCCCAAATGCACCCCTGACGCGCCGTGCCAGACTGTGCCAGTCAATGTAAACCTAGCATAACATTGTTAAATGAATAACTTTTGCGTTTATCATCCGATTGGAATACAATTTTCATGACAGGTTCGGACTATAGTGTGTATTATATACAACAAAAATTCATGGCGCTAGTTTTAAAGGATCTCTTGTAATTCGTCTTTAAAATTTTTTATTGTCATTTCTAGGGGCGGAGGGGGCGTGACAAAAATCTAAAACAAACTCGTTCAATGCTAGATATAGATGAACCTACATGCAACTCAACATGGAACTCAAATATCGGACAGACGGACAGACGGGCATGTCTATATCGACTCGGCTGTTGACGCTGATCAAGAATAACACATCGGCTGATAAGTCCGTAGAATATCACATAAGAGGCGCTACTAGTTCAAAACCCATATTTTTTTTGGAAATAAGGATCTTTTATAAGGTACTAGCCAAAGTTTCGTTTAAATCTGGTAAACGGTTAACAATATACAGAGGTTTCAGTGTAGCAACTTTTAAGATTTTTGAAAATACCGATTTTAAAAATGTTCATGTGTTTATTTTTATTTTTTTTTCTTGTGGAAAAAACACCGCTCAAGCAAAATTTTTTCGTGATAAGTGCTATTTGGACCCTGCTCCATCAAGAAAAATTGTAAGGAAGTGGTTCGGTGACTTTTAAGGTGGTCGTACGACCACCGATGTTGCTGAACCTCTTGGTCGTCCAAATATGGTGGTAACACCGAATAAAAATAAAAAAGTCAAAATAATCGGTTTAGAAAATTGTAAAGTGAATTTTAAGAAGATAGTTGACACCTTACAGACTAAAAAAAAATTCATCGGCTTCATTTGGTTGAATATTTGTCCATGATAAAAGTGTTAAAAGTGTTAAAAGTGGGTGCCGCATTTGCGGTCTAAGCAGAATAATGAGTCATTTAAAAAGTCGTTTATACCATGGCGAAATTGCATGGAATTGCTCCAGCACCTACCATTTTCAATAGATCTGGCTCCAAGTGAATTTTAACTGTTTTCAGACTTAAAAAAAAGCTGACCGGGAAGATATGATACTCAAATTAACAAGTAATCACCTAAAAAAAAAGCCTGTTTTGAGGCCTAATATAAATCTTTTTTTAAAAATGTATCGAAATGTTAGAGAAGCGCTGGAATGAGTATATTGCCCTTAAATTAAGTACGGTTGATGAGTAAAATTGATTTTTGGCAAAAAATTGGTTTTTTGGTGGGTATCCTACGGACTTATCAGTTGATGTGTTATATATACTTTATGGGCTCTGCCACGCCTCCTTCTGCCTGTTACGCTAATTTTTTTTTGCACAAACTTAAAAGACCCATTTGTACTTTTTTAAAGTACTGGGTAAAAAAGGGAGCACTTCTCAAATATCGGGGAGAAATGTGGAGTAAAAATAGGGAATACTTTTAACAGCTAAAGGTGGACCTTATCTCATTTTTTATAAGAAAGAAGGATATGTGAATTCAATTTTTCCCAACAATTGGACTTAATATAATAGTACTTTATATAATACTAGGGGGTTTAAGCCCTGCTCGCTTCGCTCGCCAACCCCCCGCTCGCTACGCTCCCTGAAATCTCGGGGAGAAATGTGGAGTGAAAATAGGGAACACTTCTCACAGCTATAGTCAGACCTTGTATCATTGCTAATAAGAAAGCGGGAAATATAAATTCAAGTTTTCCCTGTAATTGGACTTAAAATAATTGTAAAAAGTAGTACTTTATATAATATACTTTATATAATACTAGGGGGCTTGCCCCTGCTCGCTTCGCTCGCCAACCCCCGGCTCGCTACGTTCGCTGAAATCTCGGGGAAAAATGTGATGTGAAAATAGGAAACATTTCTCACAGCTATAGCCAGACCTTATGTCATTTCTAATTAGATAGCGGGAATTGTAAATTCAATTTTTCCCTGTAGTTGGACTTAAGATAATAGCAATAAGTAGTACTTTATATAATATAGAGAATATACATTTTCGCTGCTCGCTGTTTTAAAGTTTTCGCTGCAATTGGATTATTGCAGCAAGAGCGAGTAACAGTGTCATATACTGCAAATTGATTTTGAAAGTCGCAACACCAATGAATGACTGATTGATATAATTATATTTTTTTGTGCTTTTAAGCGTGTTGATTTCACAAAAAATTTAATTTTTAAACTTAAACCAAAAATTTTATTTTAAAAACTAATCAGAGAAACATTTGATAACATCGCTTTTCGATTCAGGAGGCCAAAATCTATAGGAAAAAAATGTTTTGATCTCTTAGGCAGACTGTAATCTAGTGATATTTGCGAGGCGACCTATAGCACTGGAAAAATTGTTTGTGTCGACGCAATCAGAATCTTCAGAAGGTTAAATATACATATGCGTATGATTGAAATAGTTTATAATAAATACATTTACTTAATTGTCAAAATGGCATTTAAGGTCTCCATTTCTAGACGGCTTCTCAATTTGGTGTTCATTATGTACTCGATATACTCTGTACTTCAGCATTTGACCATGGCAACGGAAGAAGAGTGAGAAGCGAAAGTCACCAATTCTGAAAAGGGTTTTTGTCCGCAGAGTCAAAATATTTTTAGCTTCGGACCAAAAATTTTAAGGTATTTTCAACAATCTCCATTGACGAAAGGAGAAATCATTGTGAATGTTCACCAAAAAGGCAGGGTTGTACCGTTAGCTGTCAACGTCAAGTACAACATATTTTACGTTTCTAGTGTAGGGAATCAAGTTCCAACAGTCAACTAAGACAGTTGTGAAGTTATGGCCAGTTATATAATGCCCTATGTAGACGGCGGGTATAGAAGACCATTATATATGACCTCATAATTATCAGTTGTGGGTAATGCGCCCGGCAAATTGTATGTTTGTATGTATATAAGTAGTCGAGTGAGGACTGCGACAGAAAAGAGTGCAAATATTAAGCCTGCTTTCCTTTTGATGTGCTTAAAATACGATTGCGCTGATCAGCTGTTCACAGCTGTTCTATACAAATTGTGTAGTGTGCCCATAATAAATTAGTAAAATCTGGCCACACTAAAAGCTTCAACGAAATCAGCTCTGAGGCTGCTTTCGTTTTGCTTTAAACTTGATTGACTGTCAGCTCCACTAGTTGGGATTTCTCTGTTTCATGAGGGTCCAAGCAAAAAGTCCGATAAGTGTTTCTATTGCGTTTGCCGCATCCATAGTCAGCTACTTGATTGGATAGTAACGCCGCCAGTACAAAGTCTAAAGGCAAAAAACACATCTTTTTTATTATTTATGTTAAAAAGAATATGGGTTATACAAAAATCTAAAATATTTCATTATAAATTGGCAGTTATCTTGCACATGGAAATGTCACCCTAAAATTCCTTAATACTAGCTAAAAACAAATTCAAAAGGTACAGAGTCACTGCAGAAGCCAATTTAAGTAACAGCTGTGTTAAAATATATCGTTCAGTCGGGAGGACCCGACAGTGAAACACCCCGTCGAAGTAAACTTTTTGTTTGTTAACACAGTTAATATATCCCACAGGCAAATATGATTATGATTATGTTTGTGGGAAAATATACTGCGACCTACTAGTTCTATTGTATCCCCTTCTGAGTTTATATGTAGCTCTCCCGCCAACCCTATTTCTTGAATGAATTAAAGAATTTTTGTTGGGTTGAGGGCTGCAATGTATTTTAGCTGAATGATATGGCTACCTAGTATCCTACATCTTCTCCTAGATAGGCGGTGCAAATCGCTACTTTGTGTTTTGAGGATGCTTCCTCGATGTCGCAGTAGCCGCAATTTTCGCTAATTACTATGCCGCTTGACTGTCAAATAGGATGGCGATATCTCTATCGACAGTTACTTTTTAAGTTGAAGTCTGCACACCGCCCTATTGCACATACCTCGGCCTGGAAGATCCTGGTGTATGTTCCTAGGGATTCATGGTGGGATATCCGAGGACCTACAACTCCAAAGTCTGTGCCTTGACACGTTAGAGATCCATCGGTATACCACTTAATGGTGTGAAGCTTCATAGGATGGACCTCTTCGAGAGTTGTCCATTCCCTTTTGCTACTCAGGTTCACTTGAAAATTCCGCTCGAATTTGTATTCGGCATCTCTTTGGCTAAGGATACAGTTGCTTCCAACTCCATTGCCATTCTTAACAAGGTAGCCTTTCTTTGAAGTTCGAAGAACTTATGGAGCGGTGTGAGCTCTATTAGTACTTCAATGACTACCGTCGGACAGGTGCGCATTGCTCCTGTTATGCAGACGCAGGTCATTCTTTGCAGCTTCTGCTGCTGTTTGTGGACAGTGATGAGTTGCACTCTACCACCCCAAGCAATTGCTCCATAGGTGAGCTTAGGCCTGACAACCATTATGTATAGCCATCTTAATATCTTTGGTGCCGTGCCCAATGATTTACCGGCTTTGCTGCGACATGTGTAGAGTGCCCTTGATCACTTTTTTACTGCATTCTTTACATGACCGAAGTTTTACTTACTATCGAAGGTGACTCCTAGACATTTAACCTCTTTGCTTATTACTACTGTGCTCCCTGAGAGCCTTATATGCCTTAATTTCTGCAACTTGTATCTTCTTGTAAGGGGGACGATGACTGTTTTGGCGGGATTGAGGTTAAGGCCTACCTCACTCGTCATCCTGAGCTCTAACTGAACGATGTCACAGAGGGTTTCTTCGAATTTTCCCCGCGCAATGATAACAATGTCATCGGCATAGCTCTGGCATTGAATATCCTTACTGGCAAGTCTTTTATGTAGCTCATCTACCAACAGGCTCCATAACAATGGAGATAAGACACCCCCTTGGGGACAACTTCTGGTGGTCGTAACCGTAACAGTACTGTCATGAACTGTTGCCGTGGCCTGTCTAGACCTTAACAGAGAGACAATCAATCTGCTAGTGGTTAGGTCTAGGCCTTTCATAGATAGGGCAGCTTGGACAGCATCATGAGATGTATTGTCAAAGGCCCCCTCTATGTCTAGGAAGGCACAAATGACCACATCCTTGGTGTCAACTTCCGTTTGTAAAACACTATGCTGTTAATAAAGGGCAGTGTCCGCAGACCTGTCTGACCTACATGCATGCTGCGTTGGTTGCAGCGGTGCTAGCTTTAGCAGCGTGCTTCTTATTTTATGGTCCATCAGCTTTTCTAGCGCTCTTAGCAAAAAGACGTTGAGTTGATGGGCCTAAAAGACTTGGGGTGGCTGATATCTTTCTTACCAGTCTTGGGGTTGAAGACCACCCTAGCTCTGCGCCTTGCACTCGGAATGTGTCCTAATGCTAGGCTTCTGATCATCATCTTCCTAAGAATGGGCTGGAGTTTACTCTGCCCTTGCTGTAGGAAGGCGGGTGATATGCCGTCCAAGGCCGGTGACTTGTAGGGCTGAAAAGTACCAATTGCCCATTTTAGTATGTCCAGTGTTATTGTTGACTTGGCAATGGCCCAGTTCTCAATAGTCTTCGATAGTGTCTATGTAGCCGGGCACCCTCTGTCGTGTTCTCTATGCTTTCGCAGAAGTCACGATAGTTTTTTCGCTTGGCCTTTCTGATCTCCTTGTTGTAAGAAGTCAGGCTCTCGTGATATTGGTCCTACATCCCGTCTCTTTTTGATCTGTTAAAAGAGTCGGCGAGTGGCGATTCGTAGTCTCTCCAGACTGTCAGACCACCAAGGAGCGTCTTTTGTTTTGCGCGTTATGCCTTTCTACATCTTCTTCTATTTAGCTTTGAGGGAAGACTGGATATTAGGCCGGAGCGAAAAACACTTTTTTTTTATTTTCCAATTTCTTGGGTGCGGAATCGTTGACCCGCTATAAAATAATAATGTGTGAAAAAAATCAGATTTTTTGGAGCCCATCCTGAGGTGGCGCACCGACGTTCTTTTTTGAAAAATCACGCAAAAATTTAAAAATTTTGGGAAAAATGTGATATAAACAAAAATTATGGTCGTTTTCCACAAAAAACTTATTTTTAATAAGTTGTCCCAACATTTTTCTTTATAAAACTGTATCAACTGTTAAGATCGGTTTAAAAATGTAGAAGCTAGAATTTTTTTTATGGATATCAAGTTGGGTAATAACCGTCAGCTTGCATGTGACTATAACAGTGCACTAGTATACAAGTTGGAACTTTTTGCCTGCCTCAGAGATCTTTATATTTTTTTCATATAGATTTTGACCTTCTAAATACGAAAACGAGTTTTAAAAATTTTCCTCTTCTTAGTTTTCAACATAGAATTTTTTGAAATTTTGATCGTATTTTTTAAAGATGACTCAGCTTATTTGAGCATAAATCATAAACGCGAATGGCGTTTTCAACAAAGAAAGTCTCTAACTAAAGGTAATACAATTTTCTTAAACGTTTCTATACAACGTTTTAAAATCGGAATGATCGTTATGATGTTAGAGCCTTTTAAAGTTAAAAAATTTGAATTTTTTGTGAAAACAGCACGGATAAAGGTACAAAGAAAAATTCAAAAAGTATATAAATCGCAAAAATATCTCCATTTTGACAAATTGAGCATAGAGTTTGGACTTTCTCGAGCAAAACAAGCCATCATTCATAAAAATCGGCTAACGAATGACGAACTTATCAATACATTTTATTTTCCCCTAACCAGAAAGCTCCATACTACGAAACACATTTTATTGTGTTCGCTTGCGGACGATTTATATTCAAACTGATGGTTATTACCCAATTTAATATACATAAAAAAACTCTAGCTTCTACATTTTTAGGCCGATCTTAACAGTTGATACAGTTATATAAAGAAAAATGTTGGGGCTATGTATGAAAATTAAGCATTATGTGGAAAAAGAACAGGTTTTTTTTTATATCACATTTTTCCCCAACATTTTTAATTTTTGAGTGATTATTCAAAAAGAACGTCGGTGCGCCACCTCAGGATGGGCTCCAAAAAATCTGATTTTTTTCACACATTATTATTTTATAGCGGGTCAACGATTCCGCACCCAAGAAATTGGAAAATAAAAAAAAAGTGTTTTTCGCTCCGGCCTACTGGATATACCAGTTGTTATACCAGATAGATTGCCTTCTAGAGTCGTTGAATACTTTTCCCAGTTTGTTTTTCTGGGATTACGCGTCGGCTTGCTACAGTCCACGTTAACCTGAAGTTTGAACAGAATAATCCTTTGGTCAGACACTAATTCTTTTGGTGAGACGTGCCAGTCCATTAAATGCGGTTTAAGGGACCGACTAATTAGGGTGATATCTAGGACTTTGTCTCTCACCCTGGTTACAAATGTCTGAATTGTTGCTTATTTCTAAGTTAGAGTTTAGAATAAACTCTAAAAGGCACTTACACCTTTGGTTTGCATCGCTACTTCCCCTTTTAATGGCAAACAACAAGTTCCAAAATTTTTATATTTATCGATTTTCGTGCGATACTTCAATAGCGATATTGGATATCTTTGTGCGATATACGTGTATCGCACTTGTATTGCATGTATATCGTACGAATATCGAACGAAGATATCCAATATCGATATTAAAGTTAAAATTGGCGGCGCTGTCTTGTATTGGACTATGGATGGTCAATGATAATAAAAGCTAGGATAAACCCAAGATAGCGTTTGACAGCTAGTTATTTGGGTCGTCCCCCTAATTTAAAGAATATTTCAAATTTCTGTAGTTGCCGCTTGTCACTTTCCACATACCGACTCTATTCAATAATATTGTGGTTAGATTGAGAGTGTCAATGAATGGTAACACGGCCATAAAAAGTTATTTCAAATTTTTTTATACATAAATGTCATTGCATTTTTCAAAATACGCTCCAATAGTTTGTTATTATTATTTTTGTTGGACTTGCACTTTGTTGATAATTTTGTTGTAAGCTCCATTGCTGTAAACATTTGACAGCACAGCTCTGTGAAGCAAAATTTATGTGCCGCCCACTGTGAACTTTCTGGCACATGACAGGCACAATTGCCACAGAACACAGTGGTACACTGTAGCGGCAGTGTGAACCTATCATAAAAGCCAAATACAGCTGATGAAAAGTGGTGGCGGGTCGATAACAGGCTGTTGGTCTGACTACCTGCTTAGCAATCGATATTTAAAGCGATATAAACGCAGTTAAAATGAGGCGCTTTGCGATATCGATATTTGTGCTGACGATGTTTGTTAATTATGTATACGCACCAGAGCCAATATTAAAGCGAATATTCGATTCTTTTGTAACTGCCATAGCCTTCTTCATTAAAAAATCGTATTGCAAATAGTAATAATACTTAGCAAACTCGTACAAAATTAATATTTATTAATTTTAAATGCGCTTTAGGCATTACACTGTGTAGAGTAGAAACTAGGAATGAAATTTGGGTGCAAGCAGCTTACGGAAACATTGGAAATATTGAAAAATACTACAGAAAATGATTTAGTCGGGTGAAGTTTTTATTATTGAAAACTTGAATTGCAAGGTGTAAAGTAAACATTTAAATTATTAAGAAATGTACAGTACACTAAAATTGATTTTTAAGCACAAGTAGCATAACGGTGAACGTTGCCAAATAATATCTTAAAAAGCATATTGACACGAGTTACAACTACTTTGTTGCTTAAATTATGCGAAACTTGAATTGCAAACATTAATTTAAATATTTTAATTGTATTATTTTATTTGACTTAGAATATGAATCACACTTATGTAAATACTTTAAACTCCTTGGAAAATATTCAAGTCGTAATACAAATATTTTGCAAATGCCACCACAATTATTATTTACAACTCCAAATGCAAAAAATATAATAATAAAAATATTATATATATTGCACTTATTGTTTATTCATATATAATATTAAATACATTTAGAAGTGTTGGATAACACCTTTTTAAAAAATAATTTAACGGCAACAGCACTGCAGTAAAATTGAAATTTAGGGCTATGAAACATAACGGAGATAGTACCTCCGATCAAGTTGTGGAGTGGACTCTGCGGAAGCAGTTTTACCTGTCGTATACGCAATTGGCTGTCAAATCCCACTGCTGGGCAATGCTGTGATTCAATTAAAGCTTAATTAGGCATTACCTTAGTCAACAATTAAGCGGCGCAATAAATTAAATAATATTTATTAATTAATGAAACATATTAATTATTAGGACATGTAAATTTGGGGGTTAAAGGCCATTGACAGTTAAGACATTTAACCGGTAATAATAAAGATGACATTTGGGGTGTTTGCAAGGTATGAATATAAATAAGAGTCTGCAGTAGGCAAATGAGAAAGAGAAATGAGACCAGGATTCATGCACATTTCTTGCTGGGTCATTCGCCGAAATCCCATTTTCTCACGCAGACGTGATAAGAGGCTCTCTCTCTCTCCCGCTCTCTCTCTCTCTCTCTCTCTCTCTCAGTTTCTCTCTCGAAAAAAATAACTACGGAGAGTCGCTGTTTAGCTGGCTCGCTCCGTCGTGGCTCGTTAGAGTTTTTAACCATGTGTTGTCGCTCGTTCTCGGTTGTAATCAGGCATCCATTATGAGACAATGTGCATAGTTTGGGCACCAACAAGGCGACGTGGGAGCACCAGTCGCGCAATCAAGTCCAGCAGCCACAGTCACATACATTGCAAGTCCCCGACAAGTCTCACTTCACGCATCAAACGTGCCCTGGTTTAGCTTGTTCCGGTTTTGGCTACTCGTGTGTAGCCAATGGTAATGTCTAATGATACGGATATATCAAAAGTGTCTATTTTTCTATCAAATTGTTTTCTGTGCTCAGATTCTTCTGGTTGTATTTTTTATTGTTGTTTACTAATTGACCAAACTTGATTATACACAAAAGTGGACTGTGTCATGTATTGTTCATATGATATGTCTATATATACTATATACATATGGCATGTCTATCCATATAGTTTTTAGTGGGTGTTTGTACTTGCGTTTTGCTTAAGAAGCCTCCTCCTAAGCGTAACAATTTAACTGACGCCCTTGGCAGAAAATTTTCTAACCAGATATGTGTGCTAATATATATATATATATGTATATATATATATATATATATAGCGCATAATCGTAGATATATATATATACACATATATACACATGTACTCTATACCATGTATGTTTTATTATATGTGTCGGTAGTTGAATCTTTGAGAGCGTGAGTCCTTGAATAACTATTAGTTAGACCCAGTACTTTAAAAAAGTACAATGGGTCTATTAAGTTTGTGCAAAAAAAGTGAGTAACATGCAGAAGGAGGCGTGGCAGACCCCATAAAGCTTATATATTCTTGATCACCATCAACAGCCGAGTCATTATAGCCATGTCCGTCTGTCTATCCGTCTGTCTGTCCCATTTTGTGTCGCCTAGATCTCAGAGACCATAAGACCTAGAGTCACCAAATTTGGCATGTAGGTTCATCTATATCTCCCATTCATCAAGTATGTTTTCGGGTTTTGCCATGCCCCCCTCCGCCCCTGGATCACCTTTAATGCTAGCGCCTTGATTTTTGGTACATATGTATAATATACACTACGGTCCGAACCTGTCCAGTCATTCCAAACGGATTATAACCGCGGAAGTTATTCAAATAACAATGTTACGGGCAAAAGGAAGAAGAAGAGAGGCTAGCGACCTCTGTGTTAATTGACTTATCTTCGTAGTGGCGCCATCTATTGCATGGTACGCAACAATGAAGAACAATCTAGTAAACGTCTTGAGCTCAAAAAGTACTGGGTTTCCTACTGTCGAGCTTGCTCCACTGTAGCTTGCTGCTTTTTTTTTTCTTTTATATTATGGCTGCATAATCAAAGTGTTATAATATAAAAGGCGAAAGTACGCCTAAATAATATACAAATATTAAATGATCATGATTTTTCTGAATGAAACATATTAATAACTTAACTGAGTAGCAATAATAATTAAAATTAAAATTACTTGTTGATGTCAAACTTAACTGGTCTTCGAGCAATGGTATGGGAAATACTTGGTTTTATTAATACAAAAATTTAAAAATAAACAGTATAAAAATCAAGAAAACCTTTTTATTTATTTAAAAAAAAAATAAACAAAATATTTCAATTTTAAAATGGTATACTATATGTATATTGTAGTAGTTTTTTTTATTTCAATATAAAATATCATATTTAAGTATTGTCTCAAAACAGTTGCTTGACCAACTGTAAGTTTGTTGGGGAAGATTAGTTTTTCGAGACCGCCTAATGCGAATTTTGCCTTTTGTCTTTTTGTAGCTTTGTAGTTTATGGATTTTTGCCTAGCACATAATCGTGCATAAGTGCATAAAGTCTAAATAGATAAACAACTGTACATACATAAACAACTGTACATACATACATACATATGTAATTAGTTGTAGTTGTCATGTCGCGTGTGTTATGAATGTTTCCATTTTTGTGTGTCCGCGTGTACGTGTACGTGTGTTTGTGTTTTGCTTTTGCACCTTATTATTTTGGTTTCGTATCGTTAATGCCAAATGAAAGAAAAGCGACGTTAATAACGACGAGCAAGTGGGTAGGGGGAGAGAGACTGAGAGTGAGAGCGATAGCAACAACGAAAGCTACTCGGGAGGAGAGTGGAAAAAAAAGGCGAGAGAATTCTCTCGTACTTATGGTGCAACACTGCAGTGTAACAAAATACGAAAGCAGCAACAACAAGAACTTTTGTAAATCAGACAGCCGAACTTGCCGACGCGACTGCGAGTGGCGAGTGGCGAATGTCGCGACGTTGGCATCGGCAGCGACGACAGCAGCGCTTTTCGCATTTGCGAAGAAGGCCGACGGACATATATTTGATGCTGCTGCCTGCTCTCTGCCTGAGTCGACGTTGACGTTGGCGTCACCGTGCGGTACTTTGGGCTCGGTACTTGCAGAACCCTCCTCGAGACGCGATAAACGGCTAACGGCTGCTGCTGCTGCCTCTCAGTGTCTCGTATTCCAATTTCAATTTCAATTCCATATCGCAGCTATCCATATTAAATTACACTTGACTTCACTTCCGAAAATGTTACAAATCCAAGCTGATTTTCCACTTAACGCATAACGCCTAACCAATAACGCTTTTCATCATCAATTATAACTACAAAAAAGAAAAAAGGAAAAATCAGAAACTAAACTCGGTAATTGTTGTCTTATCATACATACATATGTACATTATATGCAGTGCATCTACATATGTAGTTCTTTGTGAGAATGTGTTGTTAATGTTGTTGTGCGTTTAAGTGTGTGTCCATGTGTGTTATTAATTAACTAACTGTCAATTTTCAAACAATGTAATTACTTAAATAAACATTGGCATCTGCAAAGTTATGTGTATATGTGCATGTACACTCGGCACTCCACTGAGTCGCACACTCGGAAAATTAAATTATGCAAAGTATAGTTGAGTGATTTAAAAAAAAATTATTTTTTTCAAGAGAATATATATTTATATATATATATTTTTTGAACACATACATATATTAAAATCAAAACGAATAAATAGATGTTAAAATAAAGTGTAAGAAATCTTTGAAATTAGGTGTACGAGTAACTTTTGTGCGATAATTTAGTACTTTTATGTGTGTATATAAAAATAACGGCTGTTCATTTTACACATTTTATTCCAAAATAGCTTCACTTTACATTTGCAATAGGGAATTTAATTTTCTGCAAAAAATAACCCCGAATAGTCCTTAAAGGCATAAAACAAAAATTAAGTGTGCGAATAAATGTTGGGCTAACCGTAAAAGCACTACACACATACACATACACTTAAGCCCATACATAACTTCGATCCGTTTCAATAAGCTCAGAATTAAAAAAAAAAAAAACAAAAACAAACAAACAAAAAACAAAGGAGCGAAAACTTAAAAACCTTGAACAAATAAATTTGAAACAAATACACGCTATTAACACATTGGTGAGTATTCATCTATTAGTTCAGTCTTTCAAATGCCGGTTCCAAAAAAAAATCCATTAAAAATGTGAAAAATATTAACTACTTTTCTAGTCTTCCAAAAGTTTTGAATATTTCCGCTAAGTACAATCCACTATATACAAATTTTATCTCATTTTGGAAGTTGAGGTAATTAAACTTATTGTATCTATGCATATATATAAAACTCTTTGTCCTGATTCACTGATTCACTGAGTCATCACGCTGTAGGCCAAACGGCTTAAGACATCGAGATGAAATTTTCACACATAATTATTTTGAAACATAATTATCGTGCAATAAGACGGGATTTTTTGATATCCCCACTGGAAAGGGCTAAAATGGGTGGTCAAAGGTCAAAATAGCTTAGTATTCAATTTTTTTGTTTTTTGAGCTATCTCAACCAAACTCACAGATTATGTATTTCTTACTCATAGTAACATTCTGTGAAAATTTGGTCAAGATCGGATCACTATATCATATAGCTGCCATAGGAACAATCAGATGCAAATTAAAATTTTGTATGAAGATCTTCGTTGTTTTTTTTTAGCTATCTTAACCAAACTTACAGATTATGTATTTCTTATAATTGCGGAAGTTATTCAAATAACAATGTTACGGGCGAAAGGAAGAAGAAGAGACGCTAGCGACCTTTGTGTTTATTAACTGCGTAGTGGCGCCATCTATTGTATGGTACACCAACATTGAAGATCGATCTATAGTGAACGCTTTGCACTCAAAAAGTACTGTGTCTCATACTGTCGAGCTTGCTCCACAGTAGCTTACTGTATTTTTATACCCTTGCAGAGGGTATTATAATTTTGCCACGAAATGTGTAACGCATTGAAGGAGGCCTCCTAGACCCCATAAAGTATATATATTCTTGATCAGGGCGACGAGCTGAGTCGATACAGCTGGTCTCTCAGTTTTAAAGCTATATTGATGAAACTGGGTACAGGTCCGTCTTTTTGGTGCACGCAATACATTTGTCGGAACCGGCCGGATCGGATAACTATATCATATAGCTGCCATAGGATGAAAAACTTATTTGTTTCTCAAGATTTCTCAACCAAATTTACAGATTGTGTGTTTGATACATTTTACATATCCTTACCAAATTTGGTTCATATCGGACAACTATATCATATAGCTGCCATAGGAATGATCGGTTCAAAAAAATGTTTTTTTTTCAAGATATCTCAACCAAATATTCAAATTGTGTGGTTGGTATAGTTTCAAACAAGCTGTCCAAACTTGGTCTCAATCGGACACCAATATCATATAGCTGCCATAGGAACGATCGGTTCGATATCAACATTTAACAAATTTTGTAAAATCTGACAGCTTACATAGAGTATCCAAACTTTGGCGAGCCAAAGTTAGCTTGCGCTATATTTTTGATTGTCTTAGGTTAATGAAAATAAAAAAATGCAGTAAGCTACAGTGGAGCAAGCTCGACAGTATGAGAGCCAGTACTTTTTGAGTGCAAAGCGTTCACTAAAGATTGTTCTTCAATGTTGCGTACCATTCAATAGATGGCGCCACTTGATATACATAGAGGTCGCTAGCGTCTCTTCTTCTTCCTTTTGCCTGTAACATTGTTAGTTGAATAACTTCCGCGTTTATCAACCGATTGGAATGAACTTAGGACAGGTTTGGACTATAATGAGTATTATATATACCAAAAATCAAGGCGCTTGTTTTAAAGGTTCTCTTGTAATTCGTCCTTTGTTTTTCAATTTCTAGGGGCGGATGAGGGCGTGGCAAAATTCTAAAACAAACTTGATCAATGAGAGATATAGATTAACCTACATGCCAAATTTGGTGTCTCTAGCTGTTATAGTCTCTGAGATCTAGAAACTCAAAAATCGGACAGACGGACAGACGTACATGGCTTTATCGACTCGACTGTTGACGCTGATCAAGAATATATATACTTTTAGGGGTCTGCCACGCCTCCTTCTGCCTGTTACGCACATTTTTTTGCACAAACTTAATAGACCCATTTGTACTTTTTAAAGTACTGGGTCTAAAAAGACGTCAATAATTATGGAAAGCCGTTATGATTGAAAGTTTGATTCATTTAAAGAAAGTACTTCCAGAATACAACGGTGATTGTTTTAGGCTGATGAGTATTAAATAAATGGGGATAAGAAGACAGAGTGCGTCCGGCAGTTTTAAGTATAGTCTTAAGTATTTCTAAGTGCTTACCACAAAATGTCTTAAAGTATTGTTGTTGTTTTTCTTTTTTACATTGCAGCAAGCCCATCTTTGGGCCACTTCAAGCTGGCACATCAATTTTGGTTTTCCTATCCGCCACCTGGCGCTGGCGGCGGCTCCTCAAGTGAGTTGCATGTACGGTTTTGGGTGTTGCAGCATTTATTTATTCCCTTTGTTCCATTTATATTTTTTGTTCATTTAATATTTGGTTCATTTACTTATTTTTGTTTTGTACGTCCTTTGAATATTTTTGGTTTTGTTTCCTTTCTTCTAACGGCAAGTCTCTCAATGTACCCAGTCTCTTGCTCTGTTTACAGTTCGATTAAATATTATATTCTTGCGTTTTGTATACGTATGTACGTATGTAACTAAGTGAACCTGAATCGTATAATCGTATATAGATGTAAAATTATTATATATACTATATATATATATATATATATGTACTATATAAAATACATGTATCTTTAATATTGACTATGTATCTTTAAAGTATCTGAGACTCTTAACGTCTGTGTGTGTGTGTACAACACAATGCCACAAAGTTATCGTTATCTTCTTTATCATTTCGAAATATCAAAATTTATCCATTAGGTATTATATATATATGCATATATATACATATATATATATATATACTACATACCTATATATCGGACTACGTATGTTGTATGTATGTAGCTTACAAATTTGCAGACCAATGCTTAAAGAGAACAGATCAGGTATGCCTAAAATTAACGATCATACGGATCATGCGAAGTATACGAATACGTATGCTATATATATACGTATGTAGGGAATGTTAGGTTTTAATTTTAGTTTTCTCCTATAATTTATTAGCTCCTTTCCTTACTAAATTAGTTTTTATACTTAGTGTCTAGTAAGCTTTGACATCATTAAAAAAAAACTAGATAGCTCAGCTATCTTTGGATTACCGACGATCAAATGCCCTTGCAGATGGATCCCATGTACAGCAGCTATGTATGTACTTACGAATGCTTACAAGGTTTTTATTTTCAAGTTTTGTTTTCTGATCTGTCTTCCAACAACGGCTATGTATGATGTTTATATAAATTCTACCAGTATTTGTTAATGTCGACCGAAATTTAATGTCTTAAAAGTTTTAAAATAACTTAAGAAATAGGATAAAGTTATGAGTATTTTATATAACTTTGGCAATATGCGTAGAACTAGGATCTGGTGAATATGATTTTTATATCTTGTATAAAATTAGATATTTTTCAAAAAACTTGGTCAAGAAGGTTTAGAATATTCTACGACTTGAACCTAGTCAAACCTGGGAATAGTGATTAAAACTGTTTTTATTTTTTTTTGTATTTAACGTGGTTATTTGCTCCATTTATCACATAGTCTCATTGAAGTTTACATTTCCTCTATTTCTTTAAATTAATGGATTCTTAGTTGTATTTAAAATGAAAAATATAGCGCAAGCTAACTTTGGCGAGCCAAAGTTTGGATAGATGTGGATTTCGAACCGATTATTCATATGGTAACTACATGATATAGTAATCCGAATTACACCAAATTTGGTCTGGCTATATATCTATATCACACACAATCTGTGACTTTAGTTGATATATCTAAAGAAACAAAATAGTTTTTCATACTAAATATTGATTTCCAACCGAACGTTCCTATGACAGCTATATGATATAGTTATCCGATCCGGCCGGTTCCGACATATGTACTGCGTGCAGCAAAAGACGGACCTGTACCAAGTTTCATCAAGATCAAAACTGAGAGACTAGTTTGCATAGAAACAGACGGACAGACGGACAGACGGACATGGCTATATCGACTCAGCTCGTCGCCCTGATCAAGAATATATATACTTTATGGGGTCTGTGAGGCTTCCTTCAATGCGTTACACATTTCGTGAAAAAATTATAATACCCTCTGCAAGGGTATAAAAATGAAGGCGCTAGCATTAAAGGAGCTCTTGTAATTCTAATTAAAAATTTTGTATTTCCGCCCCCCGGAGCGTAGGGGTGAACTGTATCAATGCAAGAAATAGATGAACGTACATGTCAAATTTGGTGTCTCTAGCTCTTATAGTCTCGATCGGTTTAAAATCAACATTTAGTATGGAAAACTTTTTTGTTTCTTTAAATATCTCGACCAAAATCACAGATTGTGTGTTTGGTATATTTTTATACATCCCTGCCAAATTTGGATTAAATTGGACAACTATATCATATAGCTGCCATAGGAGCGATCGGTTCGAAATCAACATATAAATAGTACATATGTATAACAAATTTTGTTATACAGGGGTATCCAAACTTTGGCGCGCCAAAGTTAGTTTGCCCTTTATTTTATAGTTTGCAGAACTAACTTCCTTTTTAAATTTTTGTCAATTCGCTTCGGTGGTAGAGCTCTTCAAACATGACTAGTTTTTTCATTTGGATATTAATACAGATATTTTTCAAAATTTTTAATTAGACCCAGTACTTTAAAAAGTACAAATGGGTCTATTACGTTTGTGCAAATGTGCGTAACAGGCAGAAGGAGGCGTGGCAGACCCCATAAGGTATATATATTCTTGATCAGCATCAACAGCCGAGTCGATATAGCCATGTCCGTCTGTCTGTCCGTCTGTCCGTCTGTCTGTCCTATTTTGTGTCACCTAGATCTCAGAGACCATAAGAGCTAGAGACACCAAATTTGGCATGTAGGTTCACCTATGTATATCTCCCATTGATCAAGTTTGTTTTGGATTTTTGATTTTTGGTACATATAGTATACACTATGGTCCAAACCTGTCCAGAAAATTCCAATCGGATGATAAACGCGGAAGTTATTCAACTAACAATGTTACGGGCAAAATGAAGAAGAAGAGACGCTAGCGACATCTGTGTTAACTTATTTCGTAGTGGCGCCATCTATTGCATGGAACGCAACATTCAAGAACAATGTAGTAAACGCTTTGCACTCAAAAAGTACTGGGTCTCCTACTGTCGAGCTTGCTCCACTGTAGCTTACTGCATTTTTTTTGTGATAAAATTATATTCAAATCGTTCATTTTTATACCCTTGCAGAGGGTATAATAATTTTGTCACGAAATTTGTAACGCATTGAAGGAGGCCTCACAGACCCCATAAAGTATATATATTCTTGATCAGGGCGACGAGCTGAGACGATATCCGTCTGTCCGTCTGTTTCTATGCAAACTAGTCTCTCAGTTTTGAAGTTATCTTGATGAAACTTGGTACAGGCCCGTCTTTTTGCAGCACGCAGTACATATGTCGGAATTGGCTGGATCGGATAACTATATCATATAGCTGCCATAGGAACGATCGGCTCGAAATCAATATTTAGTATGAAAAACTTTTTTGTTTCTTGAGATATCTCAACGAAAGTCATAGATTGTGTGTCTGATATAGATTTATATAGCCTGACCAATTTTGGTGTAAATCAGGAATAGGAACGATCGGTTTGAAATCAACATTTAACAAATTTTGTAATAAATCTGACGGCTTACACAGGGCACTGTAAGGATATCCAAACAATGGCGCGTCAAAGTTAGCTTGCGCTATATTTTGTCTTCAATTTCAGTCTCTGACAATTGAAATGGCCTGTTAATTTGTTAAATGTTTCTGCGTTGCCATCTAATTCAGAAAACTGTTAAGTTGGTTTCATTAATTGAGGTTGAATTCATAATAAGCTTTCGTGTGCTAGTCGAATTTGTAAATCAGAGTTTATGCACACTCTTTTGACAGCATTGACAGCAACTATGTCACGAAATGTGTAACGCATTGAAGGAGGCCTCACAGACCCCATAAAGTATATATATTCTTGATCAGGGCGACAAGCTGAGACGATATCCGTCTGTCTGTCTGTCTGTTTCTATGCAAACTAGTCTCTCAGTTTTAAAGCTATCTTGATGAAACTTGGTACAAGTCCGCCTTTTTGCAGCACGCAGTACATATGTCGGAACCGGCCGAATCGGATAACAATCAATAACAATCGAAAACAACATTTAGTATGAGAAACTTTTTTGTTTCTCAAAATATCCCAACCAAATATACACATTGTGTGTTTGATTAAGTTTTAAACAGGCTGACCAAATTTAGTATAAATCGGACTACTGTATCAATTAGCTATCATAGGAACGATCGGTTCGAAATCAGCATTTAACAAATTTTGTAAAAAATCTGACGGCTTACACAGGGCACTGCAAGGGTATCCAAACTTTGGCACGCCAAAGTTAGCTTGCGCTATATGGGCCACCTTGTGATGCTGCGATCATTTTTAAACACAATTTTAATAAGGATAAATAAAACTTTTCTGCACTTTGTTTGTTAATTAACAGAAGGAAAGTTTTGAAAGCAAAATAAAAGTGGGCGTGTCATAAAAACTAAATTTTGTTCATGGTGATATTGGTGAAAGTCACCAATTAAAAAATTTTTGAGTGCCACGCGTTCACTATACATATTTTGTTCTTCAATGTTGCGTACCAAAGATTTCAATAGATGGCGCAACTACAAATATAATAGTTGATAGACACAGAGGTCGCGCTGTTACGAGAAGTGTGCATCCCAACTTAGAAAAACCCAAACATTTATAATGTTCTTAGTCAAGAAGTCAAAAGAATTAACTGTTTTCACAAAATTTGTATTTGTTGTCAAAACTTAGGAACTTAAGACTGGTGACAGTTGGGAACACAACAACCATGGGAATAGAACGCCAGAATTGTTGCATCATATTTCTAAATTGTTGTAAACAAACTTATCATAATTTTAAGCGATTTGAAAAATAAGTTCAGTAAAAATGGAAGCAAATTTCAAAGAAATTTGATGATAAGAAAAGCAGAGTTAAATCAAATAATTGTTTTTTGTTGGTAAAACTTCCTTAAATAAAACCTTTTAATTAAAAGGTGCGTTGCAAATTTAATTACTATTCCCAGCATTGAACCTTGTGAGTTTAACCGAAATCTTAAAAATTGTACATCTTGAAGAATATATAGTAAATATTTTTCATGTCTTCTCTGTGATCTAGTGAGTTGCATACAATAATAGAATTAATAATACCAAATTTAATTTACTTAGCTTTGAAGTTGATAAACTTCAAAGGGTTCTGCTGTCTGCAAGGGACTACTAGAAAGGAGTTAAATATATGATATTTAGTTTATTTATTTTTTTCTGCTTTCGAAATAACTGAACCAAACATTAAGCTAAAAAAAGCAGTCAAATTAATCAATTATGAAATAATCATTCACAAATTTTGTTGTTTCTTATCTTTTCTTTGATATTGTGTCGTTTATCCACGATTATCCTGACACGCCACCTTAACCACGCCCACCGACCACGACCATCGACCACGTAACGCCACAGCTCAGCTAATATTCTAAAATAAAAAGAAATATATATATATATGTATATATAGATAGATAGACATATATTTCTATATATATATATAAATATTCTAGATCAAGATCGTTTGACACCCGTACATAGCAAACATTTTTATGTACATATACATATATATATATATACACATACAAATATACTATATTTATGGTGCATACACTTAACGGTGCATTCATGGAACATGATTCGTAGACAGACACACACACACACGTATGTGCATAGCTGCAAGAGGAAATTGTATATTGAGTGTTAGCTCGACCTCGACACACACCAACACACAAACACACACACACACACACATGCCATAGGGGACATTTACATGACATTTTGTTGTGCCCGCTAACGGTAAACTGCCCTCATCAGCTCAACACACACACACACACTCAGACACACCCACACATATAGTCACACAAACAAACACACTCACATGCACACGCTGCTAATTTCGCCGTTAAACGCCGTCGTCGCTGTTCAAAATAAACAACAATCAGAAAGAAAGAAAGAATTAAAAGAAAACACGTAGAAGGAAGCATAAATAAATAATAATAAAAAGCAACGAATAAAAATATAAAGAAAACAAATACGAAAACGAAAACGAAAACCAAAACGAAGAGAAAGAGATAGAAATATTTCGTCTGCTTGGCCACACGCATAAAAAAAAACACGCACTTGTAAGGTTGAAACAATTTAAATGCTCAAATATCATACAACAATCGACACACCCACAACAAGTATTGCCCCCATCGACAACATCAACAATTACAACAACAAGAACAACTACAACAACTACATCAACAACAACAATAACATCATCAACAACAACATCAACAAAGTACTACTTAACCAACTGACACATATAGAGGTAAGGAGTAAGTCTGTCTCACTCTCTCTCTCTCTCTCTCTCTCTTCATCTCTCTCTCTCTCTCTCTCTCTCTGTGTATGTCACGCTCTCGCGCTTGCATTTGCTCTTGCTATATCGCTATGGTCTCTTGTAGTTGTTGTTGCCTGAACTGAATTGAAATTTGCAAATTTTTCGCATAGTTTTTTGTTCAGTATGATTATAATTATTATTATTCTATTAAATATACATACATATATATTAGATTGTTCCGTTATGTGGCATAGTAAAAAGCGCATTATTTGATTTCTTTAGTTTTTCCGTTGTCTTGTTCCTTTCAAATTGAACTTTTCATTTGCTATTGTTATACGTAAATACAGAATGCCAAAATAATTGTAAGCACATATGTTCACATTTAAGTCCATAAGTAGAATACCGTGTCTCTTTCCCCCCTCTCTCTCTCTCTTCCCATCTCTTTCCCTCTATATCTGTCTCTTAACTGAATCCCTTTGAAAGGTTATGGCACATACATACATACATACATACAAATGTATGTACTTACGTTTAATACAATTATGGAACACCCTGAAAGGCTGGTATGTTTGTCAAAGCATTTGTACAGATGTAACCTTATTTGTACTTAGAATATATGTAACAAAGCTCATCACTAATTGCGCTAATGACACTGGCTGAAAGTGGCATAGCCTCGAGGGCTTTTTAAATGTGTGACAAACTTAAATTATTAAAAGCTACCTGTTTCAGTTACATACCAAACTGTTAAGCTGACCTTCGATAAATTAATTAATCAGTTATTTAATGGCCTTAGGAAGCTTTTGAAATAATTTATAAGCCTTTTAGCATTAGCATTCGTCGAAAAACTTTTTTAATTGAACGTACCTGCATATCGACTCCATTTTGCGAAAGTATCGTATGTTTCAAAAATCAAATTTGAAAGGAGAGTTTTTTTCTGCTTATCTGTACTGAGGCTGACGTACAAAATGGCACAATATACAACTAAATTTATACGGCTTTTTAAAGATTAAAGCTATAATATTTTAACAGATGATGGAAAGTAGAAAACTGCCATCAAAAATTCAATATCTTAAAAAGTGGCATATACGTACGTTAATACATATTAGTTAGAATCTTTAAGTGTTTTCGATGTCATTAATGTTACGAAGCTTGTATGTGCTTTTAAGGTTTACTAATTTCCGATTTATTGTTGTCGTTGCTCATAGAAGCTCTATTGATATAGATTTTCTTTTGCAATGTTATCAATCCTATATTTTTTTTGACTTAAAAGTTTAAATACTTTTTTCTCCATTTTCAGACGATGTTAGTCTTTAAAGGACGGCATTAAATCACTGCTTTTAATTGACTAAATTCTTGTCAATTATTAACCTAAGATAATTACAACAAATGAATATTTACGGATTAAACAAAATTCTATTGCATAGTTTTAGGTTGAATTCTGAAATTCAAAATAGAAAATGCACATGTACAATGACCACAGCATACCAGCCTGCAAAAATAGTCTGTAGTATAGTTAGGTTTATAGAGTATGTCTATGCCTTATGCATGACTGAATGCCGTAGGGAAGTTCCAACAAACTGACTAATTTAGTTACAATTTAGTCTTATGGCAAAACCAGAGCCTTCTCTTTAGACCGTAGAAAATACATAGTTTATTCTTGAAGTTTTCGTTTTAGTTTCAATCTTTGTTTGTTTTGTTTTTGCCTGTCCTTAGGAATGTGCGTACTTAGTTATGTAATTGTTACAAGTTCTGCATGTTGACCTTCTACAACTCTCTATGTATGTATATTGATTTCTGTACATGATGTACGTGAAGTACATATCTAAAGTATTGTATAATAATATTTTATGATTTTCGACGGGTATTTCTTGCTTTCTAATCTTATTTTTTGGCGCATGGAAAAGAAAAGCCACAGTTTGGTTGGCATATCAATTTGATAAAATAAAAAACGAAAACTAATTAGAATTAATTAATTTTCTTCTTTTCTTTCTTTTTTCTTCTGATTCTCATGTACGCAGACAGCAAAACAGCGCAAACCGACGAGGAGAAACAACGCGATCGACAGCGAAACGAACGTGAGGCCAAAAAGGAAGAACAGGACGCTATAAATTATAAGGTGAGTGTGTCAGTGTCCTGTCTTCTGTCTACCTGTCTACCTGCCTACTGTCTACTGTCTTCTGTGTGTGTCCTCTTCGTGTTATAACTTATCGAGTGCTGTGTCTCTTGTGCGTGTATGTGTGTGTGTGTGTGCAAGCAGACGCGTCTTCAGCAGTTAATTAAAAAAAAACATTTATACATATACAAATATCTATATATATATATTGTATATATATATATATATGTACATATATATATTCCAAAAGAAAATCTAATCAAAATGCAATAAAATTAAAGAATTCGTGTACTTAACGCGTAAAACTAACTAATCAGAAGCAAACCCAAAGATGATAAACTCCATAAGTATTTGATAATTAAGCAACAACACAAATTATGGCCGTTGAGCTCACGAATTTATAGTTAAAATGCACTTTGCAACAATTGCATGTAAACAGCGCGACAAGGAGCAACGAGAGGCGCGTTTGCTGGACTTTGAGATACGGCGTCAGCAAAAGCGTGAGGAGCAAAATCAGCAACGACAACAGCAGCAACAATTGCAGCAGCATCACCAACAACAACAGCAACAACAACAGCAACAGCAGCAACAACAACAACAGCAGCAGCAACAGCATCAGCAACTGCAACAACAACAGCAGCAGCAGCAGCAACAACAGAACGAGGAGAGTCCTCCCACAACCTCGTCACATTCCCAGCAGCAACAACAGCAACAGCAGCAGGAACAACAACAGCAGCAACATCAGCAGCAACAGCAACAGCAGCAGCAGCAGCAACAACAGCGTCAGCAGTTGCAGCTGCAACAAAGTATTGCCATACAGGCAAACACTTCTGCTGGACGAGTTCAAACTCCAGAGACTCCCAAGTTGCAAACTCCACCGGATCGCTCGTTGCCACCTGCTTTTCGGAGTCGCTCGATTGAGCGAGAAATTCTTTACGAACGTAAACGCTTCTCTGTCCAGGAATCCGCCGAATTCAAGGTGGTTTTCTTTTCTTACTGTCTATTGTAGTAAAATAGCTCAATGAAATGAATAATTTGCCCTTTTTATACTCTTGCAGAGGGTTTGGCTCTCAGGCCGGTTTCAAGATTCATTTTTATTTTAAAAACAATTTAACTAACACATTTAAAGAATCTAGCTTAGTAAGGTGATTTAATTATTATTTATATTATTTTTTGATTTTGTAATCTTAGTTATAATAACGGCGTGATATTATAAAATTCGTTTTCCGAATCAAAACTTATGCTTCAGACAGTCGTCCGGCATGGCTCGGGTTCCAGGTGCAAACCATTTGAATGGTTCGGTTCACGATCCGGCTCGAGAAATTTAAAATACGCAAACAATACTGGTTTCGTGAGGTTCGATCAGAGGCGGTTTGCAGACCTTGTAAAGACTGTCTAATCATCGTGGGGATTAAACTGTAAGAGCTATCTCAATCAAACTCATATATGTATGTATGTACCATATGTCACATTCTAACAAAGATCTTTCAAGATCGGGTGACTGTATCATATAGGTGCCAAAGGAACAATCGGATGCTTTTTAAGATTTTGGGGATTGGGGTTTTCTATGCGACCCAGTCTTTAGTTTGTTAAGCTTGTCGAAACTAAATCAACGTTCGACGTTTTAGTAACTTTGTTGTTTCAACAGATATCACAACGAAACACAAATGTTCTGTATATGATGATATCGAGCCATTTCAGCATAAAAAATTTGAAGCGACATTAAAAATAAATTATAAAAATATTTTCAATTACATTATGCAACAGCCAAAACTCCGCCTGTCCATAAATTACATTTTCTGATACATATGGATCCCTTGATCCCAAAAATCGACTTTAAAAAATTTTCCTGGGTGTAGTTTTTTTTTAATTTTAAAGTTTAGCTTTTTTTTACGACTTTTTGACTTTTAAAATCTAGGAAAATTAAAAAAATGACGTGTTTTTGTTTTTACTGTTAAGTGGCTAGAGGCATTAATTAGGCGCCGTTTAAGGTAAATATTACTCATTAAAATCGTAGGTAAGATAGTGAAGCAACAACATTTTATAGCTAGGTATGTTTTTTGTTAAAATTTATGACTCCTTTCTGTGCAAACTAATCTCTTAGTTTTTAAGCTATCTTGATAGAATTTGGTTCAAGTCCGTTTTATTATATCGTATAAATTGGTCATTTCTGAATTTATTTGAATGATAAATACTTTGCGAGAGTCTTGAATCAAAAATGCATGTGATTCTAAAGTGAAACAGTCAGAAAAATTAATTCTGGACGGATTTTCTGGACTTAAAGTCAGAATTCCGCAAGCAAATTACAAATTTTGTGAAAAACATGTCTGCCTATCAAAAGCTTTTACTTCGCTTTCTTACACAATTTCAGTGAGTAATACCTTAAACGACGCCCTTTTACTTTAAAAACAAAAAGGACGTAATTTTTTTTAGTTTTCCTTGAATTTTAAAGTTAAAAATAGTAAAATAAAACCACATCAATAAGCATCAATTCGTAATTTAAAAATATATATTTGTTAAACTATTGATTTAAATTAAAAACCAAGCATGGATGTTTAGTAGATACACTCATTATCTTTCGGAACCAGTAAAGTTTTTTAAGATCGGCTGTGCCGTTCTCGAAAAAATTCAATATGTAAAAGCGCCTCAGCTGCCATTGAAACTATCTGTCTAAAATTGAATTGCAGAAAAATCTTTTTCGTACATCAAGATTTTTGAGGTTAATTGAATTTTTTGTTTTTAATATTTTGTTAATAATATTATTAACATAACATAATTGTTATGAATATGGCTAAAAGTAGTTTATATAGCATTACTTTTTATATTAGATATCTTGTTAAAGTTCGAAAGTGTTCTGCAAGGGTATCATATATTCGGCGTGCCGAACATAATGTTTATTTAATGTGTGTCCTAAATTCTTGACTCCGTAGGAGGCTATAAGCTCGACACCATCGCCCCAAACAAAAAACTCTATCGGAACGCCGCCTACAGCATACACGGCGGCATTGGCGGGACCCCCGGCAACAGCGGCAGCTGCGACAGCTGCTATAATACCCATACTACCGCTCGGCGTTGCGACGCTGCGCGATGATTCTACGGAATCGGACCAGTCCGTGACATGTGCCCAGACGCAGCCAGATGCCTACCATCGCATCATGTGAGTATCTTCGCATCTTTAGCTGCTAAATCGATATTACGTATACGTATGATCATTTACATTTGCATTGCCAACGATCGAGTTTACGAGCCCAATTAATATTACAAATAATATTAATAGTGGTGATATTGCACATCTATTCAAAGCTGCTTAAACACAAAAAAACAACAGTTGTTTTCTTGATTTTTAGCTTGGATTTTTAAGTATGAGTTCAGAATATAATTGTTATATTAAGACTATGTGCGCATCATATATAAATGACTCCGCTATACAATAAGATCAAAAATAAGATATACTACTGTGTACAAATATGAACCAAACTGTGGTTATAACTCTTATAATATTTATTTATTCTTCAAAATCTATTTCGTCATCTTCGAAATACTCCCTTCATGATGCAGCTTATTTATGTCATCTTTTTCCCAATCCTCAAAACATCACAAAATTAACTTTTGTGAGTGCAATATTTTTTGTTTGAAACCTTTTAATATGTTAAAAAATGTGCTTTCAAATCATTACCCTGTGGCTGTCAAATAAGTTTGTTGAAAAAATAAAAGTATGTATGTAACAGGTAGAAGAATTCGTGGCAGACCCCAAAAAATGTATATATTATTGATCAGAAGCCGAGTCGATGTAGCAATGTATGTGCGAAAGGATCTAAGAGATTGTAAGGCATAGGGGGATCAAATTTGGTATGTACATTATATTTTCACGCAGATCAAGTTTATTTCACATTTTGTATGCCACGCCCCTTCGACCACATATCGAAAAAAGAAAATATCAAAAGCACTTTTAAAACTACAGACCAACTGCTTATTTTACATTTGGATGACAATCCCCTTACGCCCACAAATCGTGTGATTCCATAACTCTGGCAATAGTCAAGCTAGAGACTTGGGTTTTAGCACAATATTCGTGCCACGAATGATATTTAGGATGATGCAAATCACAATCGGAAATTCACATGGAATATATTAAAGAAACGATTATTCAATGAAGAATCGAATAAGTTTATGTTTGTGTGGGTTACACTGATCAACAATATTTAGCGTTTTTTATGGTCCTCGGCCAAATTTTACTTTTATGATAGATATGAACCCAATGATAAAATTTATTAACTTTACAAAATTTTTCTGGGTGTAGTTTTTATTTTTAAAATTTTTAAAATTTGACAATTCTTTTGGAATTATTTTATGAGGCGCTCTTACATATCGAATTTTTTTCGAGAACTTCACAACCGATCTTAAAAATCTTTACAGATTCCGAAAGATAATGAATGTATCTATTAATCATTCCTCCATTGCTTTAAATTTAAATCAATAGTTTAACAAATTAAAGCATTAATTAGGCGTCGTGTAAGGTATTATTCTTTGTAATCGTGGGTAAGAAAGAGAAGTAACAGCTTTTTTTATGTCCTTGCGAAAACCTGACTCTAAGTCCATAAAATCCGTGCCGAATTCATTTTTCTGTCTGTTTGACTTTAAATCACATGCACTTTTGATTCAAGACTCTCGCAAAGTATTGATCATTAAAATAAATTCAGAAACGACTAATTTATACGATATTATACTCCGTTCAGAGAGTAAAAGTCGGCTTTTGACCAATCGATCCAATGTCAGCTATATGATGTAGTAGTCCGATTTGGTTCAATTTTGTTCAGATACTATATAAAGCATTATATTATCGAAAACACAATCTGTGAGTTTGGTTAAGATATCTTAAGATACAAAAAAGTTTTTCATACTAAATGTTGATTTTGAACCGTTCCCATGGCAGCTATATGAAATAGTGATCCGATCCGGTTGGTTTCGACATACATATGTATGTACTGCATGCAACAATGAAACGGACTAGTACCAAGTTTCATCACGATAACTTATAAACTAAAGGATTAGTTTGCACAGAAAGGAGTCATTTGACTATGGAGTCATAAATTTTAACAAAAAACATACCTAGCTATAAAATGATGTTACCTACGATTTTAATGAATAATACCTTAAACGACGCCTAATTAATGCCTCTAGCTACTTAACAGTAAGACCAAAAACACGTAATTTTTTTTAATTTTCCTAGAATTTAAAAGTCAAAAATCGTAAAAAATAACAACAAAAAAATCATTGTTTTCTTAATTTAAAAATATATATTGGTTATACTATTGATTTAAAACTAGTGAATTAAAAACAATGTATTGATGATTATTAGGTATATTCATTATCTTTGGAATATGTATAGCTTTTTAAGCTTGGTTGCGCCGTTGTCGAGATATGTAAGATACATATGTACATAAATGTAAGAGCACAAAAAAATATTGCTAGAATAAAACCGCTAAATTAAAAAAAAACTACAAACAGGATAATTTTTTAAGTCGATTTTCGGCATCAGGGGATTAAAATGGATCAGTAAATTCGATTTTCGGTTAGGGGGAGTTTTGACTGTTGCACAGTGTTATATACACATATGGATATATAAATACACTGAGCAAGTTTACTCTTGTCGAATGTATACCGAAAGTTGACAGCGCCCTACAGGGTATTTTACTGTCGGGGCCTCCGACTTAATGTACATATTTTTATCAATATATTACATAAGATATTTGACCGGAAATCCAATAAAAATTCGCTGCACTGGCAATTTTCATTTATTTATAATCTCCAAGGGGAATCGTTTCGTCATTACGTGAATCATTAGCGGCATCAGCACGCTCAAAGAAAACACATAAGATTCTTAATGTCACACAGGAGTATATATTAATCGAGAAATACGAAATAAGCGAATTTGCGGCATATTCTCTTAAGTTGGTCCACTGAGAAAAGCGGACGAGCAAAAGCTATGTGAAAACTCTCTGTTTGCGAGAGCTTTTGAATGCGTCATTTCAATGGTGTGTGTTGTCATATGAAGCTTTCGGTCAGTCAGCTTTTTTTTGCGTGGTGTTTTCTACTCTTTGTGCCACACGGTCACGGAATGTGTAAAAGGCTTGTGTCATACGGAGCGTATGCTTAATTAGCCGAGACATGCACCTCAAATCGGATGTCACACAATGCAAATACAAGTTCACATACATATGTATATTTGCATATAGAATTGCATTTCATCGATAAACTTTCAAACGCGGCAACTGAGACCATTTGAAAAGTACTCGACTAGAAGATACCCTATACTGAGTTTAAATTCTTTCAAAGATGGTAGATTTGTTATAAGAAGCTACACTTTATTTAAAAAAAGGTAATTTATTAATCTGAGCTAAAATGACCGACGGACCACTGTGACTTTGAAGAAAATACGAGAGAAAAAATAAGACACTATTTTATGCAACTATTTTTGGAAACTTCAAGCTTGCATTATATCTATGTATTAGCAAATGCTTCAATCCCCACAAGATTTGTAACTACATCTTGAATACTAACTATATACTTATTAATACTATCATATTTTCTTTACTACAGAAATCTGTTTGTTTCTCACGTCTATATATTATTTATATGTGAATTGCAATACACTTTGATGAGTGCATAGAGATGGGCGCGCGCTCATTTTTCAGTCCCGGCCCGACCCAAAATTTCCGGGGAAAAAAGGTCTGAAAATTTTTCAAAAAGAGTTTAAATTTGTAATTATTTAGAATTTTAATTTTAAAATAAAATCTTATCTACATTTTTTTGGATGCCCAAAGGCGAAATTAACGTCTAAGCCTGTTCAGAAATTAAATAAAAAATTCACAGTAATATCGGAATTTTTGTGTATTGGTCGAATTCGGGTAGGAAACAAATTAAAGGAACTTTGAAGTGTTTCGGGCTTTAAAGTTAGGCCCGAGCCCGGCCCGGGCCGACCCGAAATGCAATTTTTCGGAACGAACCAGAAAATTTTGTAAAAGGCCCATGAATCCCGAGGCCCGGCCCGGCCGGTGCCCATCTCTATGAGTGCACTTATAACGGTCTTTGTGAAGTTGCGATTGTTCAGTAGACATTCGTCGCAGTTCGATTGAAGTTCGAATTAATTAAGGGTTCGAGTGTTAGAGAAACTACAAGAAAGGAAATGGTGTAAAAATTAATGACAACAATTTGATAATGTTCTCAAAGGCACTGCGGAAGTGAGTAAATTATTACAAGTTTCTCAATCCAAGTTGTTTTATATGTTATACTACGCACAGTGGCCGGTTTCCCGAAAACTCGTTGATCATATCTGCAACTTTTAAACAAGTTGAGATATCGGGTTGAAATTTGGAATATATGTTTTCAATACTTCAAAGAAATTTTTGAGAGAAAAATAAAAGTGGGAGTGGCACCGAAAAGGAGATAAATTAACGCTCAAAAACTAATTCTTAAAATTTAAGCTTTTCAAAATTTTATTAATAATGTTAATAAAAAAGTTTAAGAAAATGTACTTCTTTTGTTTTAATTTTTAAGATATTTTTAAATTTCTTTAAAAATACGGTAGGTGAAAAAATTTTTTCTACCCGCTTAGGTATTGAAGCATGTTTAAGCGTATATTTACACCCTTTTAAATGTCACGCCTACTTTTATTTATCTTTCCAAAATTTCTTTGAAGTATTAAGAATAAATATTCCAAGTTTTAAACCGATATCTCATTTAGTTCAAAAGTTACTGGCTCATAAGCTTAGTTTAGGCGCATAGCAGTACCAGTAGGTGTGACAAAATAGAACACTTATAATTTTGAAATGGTTTTAATAACTATTTATCAAGCTGGCAAGCTTTTCCGTTTCAATGTGATCTATTATTTTATAAAACCATTAAACATTAAACTTATATGCTATAAACAGTATGTTGCTTTACTAAAAACAAGATAAATCTTGGGGGGCAAATTGTGGCAATGGTTTTTTTAGATATCTTCTGGATTATGTGCAGAATCATATTCAAAAGCCAAGCCGACCTGTCGTCGACCCGTCCTTTTTTTCTAAAGTCAACCGTAAGTTCAAAAAGTACCCAAAAATATAGATACATAGGAAAATTAATTTACTATAAAATAATATACTATATCATATAGCTGTCATAGGAACGATCGGTTTGAAATCAACATTTAACAAATTTTGTAATAAATCTGACTGCTTACACAGGGCACTGTAAAGATATCCAAACAATGGCGCGCCAAAGTTAGCTTGCGCTATATTTTTGTGATTTGAATTTGCAAATTGGGCTCCGTATAAACAGAGTAATAGACAAAGCTCTAAGCTAAATTACTCATACGACATAAAGCACACTGAATTGCGTTTACAAAACAAAAATTGGTTGCTTATATATAAAAACATATAAATTACAAGTAATTTAGGATTCGGGTTCGCTACAGATTAGATTTTAAGATTTTTTAGACTTTACATAATATGTATGTCCTATGTAAATCATATCGGTCATACATATGTCACTCTTCTAGTAAATGAGCGATGTGATACTTTAACATTTTTTTAATAGAAAAGTATCTTCACTCTTGGTATCAGTATTGACAGTTGACAGTATTTTTTCGCATATTTAAAAAGCAATTAGTGTTCATTAGTCTGTTAATATAAGTCATACGCCATGTGATGCACGCAAGTGCATATTGCAAACAATCGTAATGTTTTTAAAAGCAAAGATATTTTTATTCTGGGAGTTAAAAAAGAGTTTGGACTTCCTTGAACAACTAGTGAGAAATAATTTCTAGTTAATAAAAAATTATAAATTATTTATACGACATGTGGTACACAGTTATGTCATTTATATCGATTTAATTATAACCAGAACATTTCTTAGGAATAATGTTTGGAATATGTCTCCTATTTCATTTTCTTTAATTCTGGCATATGATTAAGTAACCAGTGTTGAATAACGTTCTTTGTATTGCATTTGCTGCATTTGAATACGTAAGGAAATATATTAAATTTTCAAGCTCAGTATTTTAACTTGTTTTGAGTCTGACATTTCAGACAACTCTCGTCACTTGACAATCGTTAGGTTGACAGTGTTGACAATTCGTTAGGTGAACAGTGCTTGAAAACGTCAAAAGATTGAAATGTAATATTATTCTATTATAGGCTCTTTGAACACGATGAATATGAGGACGTCTGTGCTTGCACTTGGCAGCATGAACCCATCCACAATTTGATATAAATATCCCTGCTTTCATGTGTGCGACGGTGTATTATTGTGAGAGGTGTGTGTGTGTGTGTGGCTACAAAAGCACACACGAGGCAACAATAAAAACCAGCTGAAAACTAAGCTTATGCTTACGCCAAAAAAATAAAAGTAAAAGAAAAACCAAGAGAAAATGAAAAAAAGAACTGTGGCCACTTGCGCTCGACACAAATTGTGTATGAACAAACATATGTACAATGTACGTATACGTTATGTAGATATGTACACGCGTGTGTGCTTGTATCAGTGTTGCCAAATCAGATTTATTTCCATCACATCTGACTTTGCTAAAATCTGGCTTTTTTTAAAAAGATTTCTTAGCCGTTGTTAGTTTTTTAAATATTTAGAAGAAAGATTCGAAAAATATTCAGGTAAATTTCATGTAATGTAATGATTTGAATAAAATTTGGTCAAATTTAACATAAGTATTTACATGTGTGTGTAAAGCATGATTGTTATCTTAATTTAATGTGTGATTGCAAAAATTTTCATAAAAATGGAAGCAAAAACAGTAGTTTTTTTCGAAGATATTTTTAATAGAAAACTTTGGTTTTTTCTGTCTTCTTCCCACCAAAAACATAAATTTGCCATTTTTAAGTTGGCAACACTGGTTTGTATATAAGCATATGTACATACACACATATGTATGTGTGTAGTGTGTGTACATATCCATTTCCCTTATGAAGGCACATTTTGGGCAAAACATAGAAACAACAGCCAAGCCGCACAGCTGTACTTTAGTGATGGTGTGAAATGTGGTGTGATGAATGGTTAGTTGGATGGTAAAGGGAAGGGGCCGGAGATGGGTAGGGTAGGGATGATGGGTTGCACTGCGGTTTAGTGTTGTTGCGCTTGAAAAGTGGAACACGTGTGTGGCACTCAAATTTACCACAAAAACAGAGAGTCCAAAAAGCTCGCTCTGCATTGCAATAGCGCCTGTTCTCTTGCTCTCAATTGCTCTCACTTGCTCTCATTTTTGTTCTTGAGCGCTCTCTTCATTCTACCGTGCACCTGTCGCTCTCACGCTCCATGGCTTTTGCTGTCTTGCTTCTATGCATACGACATTTCCTTTTATTTTATTTATTTATTTTTCTTCTCTTTTGGCACAAATAACACGTGCATTTTGCTTTCGGCTGCCGAGAGATGCCGCCGTTTTACAGTTGGTGCGTTGTTGTTGTTCTTTCTTGAATTTTTTTAGTTATTTTTCTTTTCTTTTCCTTTCCATTTTCTTTTCAATGGTTATTTTTTGTTTTTTTTTTTTTGTTTTTCATATACCGTGCCTCCCATTTGGCTCTACATCTTTACTTTCAGGTCTCGCCAAATTCTGTTTTCCGCCATTTGCTGCTGTTTCCACTGCTGCTGCCTCCGCTGCTGCCGATGCCGCTGCCTCTGTCACTGCCAACGTATTTGCCATTTTCGCTTTAGCTGTTTTCGGCTTGCGGGCCAAAATATTTTGTCTTTCGTCTGTCGACTTCATTGCGGTGTTACGTGTTTTGCGTGTCAGACGCAACGGACGGCCACGGTGCGCGGCAAAAAGCGGCAACAACAACAGCAGCAGCAGCAGCAACAACAACAACAACAACATAAATAATAATAACAAAATATAAAAGAAAACATTAAAACATAATTATATATAAATAAGAAAGAGCGAACGACACCAATAAAAAATAAATTTAAATCAATAATAAACTATAGCATAGTGTCTAACATAAGTATAAATACGCATTTACATAAATCTATGTGTTATAGTGTTTTATATCGAGAATCTATATATCCATATACAAATTTTTATCCATCTTTATACATATACATACATACATAATATGTGTATATACATATATATGTATGTACATATATCGCTGCAGATTGATTGGCCGTTAAGTACCAACAATGTGACTGTCCCCCTAGTTGTTTATTTATTTACATGCTTGTGCCTGCATATGCATGCAAAAATATGCACGCAGTCATTTAAAGTATGTATCAAGGCAGCATATTGAATTAGTTTCAAATCAAATTCATTGTGACTGACCAGTACGTAATATGTGATCCACATTTTGACCTCTATTTGATATCGCTTCTTGAACATCTATAGAAAGTATCGGAATTTTTGTCACATGGCGATCGAAAAAACAAATCTTTGAATAGTTTTTCAACGTTTTCAAACGATTCTATCGATGTTATCTTCCTGTCGCTTGTCGCTTGTCGCTTTTCCTCTATCCGTCTCTCTTAATCTTGAAGAATTTGCCGGCATCGAACGAGACACGAATCAGTTAAAAGAATCCATCCAATTTATGAATAAATACTTCATTGACTAATTTACTTGATAAAAATATAATGTGAATCTTTTTAGTTAAATAAGTGATCCCTTAACTTCTTTACCTTTAAGAACAATCGATGCAAATACATACATACATTTTTTTTATAAGGTTTTTTAATGTGCTATTTTTGTTGCTGTGATGTTTTTTTGGCAATGATTAAAAAATAACAAAGAACAAGAAATACTATACTTATTTTTATAGAGTTTCCTCTACGCATACACACACAGAGAGACACGCACATAGCGACACATTGCGTCTGTGTCGCATGTCTTATGTCGCAAGTTGCACGTCGCAACATCCTTTTTTTAGTTGGCAGCAGTCTCTTTTTATTTATGCTTATGTTTAGTTTCCGTTTCCGTTTCCTTTTCCCTTTTTCCATTTAACAGAGTGAAGTATAATCATTTATTTATTCAAATGGTATTCAAAGTATTCAACTGTCTTTCAGACACTTTGCTTAATTTATAAATGTAAATCATTATTTAAGCATTGTCTATGAATTCTTGTATGCAATCTGTTTAAATAACACTAGATTTCACCTGATGTTTAGGTTGAGTCCATATATGTAGTATTTTCCTCATATCGGTTTAAATTTTCCTAAAGCTGCGAGACAATGACGTTAATAATCTCCTCAGGCTGTAAACTTGATTTTCATTTTTTCTTGCATAAGGCATAAAATTATGCTTCTAAATATCTTAATTCTAAAATTGTTTAGATCTTTAAAATCTCACGTAAAATTATGATTTTATTGTAATTTTTTTTAGTTTTTTTTAAGTAGAGCTGAAGAACTTTTTCGAATCTTGAACCGAACCTTTTTTTTAAAAAGTGGCCCGGTACGGTACAGGTTCAAGGGTTTTATTTTAAAGGCTTGGTTCGGTTATTTACATAAAGTTTTTCCTAATTAAGGCTTAGAACAGTTGAAAAGTTTTTTCCATGCAGTTTTCTGAACTTTTAATATATTTTTTGGACTTCAATAGTAAAATTTTAAGCTGAGCTCAATTAAAATGATAAGTTCATTTTATAAATATGTATAGCCCAAGTGAAAATAAACATTTGCTTTATTTTTTTTAATTTTTTAATGTTGATTTCGAACGGATCGTTCCTATGGCAGCTATTTGATATAGTTGTCCGATTTGCACCAAATTTGGTCAGCATGTTTGAAACTATACTAAACACACAAAATATGTTTCTTAAGAAACAAAAAGTTTTTTATACTATATGTTGATTTTGAACCGATATGACCTTATGGCAGCTATATGGTATAGTTTTCCGATTTCAGCCAAATTTGGTAAGGATATATGAAACTATATCAAACACCCAATCTGTGAGTTTGGTTGTGATATCTCGAAAACCAAAAAATTTTGATTTCGAACCGATCGTTCCTATGGCAGCTATATGATACAGTGATCCGAACCGGGCGGTTCCGTCATATAAGTTTCATCAAGATTGAGGAATAGAACTGCATTTTACTCTTTAAAAGTAGCTGTTGGACTTCTGAAAAAGCAAAATTTGGAGGGTATGTGCACAGAGAATATTTATCAAGAGTTTCGTACTTTAAACACAAAAATTCAAACTTGATATCTCACCGAGTACGGAATTGCTAAAGTCGAGAATGTCGTTCTTATTTTAAGTACGATTTTTAAGTGCGTTTTTTCTTTAGTTAATTTTATACTTGAATCAAGTACGGAGAATTCTGCAATTGAGGGCAATTCAACTTAAAAATTAGAACTTTCGATCTTATTTCAAGATTTCTTGAACAACAATGAAGATTGTGTGTACTTGAAATAATATTTATTTATGATTGCTTTTTATTTGTCATTTATTTTCTGTATTGTTTAGTTAATTACTTATTTTTTATTTATAACAATACCGTATTATTTATTATTACATTATTAAATGTTTTATTAATAATCCAACTTTTGTGGGAAACGAACTCGGGACCTCAAACTTCAGAATCGGGTACTCTATCCAGTGGGCTGCGATGTAAACAATTTCTTGTATGCCAAAATACTTATTCCTTCTACACAGAAAGACAGGCTGACACAGACGGACAAAATGACAGAAATTCCAATAGGACATCTTGAATATATTCGAAGAGGGAAATATTCTCAACCTACTGTATATAATTCTTGATTTAGGAATGAGGGGGTCTTTATTTAAGATTAAACCAGCTTGTTCAAAGAGTATTCGGTGAAAAACTTACTTTTAAAAGAATTAATTTGTTAAAAATTTAATTATACTCAAGGAATATTTTAATAAATGTTAAAACAGAAGATAAAACATTAAAAAACATTGTTTTATTAAAGCCCGGTTCTTAAGTTATAGTATGAATTTTCACACGCAATCTGGACTTTTACTTGACTAAAGATTAATAATACTATTTATATTTCATTTTCGTGCTTATTTTAAGTAATTCGGACTTCAATCAAGAATATACTTTAATAATTTAAAATATTAACTTCGAGTCATTTCGCATTTAATTTTAGCATTTTACATTTTCCACATTATGTATGTATATGTAATTTATACATATACAAGATACCAATTTATATGACCGATATCAATATATCAAAGAGTATTGCCATTGGCATTGAAAAACTATGAATCGAATCATATAGAATAGCGTTAAATCGGATTAGTTTTATTATTGTAACATGCCACTTTTGTAATCGAGTTTATAATGAGTTTATATTCAGTTTTGTTTATTGTTGTCGTGTCCTTATGCGCGTGTTATTTGATCCTCTTGGTCATACTTGGAAACATGACAAGCATTTGAATATTATTTCAAATGTTGCATGCAACACGACACAATGAACAACGAAACAAGTGGACGCACACACGTAAATTTGCGTGTCGCGATCAAACAAAGAAATAAATAAAAAAAAATGAAAAGAAAATGTATGGAATTAGTAGTGTAAATAGGAATATTTATTTCTACAACTCAGAGGCCTTTTATCGATTGGTACGCAGAGCAAATAATGATAATAACACAAATGAATATTAGATTGCTGTCAATGAGAGTCTAAAGTAATTGAACCTTAATCATTTCCTTTCAATGTCAATTAAAATTTACAAAGTTATTGGGACTGTTTTCAAGTAATTGAGACGTAATTTGAACTTTGTGTTTCATTTTTAGCAGGCAGAAATAATAGCAGTGCTGCAAGCTTCCAATTAATGGTACACCTCGCAGGATTTAACTGTGTCTGTAACTGTCTGCCAACTTAATACTGAGGTGTCAGATTTAAACACAAGTTGAACAGTTTTCTTGATATAAACATACCTAACAGTCAATTTCAATTTAAACATAGCCAGTAAATAAAACTTGAACCGTTAATCAAGATTAACCGCTTAATATGTAGAAAGCTACATACGGGCTAATCCAGAAAAAGTAAAACCAGTCAAAAAACGGAAAATTCATCAATAACTTACATATTGTATAACACATAAATTTTGCGTTTTTGAAAAAATTAAGTTCTTCTGTATTTTGCCCATTTTGGTAAAAATCGACGGAGGCTGATTCGAGAAATGATTAGAAAAGTAATAGCCCAATTTTAAAATTTTTTTAATAAATTCTTTACCTAAGTAAAACTGTAAAGTCTATATATTTAATCTTTGGCTCCATATCTATCATAGAAAGCAAAATTTGGACGACAACCATAAAAAAAGCTAAAAATGTTTGACTAGTGTTATTAAATAAAAAATGTAGTTCAACTTTCCTTATAAGTATCGTAGTTGTCATGGATGAACAATTTTTTTGAGCTTTGAGGACTTTGTATAATTGTGAGACCAGCAATGGTCACTTGGTGTGCTCGTTGGCAAAATACACAACAGGATTTACTAAGGGCATAGCAGGTGACTTATCCCTTAAAAACTTAAAAGTAGATAGCATTGGAGATGGGAGATAATCTCGAAGATTAATCGAATATATAAAACTACTGTTTGGCCACTATACAATATGTTTTGAATTTTTAAAGTTGTAAATAGTTTTGACGCCGAAAGCTGCCGCCACACCGTTAGTAAAATGTCTAGTCCAGTTGACCTTTTCCAACATCAAAACAACATTTATAATTTCCGCATAAATATTTCTAGTCATTTATCGATGCTGCTCGGTCAATTTAACATGGCGATGTTGCCAGACATTTATAAAAGAAATTGTTGACAAATATATATGCATATATACATATATGTATGTATGTATTCCAATCTGTGGGTCAACCTAAAGCATAGCATAACACAAATAAATAGGAAAATGCGGCATATCGACCAGTAAACCCATAAACGTAAACAGTAAACAGTTGAAATGCCGTTACAAAGTATATGAAGACATATGTATATATATATATGTATAAAGTATATGCACGTGTCTGTGTATGTATATATACACTATACTTATGCATATACATAGGAATTTCTTTTATTATTTATACAGTTGCCTACGTGCTGCGTCTGAGTCAGGCCAACAATTTGGCCTAAACGATACTGTAGTTGTTAGCCAACAATACCCCTTCCTCCTATGAACCCTCCTGTTCGCATTTGCACCGTTATTCCCAGCTGTCCGTGACACTTTGTGAGCTGAACATGAACGTGTGAATCTGAGCATCTAAGAATCCGTGAATCTGCTCGAAAAAACCAGAATCCAAATGTTCAGTTAAGACTTTATCTGATTTCTCCAAATACCGTATATGCGTATATCTATATTATAGCAGACCTTTTCCAGTTGCATTTTTATCTCGGGATGTTTTTTACCGCAACACAAAAGGAAATAGGAAAGGAAACGGCTCAAGAATGCGCGACTTTAAGAGTGTCGTAATTTGCCATACATACATAGTACTTTAACTCACACATGTACATGTATGCACATATAAATATGTATGTGCTATTTACAGCATCCATATGAGCACAGTCAAGGCAAGAAAAAGAGGGAGAGAGAGTGAATGAGAAAGACAGAAAGACAAAAGAGAGAGAGAGTTGTAGGGCCTGAGTTTCCGTGGCAGCTGCAACGAAGTGCATAAACATAAAATTACATTTATTTGTTGTTTTTTTAGGCTGCAAGGATAATAGTGACAGAGGGACGAACTATAGGGGGTGTAGTGTGTGTGTGTGTGGGTGGGGAAGTACTTGTTATTAAGATCAAGGGCCCTGGCCTGCAGCATAAGAAGAAGAGCCAGCAGCAGCTTTTATGTAATTCAGCTGACTTTTGCGGGTCAGTTGTAATAAGCTAACAAACAAACAAAGCTTAGTATACTCTTCCCTTTTCCCTCTTATGCACATTATGTACACACACAGACACACACAAATATAAATAAATATATATATATATATATATCTGCTTTATATATATATATATGTACATTCATGTGTTTTGTGCATTTAAGGTCAGAGCTAAACAGCTAATCGCCAATGAGGCAATTTAAGTGCCAAACAAAATCAATATATGAACTTGTCCAACTACTGGCAATACCCTCACACACACAGGCACTCTTTCACTTACACACACTCATGTAGCAAATCTGTCAGGCAATTAATCGTTGATCGGACAATTTTCCGTTTTTGTTGCATATCTTTAAGGGCACAATAGAATATTCTCACTGCCTTCCAACAAAAGGATTTAATCTCAGAATAAGCATCTATAAATTATAAATTATTTTACTCATATACAAGTATACACTTTCTCTGAAGTACTGCCTTGTACTGTATATTTATTACACTTGACAGCTTGACAGCATATATTCACTTACACTGCACAGCGTATCTCAGATTTTGGCTGAGCCCTTGACAACAAACCATAAGCTGTATTGCAATTTATTAGGTTTGTTATGGTTAGTAACATTTTCGGTTACTTATTTATGTATTGTTTTAAGAAAATTGAAAATTCAAAGGAAATTAAAAAGTCGTAAGAGTTTAAGAATGCCATATTGTCCGTGTATCGACTTACGACTGAAAAGAGCGGCGAATATATTTAATTAATATATTCTTATCGAGACATTAATTTTTTGACGTTTCAATGTATTCCATGACTATTTTTAATAATAGATTTTAAAACAGATCAGAAAAATTCTCGAATGACTGTATAGAGTTTTGAAATGCAATGTATAATTTTAAAATTTGTCCCATTACTCACATACGTGCTGAATGTTATAATTTTAAAATTTTAGTCAAGTCTGCAAACCCATTCTGACCATTTGTTTTAAAATAAGATTTGCTTCGAAAAATAATGTGCACTTAAATTGCATAATCTATTATATCGCGTCATTATTTGATACAGCTTAAAGAATAAATAAAACCATAAATAATACTTAAGTTCCAAATTTAAGAATGTATGATCAAAACAGTATAATATAGGTTTTCATCAATAAGAAAAACAATTGAGAAAATAATATATACTTTAAGTAAACTGTATCAAGACTTAAAAGAAAATGCTGAGTGTAGTGGTTTTTGAAACCGATCCGCGAGCGGAACCGAAATCCTGCTAAATGGTACGAACCAAAATTTCTGAAAATAATTATCTATTATGTTTTCATCAGAATACATTTTAGGCTTATTTATTTGCAAATTGCTACAATTAAATGGGTCTGTGTGACCAAATTCAGTGAGAACAGAAAGCTATGGGATTTAGGTTTGAACACGAAGCGAATATTGTAAATGGCCAACTTTTCTGTCGGTCAGAAAAAGCCACACAAAAGCCGACCGTCTGAACGAATCTTAACATATTTTTGGTCTTGATTTTAAGTTTCGAGCAAAATTAAGTTGTGTTAGTGTTAGTAGGGTGTTAAAATTAAAGTATACACCAGACAAGGGTTCAACCAATGCCAAACGGTTTATGAAAGGTTGTCAAGGGTCATGTTAAATCTGTGCTATTTTGTATAATATACTTATCGGTGATCATAATCCAGTGTGATTAAACTTCATGCACTTCCTGCTCTTTGTCCTGCTGCTGGTATTACAAAATCGATAAACAGCGACTAATGTGAGTAATATCAAATGGTTGTCGGTGGGTTTCGCTAGATTTAAGTATTATGTACTTTTTTTTTTGCTAGAGTTCGTGTTGCCAGCACGTTTTCGAGTTTGGGCCTGGTCTGGCCGGTCGAAGGTCATGCTCGGAAGTCACGGGCCGTGGCAACAACAACAACAAAAATTAAAAAAAAAAAATACAGAAAAAGGAGAAGAAAAAATGTTAGTCATTGAATTTTAGCCAAAGTCAATGCTGAGCCTGGGTCATACAATGTTTTGCGCTTACTGAGCACAATCATTTGCATGTGGGTCTGTTTTTTCAGGTCCTGTTTGTGTTGCGTGACCATCGTGCAACGTGAGGAGGCATGTACTAGCCCTGAGTCCCTTTTTCGCCTAACCAAGCTAATCTTTGTTTTCAGGTCACGTTTTCTACAAAAACTAGTAGGAAGAGTTGTAATCAAAAGATCCCGACTGTAAGAGACCCTATACTTATTCTGTCAAATATAACTTCCAGTGAGCTTCTACATTTCATCAGTTGGTTCAACGTCGAATAAAATATTGTTCTTAATATTTTTGAGATTATCTGTTTGTGATTATAAATGCTTAATATAAGTTCACCCAGACTCAAACCCCAACAACGGCTTTAATAATATTAGACACTTTACCATAAAATCGTACATAAAGGTCTATTACGTTTGCGCAAAAACAAAGTGCATTAAGGGTGGAAGACCCCATAAAGTATATATATTCTTGATCAGCATCAACAGTCGAGTCGATATAGCCAAGTCCGTCTGTTCGTCTGTCTGTCTGTCCTTCTCTCTGTCTGTCTGTCCCTTTTTTGAACACCTAGATTTCAGAGACTATAAGAGCTAGAGACACCAAACTTGGCATGTACGTTTATCAACATTGATCAAGTTTGTTTTCGAATTTTTTCATGCCCCCTTCCGCCCCTAGAAATCAAAAATCAAAAAAGATACAAAAGCACCTTCAATGCCACCTTAATTTTTAGTACATATTTCATTTAAATCGGATGATAAACGCAGAAGTTATTCAACTAACAATGTTACGGGCAAAATATAGAAGAAGAGACGCCAACTGATAACTTCGTTGTGTCGCCATCTTTCGAAAATTGTGGTACGCACAATCTTTTATTTAATTGGCGACTTTCAGAAAATGGGTTCGCTTTTCACCACTTTTTATCATAAGTTTGTCATACTGACAAGCTTTCTCCACTGTAGCTTTATGAATTTTTTTATGTTCTATATTCTGTTTTGGCATTTATAAAAATATTCCTTGGATAAAATTAAATGTTTACAAATTATTAGTTGTAAAAACAGGTTTTGCGCCGAATACTTTATGAAGAAGCAGGAAATTCTTTGCACCTTTCCCACCATACTAGCGCCCCGTAGGTAAGAATGAGCCTAACAACTGCAGTGTATAACCAATGAACAATACACGGCTACAGTCCCCAAGAAGGCTTGTAGTGCCGTTTTCATCCTCTTCTCATAGTTTCTCTTCCAGGAGAGTTTGGAGTCAAGAATCACTCCAAGGTACTTAGCCTCTTTCGAAAGATCGAGGTGTACTCCTCCCAGCGTTGGGCGTCTAAAGCTCGGAATCTTATATTTCCAAGTGAATAGAACCAGTTCAGTCTTTTGGGTTTGCCTGGGTCTGGGTTTGCTCCAAGGCTGTTCTGCTCTGCCCATCGCAGAGGTTCAGCGCGTTTTCCAAGAGATCACTGATTGTATGTAGGCAAAAACTTGCCAGTTACCAGTAAGACCAAGTCATCCGCATAGGCTGTGACTCAGCATCGTGATCCTTCATTTTTTGTAAAAGGTCACTGAGGACAATGCTCCACAACAGGGGAGATATGACTCCCACCTGCGGAGTGCCCCTTGTGGCCTTTCTTCGAATTGTAGAGGCGCAGAGTTGTGTGTTGATCGTTTTGCAGCCAAGCATGCTGCTAAACCACTGACTAATTTTCGGGTGTGAGTTAATTTTGACAAGTTCTGCCGATATCGATAATGACGTTGTTGAAGGCACCCTCCATTTCGAATCGAACTCCTTTGTCTGCAGACTATCCTCGATAGTTCCTACCACCTCGAGCAATGCGGTCTCAACTGATCTACCCCGCTAAATGCCTGAGGTGTTAGCTTTGTCCTGAGGTACAGGTCCAGGTGTCGCTGATGGGTCTGTAGTCCTTTAGCAGTGGCTTTTCTTTCCTGCCTTGGGAATAAATGCCACTATCACTTCTCTTCAGCACTTTGGGATGTATCCCGTTGCGAGGCATCCCCTGGAATGTGAGTGTTCATGAGGAGTTGTAGAGACTCCTGGCTGTCTTTTGCAAACGTGCCATTCAGGTCACACAGTAAACCTGAATACAAAACTTAAAATAATTCAAAAAGGGTTAAATGAGAAAACGAAAAATGTTGAGTCCTATAAAAAGTAGAAGTAGTAGAAGTTACTTTTAGTTTAATACACTCTTATTTATCTTCGGAAATCCCAAGGCACATTAATTTGTTGCCAAACTGAATAAACCCTTTGCTCTTTTTAAGTATGGGGTCTTTAATAGCACAAATAACAGAATATAAAGCACTTTATGCAGTCATAATAAAGTATTTATTTTACTATGTGCTTGCATATATTTGTGGTGTTGCTAAATATTTAAACTAATACGTTTAATTTGTTTGTTGAATTGTGTAATTTAAAAGTCTGATATACCTATTTGCTGTTCACTTGACACACGGCTCAGACGCTGTTTCGAGAGGGGAAAGTTCATGGTATGGTTGTTGTTGGATGAGATGGGTGTCATGAACTTTGACCCCATTACTTGAAACTAGCTTTTGTTATAGTTCTGTTGTTTCTAGAAGTGGTTGCGGCTGTTTACAGTTACCCATTGTTTTCTTTTGATATATGAACCACAATTACAATGTTAAAACAGTAGCAGGAATTCCCTGAAGAGTTTTTAACTTGACTCGACTACCACATACCCTATGCCGAAAGGGGAACGTAATGACGAAAATTATGTCACCTTACGCATTATTATGAAATCACATTCCACATTTTCAAAGCCAGTAGGTAAGCGGAAATCCCAACTGAATTCATAATTTGACATGTCTAAAACCTATTATAATGGTCATTATCTGAGGATAAGGTATATATGTTAGGTATGACATGTTTGGCATGCCATAGAGAAATGTGTTTGTCATACCCTTGCAGAGGGTCTTATAATTTTGTCACAAAATGTATAACGCATTTAAAAAGGGCCCCACAAACCCCATAAAATATATATATTTTTTATCAGGAAGACGAACTGGGTCAATATAGCCATATCCGTCTGTCTGTCTGTTTCTATGCAAACGTGTCTGTCAGTTTTGAAGCTATGTATCTTGAGAAAATTTGGTACAGGTCTGTATTTTTGCTGCACGCAGTACATTTGTCGGAATCGGCCGGATCGCATCGCTATATCACATAGCTGTCATAGAAACGATCTGTTCAAAATAAACATTTAGTATGAAACTCTTTTTTTTATCCTTAAGTTAGCTGAAATATACTTTGACATTATGCATGTTCAGTGTCTTACGCCTCCTATCAAATATTGTAAAAAAAAAATTGGCGTTATTTTTTTTAATGCGACTTGATAGAAACATATCCTATAGTCAGAATATGTTTAAATATATGTAGATACTTGTATGTAAAGCTATAGCCAGTAGTCTGGCTTGTCTTTTATGTATTTATGCAAGTAGTTCAAGTAGTTCAGAACTTAAAACTTAAGAAACAGAGAAGTTTTGCATGAAATTAAGGCATGTATATATGGAAGAAAGGATACCTAAAGGATATATAGTATTCATTGTATTGATGTTGTCCCTGTTGTGTTTGCAGTGTCGCATTGCGTACACAAATGTGAAATGATTGCTGCCTTCTGTGACACGTGGGGCATGCGAGATGTGGCAGGCCAAACTTGTCGCAGTATTTAACTGAATAAATTGAAAAGAAAACTCAATAATGTGTGAACACTCTGGAAGAATAAAGCTTTAAATAAAATGCACCAAACAAATTCTTCAATAATAAGTGTGTTAATCGATATATCTACATACATAAATACATATATAAATTATAGTATCCAAAGCAACAAATTCTTGACTGGACCTGCCTTAAAGTAGCAGCCTTAGCTGAAAGCTAACTGTGAAGAGACTCAACTTGTGATTATTAGTCAAATTTTAGTGACGTAGTGTAAAACATTAAAGATAATATCAATAAAAGAGAGACTATAAAAAATAATGAAATTAAACTCAAATACAACACAACAAGGAAATCAGCGTCAATAATGAAAAAAACTGTATTGAGCTCGACTTAAAAGTTGACCGTGACGCTCAAATATGTCCATGGCTTGCAGTCTGAACAGCGATGGCAACCAGGCCAATAATGCGATTCAAAACCCAGCTGCAACTGCAACTGCAACTGCAACTGCAACAGCGAGTGCCACAGCAAGTGCAGTAGCCACACCACACGACTACACACAGCAACAACAACTGCAACAACAACTGCAACTGCAACAAAACATTGTTGATGTCCCCAATGCCAGCACCCCGTTGTTGCTTGGCCATGAGTCTGTGAGCTTGCCGCCCGATGTGAATGCCACAAACATAACGGTACTGCAACTGCCTACTCTGCTGCCTGGCACTGCCAACTCTTCAATAAATGCAACTGCCCCAACTACAGCTGCTGCTGCCTCAGAGACCATACTGAGCATGAATAACGGCACTTTGGCGTTGCCAGGTGGGTTGAATTTCGTGATGGGCGCCACGGTGAACACAAATATGGTTGGTACAACCGCTAATGCCAATGATAACAACAACAATATGGATAATGCGAGCGACGATTCAAACCCGGTGACAATTTACAGGTAAACGTTGTGGCATTGGGATAGTGTTATCGATATGTTCTCGATCTGAAAATATAGCCCTGTCCTCACTGGCATGCATTTGTAAGCTATCGATAACTTTCCGAAAAATGCAACTTGCTGTCCTCACTGTTCTGCATTCGCATTTTCAATCAACTGTCAAGCAAGATTGCGATAGCAGGAGAAAAAATTAAAGATGAAATATAAATGATTCTATATTAGATTCGATGCTTGAATAAGACAAGGAGATAGTGCAAAAACAATGCAATGTTCTGGCAATAGTTTTTAACTTGTAAAAGATAGAACAGACTTTAATTTGAAGTGCTTGGAAATGCGTAAATTTTTAAGTATGTGAGTCCATTTCTGCGAGACCCGCAAAATCTAAGATCTTTCCGGACCACAGGTCCAACAGATAATTTGTTGCCGCCTAATTCAACAGGAACCGTCTATCTGTAGTTAGTTATCTGAAAATAATTGTAAAAACATATAAGCAACAAAATAAAATTTAATTTATAGCCATTCGTCATTTTGCCTGTCAGCTGTCAAAAATCGAGTAAGTAACGAATATTCCTATCGAAATGCAGTTGCATTTTGGTCGAATGCTACTTTTCCACACCCCTAGCTGTCAGGACAGGGCATAAATAATGCGTCAAAAGCAATGAGAATTTATAGGTAATACTAGTGGCATCGGGATTCTGCTATCGATACGTTATTGATCGGTGAAATATCGATACTAAATAAAGAGTCTTTTCTTACTCCGCTTATACGGAACACAGTGTGTGAAATCATTTCACGTGTTTGTGTCTAAAGTTTGTGTATAAACATCATTACATGTATATAACCAACACACGAAAGTTGACTATGAGTTTGTCTCGTAGCCAACTTATCGTTTTATTGAAAGTGAGTGGCAGCGATAAACTTGTAAGCATGCTGTGCAGATCTTAATTTATCTAATTGCAAAATAATCGAAATTGTCAACAATAAAATTCGGGCATCTTTGCCGATTGGAAAAATTAGTTTTGCTGCTTCCATTAAGTTTGTTCATATATTATATTATATTTGTTGTAATATCAAAGTTTTATATGTTTACTTAAACACAATTGTAGGCTATTTAGCCATAATATTTGCAATAGTTTGCACCTGTCTCAAATAAAATAATTATTGCGAAATACGGAAGAGGAATAGGTGAAAGTAATTTTCTAGGTAGAAAAAAATGAAATGTTGATATAACATTCAGATTGCATAGAAAATAACTTAGATTTCTAGTAGTAGCAATATCAAATTTTCGCAAAATACTTCTGTAGTAAATAAAAAAACAATTAAAGAATCATACGCTCTGCAAGGGTAAACGAAATTTAATGTTCAGAAAGATTAAAAATAATAACCTCCACAAAGAAAGGAAATTGGGCTTTTTATGTGGGACCTGTTTAAGTTTAAGTTAAAGGGGATATTAGGAAAAAATTTGGGTGGGTGAGGGGATTGTAAGTGATTAATTCAGCAGAATTTATATCGCAGAGTAATATATGTTTGTTATCCATTTAAGTTTGTCGATAGTCTAGAGAGTATGCCACTTAAATACTTCCAATTTCTCCTAAACCAATTGGATAACATTAATAAGCATTTTATTCGCAATATTCCTTTACTCTCATTATACCATTCAATTAATACAGCTCTAGAGAAAATATATGATATTAATATTTCGATATAAGCTGAATAGATTTTTCCCAAACACCAATAATTTATTAGAATACAATTCCATACTTAGTTGATTATAAAATTATTATATTGCCGCTCTCTTTGCAGGTGCCGGGCTCCGATAGCGTCACTCGACTGTATGGAGGAGTTCAGTGGTACGGGCGGTCATCTTGATTTCGGTATCGAATTTCTCACTATTATATAACCTTATCATTTTTTGTTCTTTTAGTTGATACTCTTCGATTGCTTGGCTTGTTATCTATATATCTTAAACATATTTTCTATAATCATATACATATGTAAATACATTTATAAAAGACGTAACAAACAACTCGTACTCGCACTCAATTTAACTTTGACAAGAGATGCATGTCCATTGAGTCCTGTTCTCAGAGAAAAACAAAACAAACATTTTTCCATAAATCGCAGAGGAAGTCCCGAATTGGAAAACTGAATAATTTAACAGTTATTAATTTAGTAGCCTTGATTTTAATACCAACTGCATGTACATATATTCATTATTTGCAATTATCAGATATTAATACCAAATATCTTAATACTGAGTATCATTTACTATTTAACAATATATTAAGAGTATAGAAGTTGGAAATTAACAATTCAAAGTTAATTTACCAATTATTTTTTTAATACATATTTATCATTAAGTCGCGAGGGCCCGACAGTAAAATACCCTGTGGAAGTAAAGGACACTGATAGATTCAGAATTAGAACAGAGTTAACTTGCTCATACATATACAAACATACATATGCAAACACATTACACACGCACGCACAAAAGAATAGAGTCACTATATTAAATAATTGTCTTTGAATATCTTCCGAATTTATATCAAAACTTCTTTAACTAGATTATATCACTTATTTATTATCATCTTACGTTTCGTTTAAACCTGTTAATGGTTGTCTGGAATCGTTAGTTCTAAAAATTCACTTTATATCGCGAACAATCTGGTAAAAGGTTAAATTTTTTTTCAAGATATCGGAATTTTGAACTTTGATAACAAAGTACTGACTCCTTTGATTTTTCGAAATTTAATTTCTCTAAAATTCCATCTCTAGGCAAAAAATTAGTAAAATTATTTACAAAGCAATTCAACTATATACAGTGAAAACTCCCTTAGCGGGCACCTCTAATAGGCGGACACCCCCTTGGGCGGACACTTTTTCGGGGACGTTGGTTTTGGTGGGGTTTTCAGACCAATTTTGCCTCTATTGAGCGGACACTCTCTTGAACGGACGCGGACACTAAAAAAAGGACAAAAACGAACGAAAACCTCTTTTGGCGGGACACGAATTTCTTAAAAACGAGCTAGTTTGTCATTAAAAATCAGAAGTGGGTGGAAACAATGATAATTCGGAATCCGAAGAAGAACCGGAAGAGCCTGACTATTATCCTGACCCAATAAATTCGAATGATAAGGTGATGACCACAATTAAAAATTAAAAAAATGAGTTCAAAATGACTATAAAGCGTTTGAATAAGTATAACATTTGAAAGCCATTTGCAGTCCTGGATATTAGAGAAGAAATTAAAGAACGCTCGACAAACCAAAATAAATTATTTTTTTAAGACGCAGTAGTAAAAAAAAATATTCCTATAGGCGGACACTCTCTTGAGCGGACACAAATTGAGCGACCATGAGTGTCCGCCCAAGAGAGGTTTCACTGTACATTTAAAAAGTGCTTATTTTGACCCGCCTATTTAAATGTACCTAAGGTATTTTTTTAAGGAAACAAAAAAATTTTATAAATTCTAACTTAATGTAGGTAAAAACCAACTGTTTTTAAAGGAATTGGGAATTGATATCAATTTAAATAGATTTTTATCAGAATGTTATCACATTTAAAATGTATTCATATTATAAATATTTTTAAAATATTGCTGAGACTTGAGCTAGTCTGAAATCTCGTTTTCATTCTTTAGTGTATACATAGGCAATTTATTTCTGTAGTTTGTTGTTTGCTGTTTATTGCACGTTTTTGTGTCCTGAAATACAGAGTTTAATCATGGGAATCGCTAACAAAGAACTGAATAATAATTTCCCAATTGCATGCCAACCAAATAAATCCAAACTACAACCCAACCCTGACATACTGATATCAATATGTTGGACTGTTGTTACCCCCCGCCAAACGCTACAGGCCGTTCAATAAGCCTCGGCTCTAATCCGGCGTTTGCGGTACGGCTCGACGCCGACACCGGGATTGAGGTACAAGAACCTCGGAAAGAGTGGACTGCGTATATCGAATGTGGGTTTGGGCACCTGGCCGGTCTTCTCGCCGGGCGTTAGTGATGATCAAGCCGAGGCCATACTAAAATTGGCCATTGACAGCGGTATCAATCTTTTTGACATCTCCGAGGCTCATTCTGAAACGGAAATTGGCAAAATTTTACAGCGCACCGGCTGGAAGCGCACCACGTATGTGATTACAACAAAGGTCTACTGGAGCACTAAGTGAGTCAAGCAGTGAAATACGTTCGATAATCAATTAATCGATTTATCTGTAGATCTGAGGAGCGTGGTCTCTCCCGTAAACACATCATTGAATGTGTTCGTGCAAGTTTGCAACGTTTACAGTTGAACTATATCGATATTGTTATCATCCATAAGGCGGATCCCATGTGTCCCATGGAAGGTGGGTAGTCTTAGACCTGCCTATTTTATGTATGTATATGTGTATATTTGTGTAGATATATGTAACATATATCTAGTATTTATCATTATTTTTTCACTTATTTCATAATGATATTAATGATGGCTTAAATTGGTTGTCCACTACCACATGTTTCCCAATATCACATTTTTGAAAAATTCCTTTTCAATAAATAAATATTTCACTACTTTTGTGTGCTTAAGTTTAGCATCAATTTTAAAAGTTAATAAATATTTTTAAAATGTTGTGTAAGCCAAAGATAAGAAAATTATTGCCATTCCTAAAACGCTTGTAATTCTTTTTTATGGCAAAGAGAATCAAAATTAAGATTGCTAAAATCTTTTTTTTATATTATACCAAACAATATTTTCTTTTATTTATTGATACAAATAATTTTTTCCAAAAATCAAATATAATTCCCAACTTTCAATTGAAACATTTTTTTGTTGTAACTAGCGACAACTTAATTTGTTGAGATAAAGAGTGTTAGTGGTCTCGAGATTTATATATGTACATATGTATAGTCGATCCTGTCATTTTCGATATTATTAATATGAAATGTTGTAGAAAAAAAGTCGCTAGTTGCACCAACGGATGTTTTTCAGCATTAATCTACTTATACAATTTGTAATACCGATACTTATTTCTATATACCGAAAATTTTGTCTTCTTTTACTGCCAATTCCTTGTAGAAGTGGTGCGCGCCATGAGCTATATCATCCAGCAGGGCTGGGCAATGTATTGGGGTACAGCGAGATGGTCTCAGGTGGAGATCATGGAGGCGTACACGAACTGCCGTCAATTTAATTGCATTACTCCGATTGTTGAACAATCCGAGTACCATATGTTCTGTCGGGAGAAGTGTGAGCTCTATTTGCCGGAGATGTATAACAAAATTGGAGTTGGCTTAATGGCCTGGGGACCACTGTCCATGGCATTGAGTGATACACAGAATGGGGATAAGCTGTTTCTGCCCAAGGGATCGTTTAAAACGAAGAGCTTCTCATGGACCGAAGATGAAATCAATCGGAATGTAAGCATGGGAATGAAAATTATCTAAAGAATTCTTCACTAAATATTATTGCTTCTGTTTTTTTAGGCTGCTTTATCGCCGCAGGGCAGCTGGGGCAAGGATCGAATTGAGGAGGGACGACGGCATTGTGATCGTTTGCGTGATTTGGCCGCATTGGCAGAGAAACTTGGCTGCAGTCCAACTCAGCTATCCATTGCCTGGTCGCTGAAGCATGAACCCGTTCAGTGCCTTCTGCTGGGCGCCACATCGGCGGAACAACTGCATCAGAGTCTACAATCGCTGCAGGTGAGCTAATCACAAAGGATGTACTTGGCACCCAACTAGTATAGCAATATACAGGGGTCAGCAATCCACCCGAAATCCAACCACTAAACCAAAGCAAACTGGTTTAAGGTGACACAAAATTCAAGTCTCAAAACATTTGTTGAGAGGAATATTAAAACTCTAAATTTGTCATATTAAATTAAATTAATTCTTTTAAATTAACAAAATGGCATAAAATACATTTTATATATATTTATAAAATACTAGGGGGCTTGCACAATAATTATATGTCAGCTATGTTGTGTGAAAATTTCAGCTCAATATCTTGAGCCGTTTGGCCCACAGCGTGATGTCTCGTCAGTCAGTCAGTCAGTGAATCAATTAGGACAAAGCGTTTTATATATATGTATATAGAGATATTGTTTATTAATAATCTTCAAAAATTTTTAAATTAAGTTAATTGAAGCCGAGTTTTGTTTCTCCAAAAATATGTCCGAAAAATGAAATCTCTCAATTTTCTGTGTCACCCACGGTTCGGTTTCATAGATTCGGAGACCAGCTTCTAGCCAAAATCTCTGAGATTTCTGTGGCACCCCTGATAATAACTGAGTGAAAATGTAAATAACAGGCAGAATAATGCATCTCCTACCTTTTAAAGTATATAGTCGAGCTGATAGGGCTGTGTCCATCTATTTGTGTAGAAAAATATATTTTTAGAAGAAAACGAAGGGTGCGAAAGCCAGGAAGTTCAGAATAGATTGAGTTACATACAGATCAAAGGGAATTGTTTTAACTATGAGAAGTGTATACTAAGATTGGGGCTTTATAACTTAGGGTTGTAAGTGAGTAATAGGGTAATATTTACAGGATTGCAGCTAATGGGTCCATTTGCGGTGTAACTATTTATTCTAAAATAAAAAAAAATCATAAAGCTACAGTGCACAACGGAGAATTTGACCAGTTAAGATGGCATTAAATAATAACTTAAGAACGGAACAAGATTTTTTGGTCTAGTTTTTTGCATTGGACTCATAATATTAATTGTGGTTGTTCCTAAAAAATGGCGTGGCACCGCCTTTTTTTATAATTTTAAGCGGATGTGTATTTTTTTTATCTTATGTTATCTGGTCCAAACTTTCAGAATTTGTGTGTTTTTACGCTATGAGCATTCTGTCAAAAAAATTTTCAAAACGGACATCTATAGCTTATAGTTCCTATAGGAACAATCGCTTAAATTAGTAGTAATAAGAAATTAGTATGAACAACTTTTTTGTTTTACAAGATATCCAGACCAAACTTTCTATATATAAGTTATATTATTATCTTGACATATTGGCCAAAAATAATCGAGATCGGCCTACTATAGCATATAGCTGTCATAGGAGCCATCAGTCGACAAATAAGTTTTTTTATAAAAAAACAACTTTTTTGTGGTTTATTTGGTTTCAGTCAATTAGAATATACTTCTTTTAACTAATGCGAGTTAAACTGCTTATGTAATTTTTCAACTATATCGACATTTCTCAGACAGAGATTAAGTGCTAATAATTGAAATTTCGCAAAGAATCGCACAAAGTCGCAGTTGAAACTGGATGTTCTGGATATAGATACTCACTAAGCAAATCTAAGCAATTTTTTGTAGCTCCGTTCAAAGTTGAACTTTCTTTACGAAAATAATACGTGAACACCACTTGCTAAATTTACTAAATATTAGAAATACACGCACAAAACAAGCAACACATTAGTAGCTTTATATAGTACAAATCTGAATAAGTAACATACATTTAAAATTTTGGGCTTTTACGTTATTTTGTTGGAGAATTATTAATTTGAAAATGCACTGCAAAATTAAGCTTTATAAATGCACTTGGTGACTGGTTGCAACAGCTGACTTTAACAGCTGAAATTTAAAGACAGGGCTGTTAAATGATTATATGTGGTATTTAACAAAACAGTTTAATCTATTTATAACACATTGGCATTCAAATATCGTTAATTTGCATACTTGTGAAAAACACATTAATGCCATTCAGACTGGTCAAATTCCCCACAGTGCAGTGGAGCAAGCTCGACAGTGGAAGACCCTGCACCATTTCAATTATTTATCTGTAATATGTGTTCTAGTTATACCCTTGCAGAGGGTATTATAATTTTGTCACGAAGTTTGTAACGCATTGAAGGAAGCCTCACAGACCCCATAAAGTATATATATTCCTGGTCAGGACGACGAGCTGGGTCGATATAGCCATGTCCGTCTGTCTGTCCGTCTGTCTGTCTGTTTCTATGCAAACTAGTCTCTCAGTTTTGAAGCTATCTTGATGAAACTTGGTACAGGTCCGTCTTTTTGCTGCACGTAGTACATATGTCGGAGCCGGCCGGATCGGATCACTATATCAAATAGCTGTCATAGGAATGATCGGTCCGATAACAACATTTAGTATGAAAAACTTTTTTGTTTCTTAATATATCTCAACCAAACTCACAGATTGTGTGTTTGATACAGTTTCATACATGCTTACCATACATGACTCAAATCGGACAGCTATATCATATAGCTGACATAGGAACGATCAACATTTAGTATGAACAACTTTTTTGTTTCTCGAGATATCTCAACGAAAGTCACAGATTTTGCATCTGATACAGGTTTATATAGCCTGACCAAATTTCGTGTAAATCGGACTAATCATACTACTATCATATAGCTACCATAGGAACGATCGGTTCGAAATCAGCATCTAACATTTTTTGTGAAAAATCTTACGGCTTGTACCGGGCACTGCAAGGGTATTCAAACTTTGGCGTGCCAAAGTTTGCTTGCGCTATATTTTGATATTAAATTACTAAACTATTATTAATATGCAGTCTATGAGCTTTTTTGCATTATTAATTGATTTCTACTCATTGACATATTTGCAGCTTTTGCCGCGCTTATCATCGAGTGTGATGCTGGAATTGGAACGCATCTTAGAGAATAAGCCGGTGCGTCCGCCAATGATATCCACTTTGGCACTTCGGTGACAATCAGCCTGCCCGCAGGGGCCGCTTAGTTTAAGTGGCGGCGGACCCTGCGGTGCCGATTCCCCGAAGCATGAGGAGGAGGCGTTCATTGAGGAGGCGGATGCCAAGGAAGCCGCCAAGCAGGGTTTCTGTGTTATTCAGTGACGAAAGGAGTCCTTAGATAATGATAATAAATTTTTGAAAGTGATTAGCAGTAAAACTAGCCTAAGTAGCAATACTATGACAACAACAATAAGCAAGCATGAGGTACAGCAACAGAAACAGCAGCAACATGCCATATTAACAACAACATCAGCTACAACAGCCACTGATCCACTCAGTGGTGCTATGCAGTTACAAATCGATACACTTAATAACAATGACATTGCCACAGTCACCGCCAGCTGCGATGAGCCCCACACCGTCCTTGACACTGCCCACAATCCATCGTCATCCCAGACAAAGGTTCTTAAACGTCGCTCCTTGCTCAACTTCAAGTCCTTTGATTTTCACATCAAGTCCCTGTATAGTGGCTTACTTACCAGTGGTGCTCCTTCGATGGCTCACAAATCCGAGTCTGCTTCACAGTCGCAATCGCGCTCCTCCTCGCTGGATGCCGGCGGCATTTTGGATGCCAAAATTGTACCGCAACGACGCATACCGCCGGATTTACGCATTGAAGGCGTCGACACGGATCTGGTTCAAGATCCGAAACAAGACCCGGAGTCAATGAATTTACTACTAGACTATAAAGCTTCTCCCTTCACGCCGAGACGTAACTCAAGCACTCTACAGCTGCCCATCAATCGTGGATCATCCTCCTTGTCGCCTTATTTCCTTTCGCCCTACATGGCAGTTGGTGGTGCAGGAGGCGGTGTTGCAGCAACGTGCAACACAGCAGATGGCGGCGACTGCACTTCGGGGAACATACGACGATCCTCGACCTCGGATATTGTCAACTGTCGACGACGCGGATCCACGGCGAGTGGCAGCAACAGCAGGCGACCGAGCACTTCGGATCTGTTGAGGAAGGCACGCGAGAGGCGTGGCAGTGAGGCACGCATGGCACGCAGCGTGTCCCACAGTGCAATGCGTGGAATGGGCGGTGGAGGCGGTGGCTGTATGGGGGGTCGACGTACAAGCATGGCATTCTAGACATCAAAATAACTTGATTAACAATTAGCTGACAGAAAATGGCGCTTATGAAATTTTCAGAAACTAACAATGGTAACAACATATAAAATAATCTAATAAACAACAACAGTGAGTAAGATGTTTTTTAAAGCAATTAAAGTACTAACATTCATGTGTATGCAATACTATACCATAAAAGAAATGTCTAGTATAATCCAGATAATTTCAGCTCACCTAACCTCACTTTTGTCCCACAAGTGACACAACAAATCTATAACCATCTCGTTCCCCCAAACGGTAGTCTTAACCTAATCCCTTTCCCTCTCGCTCGTGCCCTTGCTATCATTGCCTCTCACCCCATTTTTGATGACAATATTAGATCCTAACTATTCAGAGCTATCAACAATTTTGTTTATCTTGTTTAGAATGCGCTTTCGCTATTTGCTTTATGAGTATTCCACTCACACATCCACAAACCCACACAGCCACACAAACACACAAGCACTATTAAAAATAATAATAAAAAAAGGAAATGGAAAATGAAAAAAAAATAAACATAAACTATATGTGAATGCTCATATCAACTTAACAAAAAGCAAATAAATAAAAAAAAACAAAAACGAAGATTTTTTTTATTAACTTAGCTAAATATATATAATAATTATAATTAATATTAAGCTTAGATGGCGAACAGCGACAACAAAATTCATTAAATAAAGAATTTTAGCTAATAAAAATGAACAATGAACAATTTGAATCAAATCTTATATAGGACATACAACATTATGTAGTTAAAAATCAATTAGAACTTTAAAAAAAGATCAAGACCTTTTTTTCTAAGAAAGAAAATGATTAAACAAATGCCTTTCATTAACAACAAACAACAACAACAACAAGAACAACAACAACAAAAAACAATGAATAAAAAGTTTATATATTTTGAAATACATGCTTAAACAAATAATAATATGAAATTGAATTGTTAAACATAAAAAGCAGCATTTTATATGCAACAAAAAGCAAATTAAAATAATTACAACTATTATTACCTTTCTCACACCATAATTACAGACATAAACATCGTTCAATACACATTTTGCTAGCAGATTTTTCAGTCAGCCTTGAGATACTTATGCATATACTTATGTATAATATAATAGATACATGTATGTAGATATAATTGTGCTAGGTATTTAGTATGGTTGTATGTTTACAACACACATTTACAAATACATATACAAACCCATGCATACATATGCGTATATATACACACACATACATATACATATGTATAAGTGTATGTATATGTTTATCATTCAAGTACATAAAGTCTTTTCACATACGGACTGTGATTTCACGTAAAGTAAAATATACATATAAATATATATACATAAATATATATATATATATTTAAAAATTAATAAAATTAAAAAATAATAATAATTATTTTATTATTATTACAATTATTATTAATAATAAATAATGAAATGTAATGTTAAACATTTAGTTTAATCAACACTGAACGGAGCTAGAAAAGTTCATCATTAAAAAATCACATGTGTACATGTATTTAATATATGAATACATGATGTACATACATGTATGTACGTAAGCTTAACTGGGCTCTAACATCTTTAGACCAGGTATCAATTTGCATACAACAACAACAACAATAACAACAATATTTAGAAAGATAGTAAGAAAGATAGACAGTAAGAAATTGCATACCATAATTGACACTTATGTATGTATTCACAATTAAAATGCGTTTGCGTTTGCCTTAAAAACCATATAACATTATATATACTTATAATACTTACATATGAATAACAATTTAACAGTTATAACAGTACAGTATAACAGTGTACAACAAGTTATTCATTGCTAAATCAGGCCGGTTTCCTCAATCTTCAGTTACGATCATTACGATTGAGCTGTTGCCTGATTCTCTTGCTCTGTCTTCACTTCACTTCCCTTCTCTCTCGCTCTCTCTCTCTCGCTCGCTCATTTTATCGCTCACACTTTCTTCTCAAACTTACTTTCAATTCTTTCTCCAATTATAGCTCTCTCACTCTCTTTCTATTCTTAATGCTAACTGGTGCTTGAGAAATCGTGCCTACAATAGTAATAATGCAACATAAAATGTCTGCAACATGTGCAACATTATTGTATGTATGTATGTATGTATGTATTTATGTGCAACATGATGATATTTCAAAATTAGTTCCACAAACAAAAAATAACGGTACTTTTTTAAATTACCTTAAGAATAACTTTTGCATTTTTTTGTAGTTAATCCGTCCTCAGTAACGGCCAACAGTTAAGAAGTGCGTTCGCAATAGTCGAGAATTCTTGACTATTAAATACCCTGTACCCAAAATATTTGATCATCTAATCAGCAGCAGATTCAAAGTTCGTAGTGTGGCGTTAAATTAATAAAACGAAACTTAAAAATAATTTATTGAAATTAAAGAAAAAAACACGTAGTGCATACATCTATATAATTATTATTACTATGATTATTATTATTATTATACACAAACATAATATATTAAGGATACGACAATTATAAAAAAAAAAAGATATAGCGAAAGCTAAGGGAATATAATATGATATGCAATTAGACTGGCGAAGAGATAGACGGAAATAGCTTTATGGACTCAATATAAGTATAAGAAAGCCGATCAAATCAAACAAAATACATACACATATGGAGCCTGATACGTCTATTTCTGCAAAAACTGAATACAATGAGGACCGTTCCTGGTTTCACTTAAGCAGCAATTTTGCAAATATTTCAAGTTTTTAGAGAAAAAGGAATGCGAAACTGAGAACTGGTCTACTTCATACGGCACATATAACAGACTAAAAGTTAGTTAAAATTTCAAGTGAATTACCCTGTACCCGTTTCCAGATGGGTTGACTCTATTTATATATTAGTTAATTTACCCTACCGACTGTAAGTCACATAGTTTATGTGATTCTAACTAACTTTCGATGCTGAACTAACTTAATACATATATAATATTCACATATAATATTGTTATATTTCAAATTTTTGCCCGCCACTTTCAGTATTTGGGTACAGGGTCATATGATATAGGATATCAGCGAATTACGATATATGTTTATATGGATTAATGCCAATGGAAAGCAATAAAAAGCTATAGCAAGTGTCGGTAAAAAGTTCAACTAATTAGTAAATGAATAAAGCAATAAAAAAAAACAAAAACAAGTCAACACAAAATAATTAGCAGGTGCATTGTAAATGTTATTTTTTGTCAGTTGTTATTAAACCGTAGCTAGTAAATTATAATAAATAATAAAAGTCAAATAAAAAAACTTTATAAAATGCCAATTGTTGCATGTTCAAAACAAAAAATAGCAAAGAAACAAAAAGTATTAACACAAAAAAAGCAAACATGAGCTGCAGAATTCAAATAATAATATTGATTAATTAAAAAATTAAAATGGAAGACCGCTAGTGAATAATCTAGTCAACAAATTTTACTTTACACAACAGAATGTCAAAATATTCAAGCAAAACAATAAATAAATAATTAGATATTATAATAAGAAGAATAAATCAAATATTTAATATAAATTAAATTATAAAAACGAATGGAAAAGAAAATTTAAAGAAAATGTCTTAGAAAATATAACGTCAATATTTGAAGAAGTGCATTAATAAGTACGAGTATCTAAAAAGTTATTTTCTTATCGAACCTGGCAATAATAATTCTAGCAATAAATATTTGCATACGCCTCTAATAATAATACTACTTAATAATAATATATATATATAATATAAACCAATCACATTTACAGTCATAATTCGATAATAATTATAATCATGAACACAACATAAGAATTAAAAAGAAACAAAATAGAAAACTCAAATAAAATAAACTCGCATCCTCTGCGGATGGAAATCTTTATACTTTCCCTATGCTCATGTGTGTATAAATATGAGTATATTAAGTGAATATGGCGGGTCTGACCATCAGGCATGTGACATGCTTAAAGCCAAGCCTGAAAACTTTCAGAATAATGGACATAATTTAAAATAATGTAAACAAAAACAAAGACAACTGATATAATCACCATATTGTTTTGTTACTTTATTACACACAAAAGAACAAATTTCAAAATGAAATGTCAAAAAAAAAATGAATATAAGCAACTTTATATACGTATGAATCGGTTGCTAAAACAATCTACATATATTTGCTTTATTATAATGGCAATCAATGCATATTTAAACAAGAGCAAATCGATTACACTTAACTTTAAAATACATTTGATATTAATAATTCTAAAGTCCAGAAATGGTTATAACAAGAACGGCAATAACACAGCTCAAATTCAGAGAACTTATATAAAAATAAAAACTCTTATCTTTCAATTAATATGCGTATCTATTTTTTGTTGTATATTCTTGGGGTTAACGTTCTAATTTTAATATTTATGAGAGTAGTATATATACATATATGTATAATATCGTTGAAACTTCACGTGTTTTAAAATTTTCCAAATTTGTTCTGAGCAACACTACATGATTTGTATGGAACGGCTGTGAGCAGATGATCGAGGAATAGTACTAATGTATTTACATCAAGGCTGCAAACCGGTTCCGAATTGAACCTTGCAGAACCGGTTCGGTTCGGGTTCTTTGGACTATCCGAATTGAGCCACGAACCGAACCCCTTTAAAGTTTCGAGCACCGTACCCGAACCCGAACCGGAGCACTTTCATAATAAAAAGGTTCGGTTCGCACATTTTTTTCAACCAATATACAACTTTCTGTGTTATTATTATATTACGTACTCTCTGTACATATAGGGTAATATGACTGACATTAGTTACATTTCGATAACGTATTTGCCGTGCTTCAAAAGTAGGAAAGATCGAAAATTACTGTTGAATTCAACTGTTACTAATTGCTTAAACAAGCTGTGTCTTTGACTTCTGCTTTAAATAATTTAAATTAAATAATAAATTAAAATAAAATAAAATCACATCAGAAATCTATTAAATAAACGTTTTGAAATAAAATAAATAGTAAATAAAGACTTAACTAGTTTTTAAGTTAAATATAAATGTGATGAATATAAGCATACATTTCCTAGAAAACGATGGTTTCACAGAAATCGATAATTTTTCAACAAATCTTCAAGAACGCGTTAATGTTGTATTAAAAATTCTTTTATCGATTCCGCGCATAAATGTTTTTTTATTTTACATTCAGCTTTTAGAATTTTGTTTAAGCAACACTATGCAACAGCCAAACTCCCCCTGGCCAAAAATCACAGAAAATGTGATACATATGGACCCCCTGATGCCGACAATCGACTTTAAAAATGTTCCTGGGTGTAGTTTTTTTTTTAATTTTTTTAAATTTTTGCGTATTTATTCTACCGATTTATTTGGTGCTCTTACATTTTATATCATATATCGAGAACGGCGCAAGCAAGTTACAAAAGCTTTACAGATTCCAAAAGATAATGAATATACCTAATAATCATTCATACATTGTTTTTAATTTAAATAAATGGTTTAAAAAATATATATTCTAAATGGTAAGTTTTAAGGTATTACTCATTAAAATCGTAGGTAAGATAGTGAAGGAAGAAGGAGGCGTGGCAGACCCCATAAAGTATATAAATTCTTGATCAGCATCAACAGCCGAGTCGATATAGCCATGTCTGTCTGTCCCTTTTTTGAACACCTCTATCTCAGAGACTATAAGAGCTAGAGACACCAAATTTGGCATGTAGGTTCGTCTATATCCGCCTCCGCCACCGTAAATTTGAAACAAAATTTCAAATTCGAATTACGAAAGCACCTTTATTGCCAGCGATATGATTTTTGGAACAGATGATAAACTCTATAGTCCAATTCTTTCCGGATTTTTCCGGATCGGATAATAAACGGATAGTATACGGCTGTTCAAATTTCGAAAATATGAACACCTAGATCTCAGAGACTATAAGAGCTAGAGACACCAATTTGGTATGTAGGTTCATCTATATCTCCCGTTGATCTAGTTTGTTTTAGATTTTCGTCACGCCTCTATCCGCCCCCGGAAATTGAAATCCAAAGTATTGAAGTCGAATTGAAGGAGCCCCTTTAATGTGAGCGCCTTGATTATTGGTACATATAATATACACTATGGTCCAAACCTGTCCAGAAAATTCCAATCAGATGATAAACGCGGAAGTTATTCAACTAGCAATGTTACGGGCAAAAGGAAGAAGAAGAGACGCTAGCGTCTTCTTCGTTTATTAACTTATGTTGGTAGTGGCGCCATCTATTGTATGGATAGTGAACGCTTTGCACTCAAAAAGTACTGGGTCTTCTAATGTTTTTATGTATAAATTCATGCTGAACTTACAAAACTGTATTATTGTGCAAAGGCAATTTAAATTTGCTCATTCTTAAATTTAAACATGGCGGCAAGCGCTTTCTTCTCTAGCTCTTCGTTTCGCATGCGCACAGAGAATAGAAACAATCGATATATTGCAAGGCAATTCATATCGATAGTGACTAACCAATGTGACTCCATCGATTACTTGCACAGCTCACATCTCTTGCTAAAATACAAATTGTAGTTAAATTTTCTGAAATAGCAAATTGCACATGCTGTTTATATTAGTTAAGTGTTTGGCAGAGGACGTGAAAAAGGTTGCCTATTAATTAAAGGATTGCAGCAACAACAACGAGGTATCATTCACGAAACAGGACAGTGGCTCTGTCGCTGTCCACAACATGATGGATATGGAGAGTTTGTCAACATCAGTTGCAGAAACTCATCTAAATCATAACACTCATACAAATTCAACTGTCAATGCGGATGTTGTAATGATTGAGCGTAAGTTTTATTTATATTTTCTTATATCAAACTTTGAGATATTTTAATATATTTTATATATCGCCATCAGCAAAACATAAACAAACATTAACACTTTCGGCTGCTGACAAACTTCGACGCTTTTGTTACATTGGTACATTTGATGTGCCCATTTTTGTGTCCCCAACCTTGGACCTGATAGTCGAGGGTAATTTGCCGGCTTTACTAGAACTGTGCTCTCAAGTCAGTCATAAGGAGCTAATCGAATGTCTGAGTGACACCCTGAATGCTGCTAATGCTGAGAAACTGCCACGACGCGATGAAGCTCTTCTTGTGCTGGCTGTATATCTACTGTCCTGTAGGGATGAAAAGGATCGCACCGCGACACGTGGATACTTTGCAATATTGGTGACCAGTGGCAAGGATTTGATGACATTTATCAAGCATGTGAAGCGTGTTCAGAGTATAATGAAACGACAGACTCCATTCAATCGTACCGTACGCAAAGCTGTCATTGACTGGTACAAGTTGCAATCACTCGAAAGACTTTTGGAATTGTGGGCGGAGAGCGACAACGGATTTTGCTCACATCGCGATCTTCTGTATAATTGCCACTATACTAGTGAGAAATTCGATGTGGATATTTTGTCCGCCTTGCGTTTGATATTCACGCAGAGCAAAGAGGTGCTAATGTGGCCCGATTATCTTGATCCCCTGATCAAATTCAAGGATCTAATTCTAGGCATTGCTAAAATACGTCTTGCAAAAAAGCCAGAGGAGGCATTACCTATTATTCAGCAATTGGGTCTTAGCTTTCAACATGTACCCCGTATCCTAATGACCGATCCAATGGTGGTCAACGTTTTACTTCCCAATATGACCTACGATCAGCTGCTCCAGACCTGTCAAAAGTTCCTGAAAAGTTCCACGGTTCATCGCAACGATCAACGCAACTATATCGAGTTGCTCTTCGACGAACCTAAATTACGGAATGCCAATGTGGACCCGATTCGTATGCTCATGCAAGATGGTCTCCAGATTAAGAGAGCCGTGAGTTTTGACATACATATTTATATATTTGTTTCCTAGTGTATAGAAACTACCTATAATTTACTACACTAGTCACTACTACATTGAATTTCAAGAATTTTAAATAATTGAGGATTAATAATATTTTAAACTATCTGCATGATTTTTTGTTCGTAGTTCATCAATTTGCTTTATTTAAGTTTATCCATTTATTGGTATAAAGAATACGTCATTTAGGCCCGTTTTTTCAATGTGTATATAAGGTCTCAAATAACTCAAATCTGAATGATAAACTGATGTAAAATGCATAGAAACTAATGTCAAATGTCAAAGATATGAATCACATAAAGCTTATACGCACATTTGAAAAAATAGGCCTTAATCTCTATTTCCATCTTTAATCCATTATATAAATCTTAAGACTAACTTATTATGTAAGTTATAGGTCTGGGATAAGTCTGGTCCTAAAATGCGTTAGGTTTTTAAGGAATATTTATATATAAAACTATTTGCGTAGTTGCTTGGTCCTTGTTTATTATTTCTAGTTATTTAAGTATACAGGGGTGTTCCACAAAGCTCTAGATCTTTTGCCTACAATTGCTGTTCCCAAAATGTCGGAGATTTTATTTTTTCGTACAGTTTTTCGAAGTAAGAAAATCTGCTGCTGCTCATTTTATTCGAGTTTTTATAAATCTGTTAATTATTTCTGTATTTTCTAAAATTTATAAATTCGTTTACAATGTATTCTACTCCTTTTTAATACCTTTAAAAAATATTTAATGTTAATTCAATAAATTTAAAGATTTATCAAATGTCTCAACAAATTCTTTGACATTTGAAAGCAATGCTTGCTTGTTTTGAGGAGCACCAAAAATTGCTTTGCATGCCTGATAGATGTTTATTGATATAGAAATGTATATGTTATTCTTTCCTTTTTTAATCTATAGTATAGTATACAATATTAAAACCAACTAGTTAGGTTTTTTGGTCTGTATTAAATCTGGTCCCTAAATGTGTTATGTTTTCGGTTGCCTTCATTAATTGTGAGAAATGTTTTAATAAATGTAATTATCATTTTGTTAATCGATGGTCGATCCACAGGTAAAAAGAAGCATTAACAACGCAGTTCAGCCAACATCTATGGTCAATCTATATAAGCGTTCCTTCGGATTGAATAAATCTATCGGCTTGCGTCTACATATCACCATTAATCTGGAGAAGTGCTACATTGGCAGTACGTAAATTATGGCATTCAAATTGCCATGTTTTACAAATAAACCTTTTTTGTAGAATGTCTGATTGGACGCTGGCGATCAATCAAATATCTGGATGCTGTGCTCGCAGTTGCCTTTGGCTACTATAAGAGCGACTCACAAGTGAATGTGCAAATTTGGTATGACAAAAGTGGCCAGTTGAAGACCCTGCCATGGACTCAAACAATGACGGTAGATGAAGCTAAATCTTGCTGTCTTCTGCAAAATGTATGCTCTGTTCAACTGTCTACTTTCTACTATCAAATTGTAATGTTTGATTGCTTCTTTCAGATTGTCAAAATTAAACAAACTCTGACTGACGTTATTGATAATGCAGTGAACGATGCAAATAATACATATGATGCGTTTTTAGTGCTGGTGCCGTCTGCAACTCGTGGCAATCCCAAAAACAAATCCGATGAACTTTATCGCCGTCTTAACGAGTACCGTCAAACACGAAACCCAAATGCCAAGTATAAGTGCTTTGTTTATATTTCTGAATTCGATTCTCATCTAAAGCTTTTACAGATTTATCATAATGAGTTTGCGCAAAAATCATGGCTCCATGGCCTACTCAAAAGAGCGTATAGAGAATATATTGGAGCTATGCGGCATTTCCGACCAGATGCACCGTGTAATAAACGCCTTTGCTCATGGCAAATTCGTTTAATGAATCAACTGCATCTTAATAATTCATTTATATTAAGGAGTGGGTTAACCAAAGAAATCGCAAGCTGACCCTCATGGCGGCGGTTGCATCAACTGACTTGGTCTGTGTAACATATTTTGTCTGCCACCGAGCTTCTATTTGCATGACACAGCGACAGCAACGATATATCCCTCTCTCTTTCTAAATCAAGCTATCTATTTCATCATTATCTCTTTCGCTCTCTTGCTATGTACGACACACACACACACGCATACACATTGATTGGTGATTGTGCGCCCTATTGCACACATTTGGCACCATTGATGCTATTCTATTATCTATATATTTCTAAAAGCTAGATTCATAAAGAGGCATCAACATTCACATACACACACATAAACACACACACACACAAACACTCACTCAACATATTCAAGTATTTATCTTAATTCATTCAACATAATGAAACAATGAATTAGTAACGATCTATACTCTAGTACGCATTTGAATTGAATTGGTATTAGTTGTTAAAGAATTTATTTGCAATTTCATTTTCAAAACGAAAACGCAAACGAAAAAGAAAAACGAATGAACTGAATCTAAATTAAATTTGGATTAAAAACAACACAAAGTGAATCCGAGCAAAGCGAAAAAAAACACAACTTAAACAAATTGCCTTACAAACAAAATGTTAGTCAATCTTTAATTTTATTTTATAAACATATAAAACAAAGAATACAAGGAATTTCATCAAAAAAAGTACTGAGAGAGAACTAAACAAAAACAAAACAACGCATTTAGATACAAATATTGAAATTAAACTATATGAAAAGAAAACACAAATAGTCCAAACTAACAATAAGATAACACACGAATAAGACAAGCTAAACGACATCTAAATACTATTATTAACATTAGGTTTTGTGTTAAAACAAATTCAAGTGAAAACTGCCCAAAATACTGTGACATTTTGTGTAAAAAACTAAACAAGATAATGAAAAACTAAAACTTAAAAATTGAATACAGAAATTTTTTTAGAAAATTCCGTACAATACACAAGTTTATACAGCTAAGTACTCCTCCAATGTGCCATACACACATATATACATACACAGCAACACACACCTAAACTCACACACACAGACGTATACTAATAAGATTATAAAGCGCCTGACATAAACCGAACAATAATTACAGCAACAACATAATAAATTCGACTACATAAATTACGAATCATTCTATTAAGTACGGTTAAATTGATATACAAACAAAACAACAATTTGGAAACATAACAAAACTTTCCAAAACAAAAAAAATTTTGAAAAGCAACTACAAAAAAGTACGAATAATAAAACTAAAAATATTTCTAGGGGCAGTTTAGGATAAAGTGTCCCACACGAGTCTGTGAAGTAAACCGTTGTGATCGCTTTAAATTCTTTATTTTAAAAGAAAAAACAAAACAAAAAACGAAAGAAACTTAAATTAGAGCAAAACTCAATTAATTATAAGTTGGATTACAATGCATCATCAAAATCATTTTGAAAAAATATATGAAATAATTGTAAACAAGAGCGTAACCAATATGTACCTAGACTCAGAATGCAAAATTTGAATACTAAAAGCAAATACATAAATCTCAGCCTCTCCCTCATGAGATGGCACAAGCGCAACACAACAGTTAAACACACTCCACATACACATACACACATACATATGTATACCTTAACCTACATTTATGTACATCTACAATTACACACTTAAAAACACAAATATGTATTCACATAGTATTAACTACAAATCATGTATTCCGTATTGTAAATACTCTAATGTAGTTGGAAACCTTTGAATATACTTCATTCGTTATTTAACTCAAACGTCAAACGCACGAATTCATTAACTGAGAAAAAATGCTGTAAGAAAAACAGGAAAACAGGCTTAAAAATATTTTGAAACCTACAAAACAAACCTAAAATAAATCCGCAGTAGCAGCAAAACTTTATGTGATATCTATTTGAAAAATAAGTGAAATAACACGAAAAAAATGAAAGAAAGAAAAGAAAAAAAGAAACAAACCACAACAAACTGATATAGAAAAATTTTTAAATGAAAATTGCAGGCATAATCCCATATACGAGTTAAAACATTAATAATTGCACATAACAATTGATTTATAAAACATTTTAGTTTCCATATCTCACTCAATTTGTTATCATATATATATTTATAAAAAATATATAATATTTATTTCAATATATGTTACATACTATATATAACTACAAGTACTTAGCATATTAATATGTAAGCTGCCTAATGTTATAAAACGTTTTTGTTTAGAACTAATGATAATCAATTAATGCCAAACTGCATTGAAGCAATATCCATACGGTATACATACATATTCTGAATTCATCTGTTTAAATTAACAAACATTAAATGGAATGGAAAAGGAGTTTAAACTTTAAAGTAGTACTCATTTCGAAGTTGAACTCATTCTTTTAATTCGCTTTATTTTTTTTAAGTTGTATACATAAACGTTTATGCAGATTTACACAAGTATTTATATGTATGTATACATACTTCTTACACATGACATAAAGTTGAATAAACTAAAATGAACTTCAAACACAAAAATCTGTTATCTATCATCATTTGGCAATTACTTGTTTTCGGTCACAATGCCAGCGGGTCCACAGATGTAGAGCTGTTGACTATCACGATCTCGGATGGGATCGAAGCCAAGTTCATCGGTGGGAATGCCATATTGTTTGAGCTTGCCCTCATAAGTCTCAAGCAGATCATCGTGGGTCTTCCAGGCCTTGGCCAATTCATAACGCAAATCGATAATGGTTTGATTCTTGCTATCAACGACATCACTGACGGTTTTCTCCACATTCTCCAGCTTGGTGGCAAATTCGGGAGCACAAGTGGCCATCGTTTTGCGTAGGACAATGTTGCGTTTCTCATCTTCACGCATAAGGGCGGCGATCTTGCGCTCAAGAAGAACATTTTTAAGTCCCGTCTTTTGCTGCAACTCAACGATGACTTCGTTGAATCGAGCCTTGAGCGTGGCTCGCTCCCCAACGAGGGCATCGTTGCGCAGCAAAAGAGTCTCAGATTCCCACATCAGGCTCTTCACCTTCTTTTCTAGGGCAGTGTTGCTCTTCTTGAGGCGACTCAACTGCAACTTGTCGCGATCGTAGAACTCCAGCTTACGCTGTAGCTCCTTCATTTGCGTCTTGGCCTGCTCCAGTGGCTCCTTGAGGCGACGTGTCTCGTTGCTGGCCTCGGTGGCAATGCGATCACTGCGATCCGCTTGACGACGTAGCTGCTCAATTTGTTCCTTCATGCTGCTTATCAATGCTAAATTATTTAAGGTGATGTCATTGTAATAGTTCTTCATGTCGTTAAAGGCCAGATCATGATGATCCTGCAGATCCTTGATTTGCTGATTCTTGCGTTCCTCCACCTCAAACATTTGTGCATTAAAAAACAGCTCTAGCTTCGATCGCTGCTCCTTCATCTTTTCCTCATGCAAACGATCGTTGTCCTTACGCTCACTCTCAAACAAAAGACGCTGCTCTCTGGAGAAAGAGTTAGATTTGAGGATTTGAGACTTAATTCTTTTGTAATGCATTGGTCGTTTTATTGGAATTGAAAATACATATGTAATGCCAATGAAATCTCCCAATACCAGTATTTCAAATAGAAGTAGTACATTTGACTATCATTCAAAATACGATTGCTAATGAACTAACATTGAATTATCATTACAATATGAAATTCAATTAACATTTTTGGTTCATTAACAATGCTTTTTTTCAATGTCAATGTAATGATAATGCTTATAGACAAAACTCAGATACTCACAACAGCTGTTGATTGAAGTGTGCCTCCAGCTGACGATGTTGCATGTCGCTCATTTCAATGCGTTCACGGACAATGCGACGCAGTTGCCGCTTATCATTCTGCAACTCCATCTCCTGCAGCACATGATGCTCCTGGGCGACCTTCAGCTGTGTCATTGCCTCAGCACGTACTTCACCCAGTTTGCTGTGATTCTCAAATTGCAGATGCTTCATCTGCTGCATTATGTGCTTCGTATCAATGTCAGCCAGATCCTGTGTGGCCTCAATCTCCTTATCCTTCTGTTGCAGTTCATATTTGGACTCCTCTATGGAATTATGCAAGATTGATGAGAATATAACACAGCTAAACAATTTAAACTTAAACTATTATGTACATATGTAACATACATTACATATGTAATATTTAGTACCATACTTAAAAATACTTAGTATGGCGCACAGTGGGGTAATTAGGGCGGATCGAGTTGCAAAAATGATTTTTTCGATGGCAGCAATCATGAAAGTAATTTATGCATCCGATAGAGAATTCTCCACAGAACGCTCAAAAAAAACCAACAGCTATTTTTTGTTGCTTCGCCATTCTACTAAATACGTATGTACATACTTATGTATGTATATCGATAGGAAAAACACTAATATTCTATAAATATCATTAGTTTGTCCAACCAATTATTTAAGGCTTTTGATGCTGACGAAAGTCTTAAAATAGGAATTATTTTGTACGTAATTGAAAAGGTTCGGTTTAAGACTGATTTGCAGCATAATTATTTTTTTTAGTCGTGGCTTACTTACCCAGCTGCTGTCGCGTGATTTCCCAGAATGTACGGATCTTGTCACGTTCCAACTGAAAGTAATTGCGTTCCTCCCGCTCCCGATCCATTTCCGCTTTGAGGCGTAATGCGAACGCCTCCAGCTGATCGCGAGTCATCGAGGAAGTGTCCACGCCATCGATGAGCACTGCAAAAAAATTGGAATTAAAATTTAGAGTTCCCTTTAAGTTTCCCGAACTATTATGAAAATTTAATAAGAAATTCCTCTCTTATGGGAGTGCCCAGTGTGTGTGTGTGTGTGTGTGTGTGTGTGTGTGTGTGTGTGTGTGAATGTGTGTATTTTAGGACTGCACTTGTGTCGGCATATGCGTAGACTCTGCTGTAATTGGTTTGTGTAATTGGCATCGTTGGCCGGCTGCTACTATGCCTTGCACCCCTACTTCTTTTCCTCCTCTAGATGCTAGCTACATGCCACTTGCCCCTTCCCTACTAGCCACTCCACACTCCCCACTCCCCACTACCGCTTGCCCCTGCAGCATTAATAGTGCCATGCAGGCATCCTCTTTGCTTTGAAACAATTATGTGCGTTAGAGGCCGAGCTGGTTTGTTCAATCGTGGAAATTAAGTGGACATTTTTTGTATTTTTGTTGTCCACCCTGTGTAGCAGTGTGCAGTGTGCAGTGTGTTGCATGCCCCTTGCCACGTGCTCCTTGCTCCAATGCCTCAATGCCATACAACTGCTCGTTTCACAATTTAATTGTATTGAGAGCATGTGGCCTTACAACATGGAATGCCACTTGTCACACACTCTCTCTCTTTTTGCTGCTGCTGGCCAAGGCCTTAGATTATCATTATTTGACAAATTGTTTTCGTAACCAACTGACAGACCTATCTATCGGGTAATGGGTGACGGTTCCTAAACTTTTTATCTCTTCTCTGCTATTGACCAACTTGCCATTTACTACGCACAGTTGTTACGTATACATAAAAGTAGTTGTTGCGAGATGACTTATAATCAATTACTAATTAAACAATCACAATATCTGAGTTTCACAATATATTCAATACCTCAGTCTTTAAGAGAGAAAGAACATCATATTTTAAAAATATATTTCATCAGTTAAAAAAACGGAAACCCATAAATGTTGAGCCTACATACTAAGTTTGGTTTCTCTAGCTCTTATAGTCTCTGAGATCTAGGTGTTCATATTCTTAAAATTTCGAACAGCCGTATACCATCCGTTTATTATCCGATCCGGATAAAACTTTCAGGATAGGATTGGATCATATAGTTTATCATGTGTGCCAAAGATCATATCGCTAGCGTTAAAGGTGTTTTCAGACAGACGGACATGGCTATATCGACTCGGCTGTTGATGTTGATCAAGAATATATATACTTTATGGTGTCTGCCACGCCTCCTTCTGCCTGATACGCATATTTGCACAAACGTAATAGACCCATTTGTACCTTTTTTGAGTACAGGGTCTAAAAATAAGAATTTCATGATCGCCAAGCAATGAGACTTTAATTAAAATTAATAATTTAATGCAATAATTATTGCATCAAAATGCATGATCACAAAGTTATCTTGAAAATTAAGCACGAGAGAGTCGTAATTAAGAATATGCTCATGTTTCACATTAAAAAGTCATTTATGAACCACCTTATTCAGATTAAAAAACCATGTACTGATCCACATCTTACAAATGGTGTTCATTTTATGATCTTTGTAAAACTGTGTATTAATTTTGCCGTAGATGTTGAAAATTAGTTATAAGATTGTAAGATGAAGAATGGAAAATATACATAGAACAGTATCAGTCGGTCAGTGCATCAGACCGTTAATCAATCAGTTAATCAATAGTTAGCTTAGAGTAAAAATAGATATGGTTTTGACAGCTTACCTGGCAGTTTTTTGCCCTTCTTTCCTTTTTTACCCTTTGGCGGCTGTAAAGTGAAAAAGTGTATTAATAATAAATTAATATATTAAGTGTTTCATTACAGGGTATTTGGCAGTCGCACTGCTTGTCAAAGTTTAAGTATATGTACTTAATTTGTTTAAGACGCATCTCAAATTAAAGTATAACGCTTAGTAAAAATTATAATTGTGCAGAGCTCCGACTAAGTATGTTATATATAAATATGTATGTACGTATGTGTAGTATATGTATATCTGGATATACTTGCATGCCTAAGGCTTAATTTGATTTGGAGTTGGAGTTGTTTTTGCACAACACAATGCATTCGTCAAAAGGGCACAAACATGGCACGTTGCATGGCCAGAAGAATCTGAATCAGAGTCAGAGTCGGAGTCGGAGTCGGAGTGTGTTCCAGTGTCTGAGGCAAGAGACAGAAATAGAGGCAGAGTTGGAGAATACGATGGCTGTGGCAGTCACTGTGGTAGTGGCAACGACGACGACGACGACGCCGTTGCCGTTTTAAATAATGTGATGGCGCGGCTTTCAAAACAATTTCACAACAGCTGTTGGCTTATTGCATATTTTATGACTGCAAATTATTCAAAAATTTTCGAAGCCGCTCGCGTTGCGTTACTCCACCTCCCCGCCCCCTCTCTCCACCACTAACAATAACAACAACAACAACAACAAATGTGTCTCGGCAAAAGGCGTAAAATAAATAATAATAGTATATATACATATATATATATATGTCTATATGTAAATATATATATATATCATGGGAAGAGGTATGCGTATGCCAGCATATACAAATTGTCGAAAACGGACAACAGCGACACGGGGTGCTGTTGCTGTTGCTGTTGCCGTTGTTGCTGCACAATTCTTTTGCAATTTAACAACAGTAGGCAGGCGGCAACACTGTGAGGCAAGCATACGTATATTATGTACATAAGCATATACCTATAAATGTAAATATGTACATATAAACTATATGTATGTATGTACGTGCAGCATGTTGTTGCTGTTGCTGTTGCTGTTTCTGCTGCACAACAGCCTGGCTTGGCATGAAAAATTGAATATGCCAATGCAGCGACAGAGAGTTGCAAGAGGGCAACTGGAATGTGGCAAGTGGCAAGTGGCGAGTGGCATGAGGCATGAGGCAAATGGCAAGGGACTGGTGTCCAGTTAGCTTGCCACACTCTTATCACAAACGACAATGAGAAAGATGCTGTTGCCTTGTCCAGCTTTATTGCAACAACAGCTGCTACTCTTAAGCTACATACTTATAAGTACTTGCAACAGATCCTCCTTATTATGCTGTAGATCTTGGCAACTTACCATCTTGTTCTTGTTTGTTCTTTATGTATTTATGATTGCTTCTTCAATTTTGTTAATATAACTTCTACCAGCAGCAGCAGCTTTCACTTCTCTTATCTTTGGTTACTATTTGTTATTATCAATTGTTATTTTTTGATATTGCACTCGGTTACTGTTGTTTGGCAAGTAACCAAGGTTACCAAGTGCTTACCAGCTGGTTTGCCAAGCAACCAAACTGCAATCTATAATTTTCTCCTGTTTTCCCAATCTGAGTGTGATGTGTGAATTTCGGAATTTGTTAAAACGACTAAAAATTCATCGGCATTCTATATGAATGCTTTGATTCTTTTCTCAGTTTCCTCTTTCTCAATTGACTTTACAATTTGGTTAGGATAGTTTCTTATTTGGTCTGTGGGTCAGCCACAACCATTAAACTTATGCACTACCATCACTAATAGGCGACAACAACAGATGGAGCGTAATACGACTCAGCGATACCCTGTAGCAAGTTAAGGCAAAGTCTATCATGTAAATATTAATTAAATAATATTAATGCTTATTAACTGGTACTGGCACCATATAGGGCTATAATTTGTTCAGATAAGTAAATGTGTATGCAAATAACTTTAATCAACTGAATGTCGTGTCGAAAATCATAGCTGCCATTAGAGCAATCGGTTCCAAATCAATATTTAGTATGAAAAACTGTTTTGCTTCTTAAAATAACATAACTTAACTCACAGATTGTGTGTTTGGTATAGTTATAAACAGCCTGACTAAATTTGGTGCAAATCGGATTACTATATCATATAGCTGCCATATGAACGATTTGTTCGAAATCAACGTCTAACAAATTTTGAAAAAAATCGGACGGCTTATGCAAATCTCTGCAAGGGTATCCAAACTTTGGACCGCCAAAGTTAGCATGCGCTATATTTTGTTACGGATTAGCAACTGAGTGCCATGGACTCAATCAGGTCCTGGCAATGTTTTGGAGGAATTTGGTGCCACGCCCCTTGAACTACTTGCAAAATCTTTGATTCAGTCGATGGTTTTGCATTTGCAAAATCCCTGAATCCCTGAATTCAGGGTATGTATGTATTGCCGCTTATATTTTTGTTAAGCATTTAACTGAATGCTCATTTCGATCACCTTTAGGAGTTGAACCTGCACAGTGGAACGAGCATAGAACCTTCAGCCGTCCTTCACTTGGAGCCGCAACTACATTTAATCGTTTTAACTGCCTCAGTGAAGACGGCAGCTCTTGCAAAAATACGGTTATGGCAGCAGCACGTGACCGCTGAAAAGAACCTGGTGAACGTTTCTCTGCTCCAGCGGATTCGCTTACAAGCGGTGATCCGACGCCCAGGAGTATTCTCCTAGCCCCAGAAAGAGTGCTCAAATCAGCCAGTGGCCTTCTCCTAAAAGTTGTGTGCTAAGAAAAAAAATTTAATCTGAAATAATTATGTGCAAAAGCACAGGGGAGGTTGATGGTTTAATTATAAAAACAAGAAATTAAAAATAAAAAGATAAATAAAAATACAGTGGTGCAAAATTGTATATAAAACAATAAATAGTAAAAAAATTAATAAAAAGCCCAACAAGTTGCTCTATCCTCTTTGAAGGGCCTTTCAGCGATAAAGCAGATCAGCAATCAAAACAAAACGAATAATATTATGTTTTGATTCTGTATGGTAATGTTAGTCCAAGACCTGCAACTTAAGCAGAGCCTAACAGCTGATCCCACCCATATTGTAATATTATACTCAAACTTAAAAATATTTGGATTAATTAAGACAACAACATGACCTCGAAAGCTGACGAATCCGTAAGGAAGCAAAGAAACGTACCAAAATTTTATTTAGTTTATTTTGTTAGATTTGATTAAATTAAAAAACGGTTTTTTTGACCCTGAATAGTTTCTGTAGGGATAGGCATAGAACCCCCTAAGCCGGAAGACCTACGGAACGAGAGGATTCCAACCGCCACTCTCGAAGACCAGGAGCTCGGACTCTATGAATACGCTACACTTCTCGTTTGTTTGGCTTCGTTATTCTACTGAAAATCACATTTCATAGACATTTTCGAACTAACATATGGTAACATTGTATTTTTTAATAAATTCACGTTAAAATTGTTGTCCATGATACCATATATCCCTTGGATAGGACCAACGCCTGTATATTAAAAACCAGTCCGTACTATAACGCTCAGATAACCGTGCTTAGCCGTCTTCTGAATGACATTCTGTGTTTTGTGGATACCAAACATACTGTCCAGAGTTCACATTCGTCCTCATTATGTTCCGCAACCTATTGGTTGGTCAGATTTATTGAATTATCTCAAATTAAATTCTTTTTGTCAGGTTCGACATCTTACTGTTACATCAGTTTGAGGGAGACTTAGTGCCTCTTTATTATACCCTATGGGGGCATATTACATAAGTTTGTTCAAAAAAAGTATGTGACAGGCTGAAGGAGCTTGGCAGACCCCATTGATCACAATCGTATAGTAAGCAAGGAAGTTATTCGGAGACAATTATTCCATATAGGTATGTAGAGACTATAATTCTTTGTGCATGCTTGTTTATGTGTTTTAATATGTTTGTATACACATGTATCTACATATGTGTTGGGCAAGTTAATTCTGTTTGCTTGCATATGGAATTTAGCATCGTCCTTTACTTCCACAGGGTATTTATCCGTCGGGCTATCCCGACTAAATGATTTATTACAGAAGGGAACTAAATTGAACTTTTTTTGTGTTGATTTGAAATTTTTAGCTGTTTTTTTTTTCAAATTTGAGGTCGCTGATTTCAAAACTAATCTCCATTTTTCTCCATCAGTTCGCAAAAAAAGTTCAAGAACTTATAACTTCACTTCTCATTAAGCGATTTTCAAAAATTGAATTGTTTTTTTAAAGATAACAATTACCGACCCGAGCCCGAAATTTCCGAAGGAAAAATGGCCCAAACCTGCCCGATATTTTTTTGTGAAGTCTGGATCCGCCCGGCCCGTCCCGGGAATTTTTGTGAATTGGTCGAATTCGGGTAGCAAAAAAATTAAAGTAACTTTGTTATGTTTCGGGCTTTTGGGCTTTAGAGTTAGGCCCGAGCCCGGCCCTGGACGACCCGAAATGCAATTTTTTAGCCCGAACCCGAAAATGTTGTAAAAGGCCCATGGGTCCCGAGACACGGCACGGCCCGTGCCCACCTCTAATAACAATTACATTTAAAAACGAAAATAATTTTGGAGTGAAGTAATGGTATTTTAAACTTTTATTAATAATACAAAATCAAAAACACAGTTAGTACCTGTATCTTAAAAACGCGAGCTGATGGAAGAAAATGGAGACTAAATTTGAAATCAGCGACCTCAAATTAGTAAACAACTGCAATAAAGTTTCAGACAAAATGGCTGAGTAATGATTGTTAAAAAAAATCAAAAAAGTACAAATTAAAAATGGTTATTTTCTTCAATTTGATCGGCTGGGAGCCAGTTGTGCTTTTTAGCTTTTTAAAAAATCAAATTAAAATAGATGGAGCATTTAAAATTAACCTTTTAAACAAGATATTTTAAAAAAATCTTACAAAATAAACGCTTTCGATCAGTTTTAATTACTTTATAATTTTACTAAATTTTATATTTGCGCATCGAATATAACAAAATTTAGCTCCTTTTATTCGAAACATGTTACCCTAAATGTTTTTGGACCAAAACAGTGAAATTTTCTCTCATTTATTTTTTATGAATTCTCAAAACACAAAAATTGTTTTTTTTTTGCTAAAAATTAATTTTTTTCTTAAACTTTCAACGAAATCTCTGAAATTACTAGGCATATTAAAAATCAATGTAAACACGGCTTAAAGATAATATTGTTGACAAGTTTTGTATTTTTTTTAATTAAATACGGTGAACCCTTTTCGAGTTATTCCAAGACATATAGGCGTAGTGCCTTAATTTTTGACAAAACGGTATATCGCGTCCCAAATTACATTAAAAACAACATTTATCTCTTAGTCAAAAAAATTTTGTTCCCTTGTGTTATTATTCTGCTGAAGCTAACGGATCAGTCTTGTCAAAGCGCACAATTTGTCTCTTCTCTAACAAGTCAGTTTTAAGCTTACCACCTCGTTTAGCAGTCTTCTCCTTATAAAATACCGTTTAATACTTCAGGATTTCAATTACCCCAATATTTTCAATTACTTTGTATTCTTTGAGCTGATTTTTTGGTTGGACCTTTAAATTTCTCTTTCCGACCGAGGAATGCTTTCCTCTACCCATTGAAAATAAAACAAGACTTTTATTCCAATAAATTTCAATTGACGCAATATATACATAATTAATCACATTAATCACATCCAGCTGACATCCAGAAAGAAAAGTGGTCAAAAGTAAAGAGATTTTTTTTGCTATTCTCTCCTTTACATCCTACTCTAAACGAAAAGTAGGCATCCTTTGATCCTTTGTTGAATATACCGTTAAATTTGGTTTAAGTTTTGTTAACAGTGGCTCTACTCTTTTCATGAACACAGCTGGATTACTATGGTATATCACAAAGCTCCCATAGGAACAATCGGTTCCATTTAGTATAAAAATTATTTAGTAAGAAAAAATAATTATTTTTTCTGAGATATCTCAAGGAAACTCACAGATCGTGTATTTAAAGCAGTTTGAAGCCTCCTGGCCAAAGTAAGTAAGGAACGATCGGTTAAAATTCAACCTTTACTATAGAAAACTTTTTTGTTTCTTAAGATATCTTAGCCAAACTCCAATTTTACAGTGTTTGGTATAGTTTTGACACAGCCATATTTGGTACGTTACATAATATAGCGTATCAGGGGTGCTATCACTAGTGAAATAGATTTCAGCTGTCAGTATTTCCGCGAGGAAATTTTTGAGGTGCCACAGATCTCCGAGTGATTTAATTTTATTTAGCATTTTCACAAACCTTTCCGAATTCGGCAGAAGTTAAATTTCCCACAAATGTTTTCACAAATTGCACAATAAGTAAAAGTATTTTGCTGCAAAACTTGTTTTACCTCAAAAGAGCTATTTTTTTTAATGCTTTAATTAAAGAAAACCGAAGTGTTTCCATATCAATTTTTCAAATTCCATCGAACTCTAACTACAAAAACATCACTAACCCTGAATCCGAAAATCTAAATCGGACTAGGTGGCAGCACCAGACGAAAGCGGATTGAGCGCTGATTCCTTCCGCCCAAAATTAGTTGGCGAATTTGGTCTGTGTCACGGCGGAATGAAATTGAAGTGAAATTCAAGCGGAAGTGATTTCTGTGGCACCCCTGATAATCTATTTTTAGACCCAGTACTTTAAAAAGTACAAATGGGTCTATTACGTTTGTGCAAATGTGCGTAACTGGCAGAAGGAGGCGTGGCAGACCCATAAAGTATATATATTCTTGATCAGCATCAACAGCCGAGTCGATAAAGCCATGTCCGTCTGTCTGTCCGTCTGTCTGTCCTATTTTGTGTCACCTAGATCTCAGAGACCATAAGAGCCAGAGACACCAAATTTGGCATGTAGGTTCACCTATATCTCCTTTGATCAAGTTTGTTTTGAATTTTTGCCCCCGCAAATTGAAAAACAAAATTTCAAAGTCGCATTACAAGAGCCCCTTTAACGCTAGCACCTTGATTTTTGGTACATATAGTATACATTATGGTCCAAAGCTGTCCAGAAAATTTCATTCCAATCGGATGATAAACGCGGAAGTTATTCAACTAACAATGTTACGGGCAAAATGAAGAAGAAGAGACGCAAGCGACCTCTGTGTTAACTTATTTCGTAGTGGCGCCATCTATTGCATGGAACGCAACATTCAAGAACAATCTAGTAAACGCTTTGCACTCAAAAAGTACTGGGTCTCCTACTGTCGAGCTTGCTCCACTGTAGCTTACTGCATTTTTTTCTTTTACAGTTGGGCCAAAAGTTTTGCATGCCCTTTTCTGTTGCCGTGAAGTATAGGGTATAACAAACAGAGAAAACGGCAAAGCAAACGAAATTGAAATACTCGTTTAAGAAGTTAACGGCAGCCCGATAAAATTGCCAGCCAACGGGTCGAGTCGCATAAATATCCTTAGTCCTGTTGCCATTGCTTTCGAGGTTTGCAGTCAGCTTGCCTCGTGCTCTTACCCCACCCCAGTGTTACTTGCCCCACTTGTCCTTAAATAGCTTTTGCCAGACTCGAATGTGCAGCACATTTTGTATGCATTTGCATTGCAGACAGCAAATCTAACAACAAATTGCAGTCATTATTATTGTTATTTCTCTTTTTCATTCTTTTTCCTAGTTTATTTAAAATATTTTAATTTATGATATCATCAGGAAGAGAGGGAGAGAAAGAAATCGTTGTTCTGTTTGTTAAGTTAATGGAATTTAACGAATGCCTAAAGCTGAGGTTTCTTTAATTAAATTGTCTATTGTCTGCTCTCTTTTTCAGTATCTATCTCTGTCTAGCTATCTTTAACTTATCACATTATTAAGCCACATATTCAAGTTATAAGAGCTGCGGTTGATTTTATTAATTAGACCAGGCTAACAGTTCTCTCTCTCTCTCTCTCCTCTCTCTCTCTCTCTCTTTATATCTCTCGTCCTTACTAGCTGTCTCTATTCAATCAAGTTGTTAAAGCTAAATATTTAACTTGTAGATATTTTCTCAAAAGGCACAAGTACTTTAAGTTAAGATACAAATGTAAAAGTTTGGCGCGAATATTTCACGCCTTAATTCATGTGGCAAGCAATCGAGCTTGTAGCAGGTGGGTAGGGGAAATCCTAAGAGAGGGGGAAGAAGATGATTGTTGGAAAATTATGCGCTGCTTTCTTGGCGGTTGTGTAAACAGAAGCCCCAAATAAAAAGGATATTGCTGGGCTGTTTGTGCTTGCCGGTTAAATGCTTTAATTGAAATTAATAACCGCAGCCAGTTGAGCTGTTGGGCAGCAGGGAGGAAGTGGGGCAGGGCGCAGTCAAGCGGTTAAAGGACTACGCCTTGTCTCTTAGGCTGTCCCACAACATTTTCAATTGTTTTCATTAAAAGTCAATTTTTGAAGGCAGGCAAGCAGGCAGGCAGGCAACTTCAACCCTTTGCTGTCTTAATGCCCCACGGGGAACACTGTGTGGCAAGGCAGGGTAGGGGCATGCCGCATAATTTTGTATTGGCAGATGCTGTTGTCCATGGCCCATTGCACGGCTAAAAGTAACGCTTACGGTAACGGTAACGGCTGCCAAGGGTCACGCGGTTCCCGGCTCTGATTGAAAGTGAAACTAAGTACGTGTCTTAAAATAGACAAAAAGACAAATAGACGGGCATACAAACGTATAGACATACTTACTCTTATGGAAGTATGTATGTATTTCAGTTGTGTTTACAACCCACAACTAAACATCTTTAAAATGTGATGCTTGATTTAGCCTACCTATCTTTTTATCATTTTTCTTTTTTTCTTTCATTTTGTTGGTTTTTTATATTTTGCATAATTGTGTTTAGAAGGAGATTGCCAGGAAATTGTTGGCTATATATAAACTTATACATATGTATTTATATAACAGATTCTATACTCAATCAATATTATTAAGACCGATTCAGAAGGTAAGTAAATGTATTTATTTAGCATATTATCAGAAAACTCTACATGATATGAATCTTTGACCGATTATTCATATTGAAACTGCATATCGCTCACTTTCTTGAAAGAGAAGCAGCGTGTTGAGCGTTGTTGTCAATCTGCTTCTTCACCATAGAGAGAGGGTGATAGGTCTGTTTTTTCGTAGCTAAACTAGGTCTTTTTTCACAAACCATCGGATCCAGTTGGTCCAAAAATCTGCAGTAGTATTCCCCTGTTATTGTTTTTCCACTTTGCAAGTAGTTAATCAACAATATTCCCTTCGCATCAAAGACAACTCAAGATATAAGCTTTTTCAATGATTTTGACCACCTTGGTTCAAACTCTGTAGTTTTTGTCAGAGTGCTGGATCATAGTGGAAAGCCCAACTTTGATCCACAGTAACAAATCGACGCAAAAAACTAGCTTTGTTGTTTTGTAAAAGATCCAAATGCTATTGGAACAATTGCATTGGTAAGCGTTTTTGAACCAATCAGCGTTCTCAATGCTTATTTGTTCTTCAAAATCTTAAACATGCGTTCCTCTGAGATGCTGGCAGCCTCCGCTATTTAAATCAGTGTTAATCGTCTGTCTGCTATAACTATATCATTTACAGCATCAATCGTTTCTTGATCAGTTGCAGCTTTTGGCCGTCCAGAATTTTCGAATTTGTTTAGGTTTAGGCAAATTTTTCTTTTACTAAAGATATGGACCCAAAGATTAATAGATCGACTTTAGAAAATTTTAAATTTCTTTAAAATTTTACCGATTTTTATTTTCTTTTATTTCTGATGAGGTGCTCTTTAATAAATTAAAAAAAAAATTGGTTATTTTTTTTAAGTTAAATGGCTAGATATTCGTCGATTAAGGATTGGTTGCGCCGTTCTCAAGATATGATGCAAAATGTAAGAGCACCAAAAAAAATGGCTTGAAAAAACGGCAAAGATTTAAAAAAAAATTGAAAATATAAATGCAGTAAGCTAAAGTAGAGCTTGCTCGACAGTAGCAGACCCGGTACTTTCTGAGTGCAAACCGTTCACTATAGGTTGTTCTTCAATGTAGCGTACCATTCGTCGGAGTAGGGGATGAGTCATCAAAAAGTGTGAAATTAGCGATCGATCCGGACCCTTCGCACCTTATCGCACTATCCAAATCTCAATTCTGTAGCTGTGACATTGGTCACGTTCACCAGAATAAATCAGTCATCTATCATCTATCACAAATCAAAAAATGTGTGATTGTCTTCTGGTGAACGCTTTTGATGGAATTTTGTGCAACGACGTAAAAATACAAATAAATATAGTAATGCACTTTTTCATGATATTTTGAATTTAAATAAGTAGGTTCAATAACGATATTGAATATCATCGTGCTATATACGTGTATAGCACTTGTATCGCATGTATATCGCACGAAGTTAACCAATATCGATATTGAAGTATCGCACGAAAATCGATAAATATACAATTTTAGAAGTTGTTGTATGGAAAAGTTTTAGAAAATTTCATTACCTTTAGTTGAAACCTAATTTTGTTGAAATTTATACTCGAAGAAGCTGAGTCACCTATGAACAAATTTAAAAAAATAATATCTCAAAAACTACACCATAGAAAAATTTAAAAGATGCTTTTTCATGTTTGGGAGGTCAAAATCTATACGGGAAAGATACTTAGGTCTAAAAGGCAGAAACAGATAATTCATTTGTAAACTAGTATAGCTTCTAAACTAGCTACTGAATCGATCTTAATACTATATTAAAGAAAGTTGTAGAAGATTTACTTACCTTTATTTTTAGTACTTGTTTGGCCAAAATGTTGGAGCAACTTCAAAAAATTCGGAGAAAAATTAATATTTCCAAAACGCTTCCATAAAAAATATTTTGAGCGACATAAGTCCATAAGAAAAAAATACTTTAATTCGCTTTGCAAAAATTCTTTTCGATTTTGTAAACTAGTGTAATCAGACTTAGGTGGGATTCGACGTCGGGACCTCAAGCTTCAGAGTCGGTTACTCTATCCAGTGCGCAACAATGAAAACAATTTCCCGTATGCTACAATACCTATATGTTCTACACAGAAAGACAGGCTGGTAAAGACGGACAAATCTCTTAAGTGAGTCATGTATATTTATTCAAGAACAAAACATTCTTAACCTAAAATATATAATTCTTAATTTAGGAATTATGGAATCTTGTATATATAATTAAGAAATAACATTCTTTATTTAATATATATAATTCTTGATTTTGAAATTATGAAATTTTGTATATATTTAAAAACGAAAAATTCTTAATTTATTAAGCTTGAGAACGATTTGTTCTTAAAGTAAGAATACTTGGGACTGAATCGTTCTAGAAAAATTCTAGACCGCAACGGAATTAATTTAAGAACTTTTTGTTTTAGAACAAGTCCTGAGTGTGTCAAATAATTCATCAAAAAGTGGTAATACCATCTGAAAACATATAATAACTACATATACATATTTCAAAGTTTAACTGACTGCCCGTAAAAGTATGCTATAGCATAGATACTTTACATTCCACTCAAATGCTGCACCTTTAACCAAACATGCCATATTGTATTTCTATATGTAAATGCTTAAAAGTTTAGTTATAAGTGTGATCTCAATTTGGAAACCAACTACTGTGATACTATGATTGCGTCTGTATAGCTTTGAAGGTTTGTGAGCGTAAGCTTTAAGTGCACTCTGTGTGTGTGTAAGAGAGAATTTAATGGTGTGTGTGTGTGGGAGCAGACAAGAGTGCTGAATGCGGTTGCAGAAGTTATTTGCTGTGTTATTTTCACAACAGCTTCCGCTTTGCTCAGAAACGGAAATCCTGTTGTGTTTGAGAGTTAAATTTGCGCAGCTGCTTCAACTAACGGACCAAAGGTTCTTGTTTCTTCCCCTTCTTACCCCTCTTGCCGTGCATTTGCCCCGTTGACAGTCGATGCAAAGATTTTAATATTTTAAGATTTAATTTTTTATACCCCTGCAGATGGTATTATCATTTTATCACGAAGTTTGTAACGCATTAAAGGGGGCTTGTCAGACCCCATAAAGCATATATATTCTTGATTAGGGCGACGAGCTGAGTCGATATAGCCATGTCCATTTGTCCGTCTGTTTCTATGCAAACTAGTCTCTAAGTTTTGAAACTATCTTGACGAAACTTGGTCCGTCTTTTTGTACATATGTACATATGTTGGAACCGGCCGGATCGGATCACTATATCATATAGCTGCCATAGGAACTATCGGTTAGAAATAAACTTTTAATATGAACAACTTTTTTGTTTCTGAAGATATGGCAACCAAACTCACAGATTTTGTGTTTTAAACAGCCTGACCAAATTTGGTTCAAATCGGACTACTATATGATATAGCTGCCATAGGAACGATCGGCTCGAAATTAACATTTGTTATGAATAACTTTTTTGTTTCTAAAGAAATCTTAACCAAACTCACAGATTGTGTGTTATATGCTATAAATATATATTTTTTTGGTTTTTATATCTGTTACTCACTTAATTTAAAGTTTGACTGCGAATATATACTTACCAACCAAACCGAAGGGGTATCCCTTTTGACCTAACTCTTAAATGTACTCATAAGGTTTAGCAGTAAAAACCAACTAAAGGCTTTAATATCTAAAAGAGTTCAAATTATTTTTAAAGAGCTGAATATCTTGATGGTAGTCCGGGTAGTTGGATTTGAATCCGCAAAGGTAACGTAAGATTCTTTCTTTAAGAGGCTCCAATTGAGGGAACATTTGAAAATGCCTTAGAAGAAATTGACAGTTCAAGATTGTAGGGGAGAACAATAATATCAGATAGTTAGTTACTAATAAGTTGAAGTATATAATTTCTTCTTTTTAAGCTAAGTTCTGAAGATGCTTCCAAGGTTTTAGACGACCTCATCCGTAAAGGTAGCAAAGTAATAGAACCCATTTAATATTTCTCGTTCAATCAACAAAAGATTTAATTGTAAATAAGTCGACACATAATTCAACAATTTCGACACAGTTTGACAAAGTTTGCCGTCAAGTAGAAGGAAGGTGATAGCAAAATGTATCGCTAAATGCTGTTTATGAATATACAGAAATGGTCGGCTTTACAATCATTTGAGCTCTGCCTTCGAATTTCAATTAATCAATGCAATTAAATTTAATAAATATATTTGTCCTTTATTATCAGAATTTCTTATGCGCCAACAAATAGCTCTTGTGGTTTTTTTGTTTGTCATGTTTTCTTTATTATAGTATATGTCTGTATATATGCTCGTATATAACTATGTAAGTACGTGTATGTATACATATATAAGATATATTTGATTTAATACATGTATAATATAATATATTCTGTTTTTTTTGTTTCGTATTACGCTAACTGTATTAATGAATGTGTGTGTGTAATGTTTTTTCGCATATGTATGTATGAATGAAATTCATTTATACTCGTATCATTTGTTTATGTTTCTATTTCATGTCCCTCGGTTGAGTTCTGCATTATTTTGTAATGCTCGCAGTGCATTCAGTAATCAAACTGTTTTGCCAAATACAGTTTCTTACATAAGTATTTAAATTTAATATTTAATTTAATACGTCTTTTTATGTACATATATAAATATATTATTAAATATTTCGCATTATCATTATTAATACTTTGTTTATTTTCATATTTCGAGCATTTTGTTGATTGCCTATATACAAATTAAATTTTGATTAAGCTGGATGACCATTTAAACTCGCCCATTTATCAGTTTCTCCCTTTAGGGTTTCATCTTTGGGAGATCTTTTGGCTTTTCCGAGGGTTTTCTGCATTGAGTTTAAATTCTTCTCTTTATAGTACTTGGAGCACTTTTTTCTATAGCCTTCTCATTACTCAGTTGTCAGTTATCATTTTCATATATTTACTAAACATATTTCAAAACTTTGACTCGTAGCATTTAAATTGTTTGATTTTACATACATTTTATACTTATAGCATACACATCTATATATACGTATATGTATCTATAACTAAGAAGTTGTTTATTTAGCTAGATACATACAAACATTATGTGTATATTTCTGTTGCTTCGATTATAATCGATTGTTATTACATATAATTATATACCTTCAATATCTTTATACTACTACTTAGTATATTTTAAATGTACAATACGCTTGCAAATGACAATAAAAAAAGTGAAAGGCATTAAATATGTCCCAGAAACATATGTAGGTTTTGAAACTTGACTTTGTATTATATCTTTAGTTTTAATTGCATTTATAGATTGAAATGTTCGACATTATTAGATTAAGGAAAACACGTTTTGACATCAACTCTGACGATCTGAGTAATTTACTATTCAAAGACTGTGTTCAAAAGAATTAAATATGGTTTCAAATAATATTCTTTTGTATTGAATGCACTTGAATTACTCAAATGCCCTTTAACTAGTAAATTTGGCTAAAAGAGTTAAACATATGACACAGATGAAGATGTCTTTAAAGCTTTTCATTATTCAATGAAGATTTTGATAGGGTATTAATCTATCCTAATAACGAATGAATATGTTTATATATGTACTTAGTATTCCTTAATTCTTGACTAGTGTAAATTAAATATATTCTTTATGTCAGATATATCTTTTGCAAGGGTATGTAGAGTTCGGCATAGCCGAACTTATTGAAATTTGTCGTTTGGTTTATGTTTGCTAATAATGGCACATAATATTATTGTTTGGCAACTCCTTAAATTTATATATATATTCATATAGTATATGAACTATATATAGTATGTTTGACTGCTTATATACTATACATATATATAAATATATGTATATATATGTATATATATATATTTAGTATGCACGTGTGTGTTAAATGTGTGTATATGCATTAGCTTCATCACTTTCACTAATAACAGACACAAAAAAACATTTTCAAGCTTTAGAAGATTTTTTTTTGTGTTTATACTGTTTAACATTTTTTATGAACAACCTCGTTAAATATTATGATTATTTTAATATTTACTTAACCATTGCGTAAGAATAATAACAATTTTTACAAATTGATTATGATCGATTTATGATGTCAGTTAGAAAAGTTTATAACAATTCACAGTTCATTTAAAACTATTCTAAGTGCCGATCCGAGTTTCACTTTCGCCAGAAACAATAAAAGCAAACTTTTAGGCGGATTTTGAGATGTTCTTTGCTATTATTGCGCCTGAAGCATAACTTCAGAATATTTGTGGAGGAAGGAAATTGGAAACAAGATTCTATATATGTTAAGTATATTGCTTTTGTCTCCTAAAAGTTTATTCCGTTTTTCTTTCTCTTTCGTTCGCTTGTCGTTTCTTCTGCTGTTTATTGTTATAGCCAAAAACAATGAAGTTCTTAATTAAAATGCAGTAAGATGTAAATAAGTAAGTACATAAACACACACACACATAGCTGATTTGTGGCAAGTGCAAGTGCTGCCCTCAAAACCAGAAAAAGCCAAGTATTTCAACCTTAATCATTTATACACAGAAAAAAACCGGATTTCCGGAAAAATCAACGATGAATTGAATCAAACATCATAGGCTATTTGCCTATTTTAGTGCTTATATATTTTTACGACCCTGTACTTTAAAAAAGTTGCTTAATTATTGTTAAGCTTATTAGATTATTAAGTTTATCAAAAAAAGTGTTCGTAACAGGAAAAGGAGACGTGACATGCCCCATATATTATATATATTCTCGATCAGCATCAACAATGTGGTCTATATAGTCATTTCCGTCCTTCCTTTTTTTTGATCATATATATCTCAGAGACTAATAGAGGCAGAGAAAATAAAAATTGTGGGTTCATCTATAACTTGAATATTGTAAATATATTTCAAGTCAAATTACTAGATTGCTTTTAAAGCTAGCGTTATGAGTTTTGTCACATTTAATAATAACAATAGTCTGAATCTGTCCTGAAAGTTTACATCTATTGACACGTAGATTGCAGAAACTATAGGAGCTAAAGACACTTAGCCTGGTTTGTAGGTTACTCTATATCTTTCCCTGGTCAAGTTTGTTTCGAAATGTTGTCACGTACCCCATTGCCCCCGATAATAGCACTAGGCAACAATTTTCAGTTTTTTTCTGGTCCTCGACCAAATTTAGCTTTTTATGATAGTATGGACCGAAACATTAAAGTAAACAGTAAATATATCGACTTGAACAAAATTTTCTGGTTGTAGTTTTTTGTTAATTTTTTTAAAAGTTGACCTCTTCTTAATTTTTTCATAAGGTGTTTTACATTTCGAATCATTTCTCGACAACGGCACAACCGATCTTAAAAAACTCCTTCTAAATGTCGCCTCCAAAAACTAATGGATATATCTACAAGACATTTATACATTGATTTTAATTTAAGTCAATAGTTTAACAAATATACGTTTAATTTTTTTTTCTTACGATCTATTAATTTTAAAATTCAAGAAAATATTACGTTAAAATTTAGGCCTTTTTATAGTTAGATGTCTACAGGCATTAATTAGGCGTCGTTTAAGGTATTACTCATTGAAATCAAAGGTAAGAAAGCGAAGTAACAGTCTTTTATAGGCAGACATGTTTTTTTCACAAAATTTGTAATTTCCCGACGGAATGGTAAGGAAGTCTGACATTAAGTCTAAAAAATCCGTCTCGAATTCCTTTTTCTGCATGTTTGACTTTAAAATCTCATACATTTATGATTCAAGAGTCTCGCAAAGTTTTGCTCTTTAAAATAAATTTAGAAACGACCAATTTATGTGATACAATATTCCGTTTAGAGAGTAAAATTCGGCTTCTGACCGTTCGGTCCTATAGCAGCTATATGATATAAATGTGGATTTATAACCGATCGTTCCTATGGCAGCTATTTGGTATAGTAGTCTGATATAGAAGTCTGATTCGAATTAAATTTAGTCAGAATGTGTGGAACTGTACCAAACACATAATCTGTGAGTTTCGATAAAAAATCTTCAGAAACAAACAAGTTTTTCATACTAAGGAATGATTTTTAACCGATCGTTCATATGACAGCTATATGATATAGTGATCCGACTCTAACCAAATTTGGTCAGTCTATGTAGAGCTATAATAAACAGAAAACATGCGAGTTTGTTTAACATAACATATATTAAGGATCCAACAAGTTTTTCTTACTGTATGTTGATTTATAACCGATCGTTAATATGGTAGCTATATGATATAGTGATCCGATCCGGTTGGTTTCGACATATGTACAGTACTGTCATGAAGATAGCTTAAAAGCTTAGTGATTAGTTTGCATAGAAATCAGTCATTTGACAGGCGGGTCATAAATTTTAACAAAAAACACACCTAGCTATAAAATGTTGTTTCTTCGCTTTCTTACCTACGATTTCAATAAGTAATACCTTAAACGACGCTTAATTAATGGTCTAGCCATATAACTTAAAAAAAGAACATAATATATTTTTTAAATATTCCATGAATTTTGAAGTCAACAAATTAAATTAAAAGCTTTAGAAATCTTAAAAAAAAAATCTTCATTTTCTAAATTAAATAATATATGTCTGTTAAATTATTGATTAAAATTAAAAACATTGTATAAATAATTAGTAGATACATTATCTTTCGGAATCTGAAAAGGTTTTTAAGATTGGATGTGCCGTTCTCGTAATATGATGTCAAATGTAAGAGACCCAAAAAAAACTATTGAAAAAAACCTTTAAATAAAATATTTAATAAAACTTCACCAAGGAACATTTTTTTAAGTCGAATTTGGACATTAGGGGGCCCATATGTATCAGAAAATGTGATTTTTGGCCAGGGGCTTGGCTGGCTTGTGTTGGAAAACAAAATTTGTCAAACTATGTACATGAGCACGTTTAATGTTAGCCTTTTGTTATGGTGAATTTCACTTCGATCGGACGATAAACTCGGAAGTTAATCAACAAACCATTTAACAGTCGGGCAAAAGACTTTAAAGCCACGAATCTTTAAAGTCACGAATCTTAAACTAAAAGCTTACAATGAGTTTTTTCTGTGTACTTATGAAATCAAATTAAATTCTATTGAGACAAAGTCTCGACAGGAAATCGCTAAAAATAAAATTGTCAGAAGATGTGACACTCACAATTGACATAACTGACATTGCTCTACCTTAAATGTCAAGTGGCAATACACACAGACAGTTGCACACCTGGACAATTAAACGTGTCTCTGTTTGTGTGCAACGTTGCAACATTGCCACAAAAGCAAACTGAAGAAGCAGCTGTAATTGAATTTGAATATGAATTTGTGTTAAGATTTTGTTGAGCTGCTTGTAATTTTATGTCTTTATTTAATTTTTACAGTCTACACGTTGTGGCAGCCAAGCTGACGATAAGATTACAGATTACTCTGATGTGCAACTGGCAGCAAGTTTCTACTCCTCCTCCGCTTCCTTCTTCTTAACTGTTTTATTTTTATGTTGTTGAGAGCAAAACTTTCAAGGCGACACACGCAGAGTACATTTTATTATTAAATCAAAAAACTTGAGTAAATTTCACAAACAAATATGTAAAATGCCAGCCGACGGGTTATGTATCATCTCTTCGTCTGTGTGTGATTGTGGTGTGTGTGTGCTTGAGTGTGAGTTACAATTCAAGTTGATTGCCATTTGTTTTAAGTGAGCTCTGTAAATGTTTTGCGGCTAACTGGCTGCACATAACAAGCGGACGCACACACACATACATATGAACACACACAAACTCAAACAAACACATATATATGTATATACAATAGTGAGCGGCAGCAAGTGACGCATTCAATTAAACTTCCGCCAAACATTATGCTTGCTCTTGTTGCCTACCTCTCCCCATCTCAAGCTTCCTTCCCCCTCTCCCATGTAACCACCTCTCTCCCTCTTAGTCACTGTCATTCAACCGCCTGCTGCTGCTGTTGCCTTAAGGTTATAAAATAAACATGTTGCCACACACCAAAATTTAAATAGATACAAGTTTGTGAGCGCATAAAACAATAAACCGCAGTAATTTAACAAAAAAAAGCAACAACTGCACGAAGAAAAAAACAAGAACAACACTCAAAAAATAAAGACACAAAGTTGAGGAGAAGACAAGACAAGACAAGACAAGGCAAGACAAGGCATAAATGCTTGTCTATGTATCTGTGTGTGTGTCAAGAAAATTCGAAATTAAAATACAATTTAAAAGTACCAAATAGAGTAATTAAGCGGCCTTTTCTTACAGCACACACACAGAACACCCACTCTCAATCCCACACACACAATCACAGGCAAAAGGCGTATAAATGGCAAAAAGTACTCAACACATGCAAACTTCATTACAAACAGGAACAACTTAAGCAATCGCCTAGGCACAATAATAAGTATGAGTAAATACGTGTGTATTGTACGCTCACACACAAATTGTACTCATATTCAAACCTATTCACATATTATATTTGTGCTTTGTAGTATTTGCACCACACAACACACACACACACGCATGCAAACAACAATGATAACAAAAGACGCGAGTTTACAAGCAGCAAAGTGGCAGAAGACAAGCAACACTTGCAACAGCAAGCAACACTGGAAGGAGTGCTTGTGTAAGGAGCAGCAGCAGCACTGTTAAGGTGGAGCAGCTTGAGGAGCAGCAGCAGGCAAAAGGCAGCTTTAAAAATGTGTTGCATACTTTTAGACATGGGATGGAAACTGCAATACGTTGCGTACGTTCGTAGTAGTTGTTGATGGGCGCCTTGGTGTTCCTATTGTTGTTGCTGTTGTCTTGTAATTTGAAACACTTGTGTCAATGAGCGCGTCCCCTGCTCCTCCCTCCCCAACCTGACCGAGTGTGCGACACCAAAAAGATTCCACAAAACTCGCATGTTTTGATGTTGTTGCTGCGGTTGTCGGCGTCTTATTATCATCATCAGTGGCAGCTTTTGGCGGTTTTGTATGCGCATATACATAAATACAAGTGGCAATGTTGTTGTTGCTGCTGCTACTACTGTTGCTGCTACTGTTGTTGTTCCTATTGCTGCTGTTTTTGCCTCTGCTGCCGACTGGCATAACACAAACAGCTGTGGCACGGCTGCAGGGGTAGAGAGTGCCAAGTTAAGGGAGTGTGAGTTAGTAGTTGCAAATTGTGTTGTCATCGGGCGTCTTGTCGACGAAACAGTAAAATTCACTTTGCCAAAAAGTTTTTATTTCATTAAAAAGTGTCTGCGTGTATGTGTGAGTGTGTGTGCGTGTCGTTTACTGGCAGGCAAGCAATTCATCAAACCAAATTCAGTCACCACATATGCATAGAGAGCGAGAACGAGATAGAGAGAAAAAGGGAGGGAGAGAGTGAGTGAGATCTTATGCCAAGGAAAACTAACGGACTGACAGCTCTATGAAAGCAGTCGCCAGTGCTTGCTTATGTTTCCTTTGGCTTTATCATCCTGCAAGTTGTAGCCGCAACAAAAACTGCCGAAAGATGTTGGCCCGGCCCAGACAGACAGTGCAACTCAGACTCTGCCAACTGCGTTTTGGGCAAAGTTTTTAACCTTTTGCATATGCATGCGCCAACAGCGCACAGTGGCTCCTTTTCCGAAAAATCGCTGCAAAAATGAGTTTTTGAGTTGTTCCGTTTGAGAAAGTACTTTATGCAAAAAGTTTTATATATATACGCATTGAAGGAGCCCTTACAGACCCCATAAGGCATATATATTCTTGATCAGGGCGACGAGCTGAGTCGATATAGCCATATCCATTTGTCCGTCCGTCCGTCTGTTTCTATGCAAACTAGTCTCTCAGTTTTGAAGCTATATTGACGAAACTCGGCACAGGTCCGTCTTTTTGATGCACGCAGTACATATGTCGGAACCGGCCGGATCGGATAACTACGTATATCATATAGCTGCCATAGGAACGATAGGTTCGAAATCAACTTTTTTGTTTCTCAAGATATCTCAACCAAATTCACAGATTGTGTGTTTAACACATTTATACACATCCTTTCCAAATTTGGTGTAAGTCGGACTGCTATATAATATAGCTGCCATAGGAGCGATCGGTTCAAAATCGACACATAACAAATTTTTTTAAAAATATGACGGCTTACACGGCACTACAAGGGTATCCAAACTTTGGCACGCCAAAGTTAGTTTGCTCATTATTTACATGATACTTTTTGAACTTTCAGTTGACTTTAGAAAAGAACGGCAGGGAGTGCACGTGGGTTTGGCTTTTGAATACGATTCTGTACATATTCTAGAATACATTTAAAAAAAACCATTGCCACAATTTGCCCCTCAGGTTTTAGTAAAGTATCATACTGTATATTGCGTATCAGCAATATCATAAGACAGCTCCATCATTTAGTTTTATTTAATGGTTTTAAAAAATACGAGATCACAAAGAAAGCTAAAGGCTTCTGCCAACTCATTGAATAGTTACTAAAACCATTTGAGAATTAAAGGCTTTCTATATTGTCACACCTAAATATTGATACTGCAATGCTCCTGAATTAAGCTTATGAGTCAAAATTACAAACATTTGTTTTTGAGCGATCATTTACGCCCTTTACAGTCACACGTCTACTTTAACTTTCTGTCAAAAATTTCTTTGAAGTATTAAAATGATATATTTCAACTTTCAGCCCGATAGCTCACCTAGTTCAAAAGTTACAGATTTTTGCAACCAACTTTGACAAAACGAGCCACTGTGCTGAGGACAAGTGAACGGCTTAACGGGTTAACGGGCAAAATGCTGGAGCTATCGTCAGTGTTGTCAGAATATTTTTAGCAAAAATAGCTAGTTTGATTTAAAAAAGGTGGTAAAAATACTATATAGGTAATGATTGGCGTTAATCTAACAACTGATCATATCATAGACAACTGTCCTAACATGACGATAATCAGAGCTAATAAATTTACCCACACCTAGCGTAGTGAATACGTAAAAGAATACCACCTGCACTTAGCAGAAAACTCGTTATACTTCTGGTTTTGACTGGGCACACTATTGTTAACACTGCAAAATTCAGTCAGTAGTTAACAAATTGACCAAATCGATTATATTTTAGAGTATTAATACCGTATAAGACATTCAGCAAAAAGGAATCATGGTACATGAAGAATATTCTCGAAAACCAAATTTTTATGCACCTACAGATTTCAAACCAAAAATAAATGAACATGTATTATGCAGTAATACTTCAGTAGGTATTAAACAAATTCGAATTTTATAATCAAGTATTATTTAAGTCTGTTCTTTTACACATTGCGAATAGAGCCAGAATCATAGGTTTCTCATATCTTGTAGTAACTATGATAAATAATCAATAAACAATAATAAATATATTTATATAGCTAGCTCTTTTTTTGAAATTGTTTAGCTTTGTCAATTACAGTTGTGATAAAACTGGCTACTTAATAGCTGAATGGCAACACTGGCTGGCGACCGAACTAGCAAGTAAATGAGTCAAGTTGTTGAAGCGTGCTTTTGGCTAGTGCTTGTGTTTGTGCTTGTGCTTATACTCAAGCCATGGTGAAAGCATCTTGAGCTTACACACACACACACAACTACACTCGCAGCCACACACTAACACTAGTTGCTTGAGCTGTCCGCTTCGCTGAAAAATGAGCTGCAGTCAGAGTCAAAACAGATAAGCAGCTAAAGAGAGTGAGAGACAGAGAAAGAGAAAGAGGGTGTTATTCACTGCCTTTTAACTGACTTGAAAGTATACGAATCTGTATGTGTATCTGCGCTGCAGAAATATGACATTTAATTTACATAAATTATGCCCATTTGCCCAAAATTCTTTTGACTCCCGCCTTTGTTCAATTGCACAAAAATTTAAGTTGACTTTTGGGTAATTAATAGAAGCAAATCCTCATTGTAAGAAATTTGTATTTCCGTTTGTTCGTCTTTAGCCTTAAAGTCCAGCCAGTTGATTGATGTCAATCAACGTAAGCAGCTAAAAGTAAGAAAAGGTCATATCAAAAGTTTCGACACTTTCCTATTAATTGACTTTCCTTCTTTTCTTTATTTTGTCATTTGCGTCTTTGCTCTCTTTTTTCATTGCTACTTTTTTGGCTGTGTCCTTGAGCGATTGAGGTTTAAAAGTAAATCGAGTTAGGAAATTAACTTTATGCTCTTCTCTTTCGCTGGCAATTGTAATGGAAAAAAAGAACCAAAAATACATATAAAAAGGTGAAAATGATGGATGCTTTTTAATGACTTAAGTTATCTTGACTTTGAATCAAATGGAAAATAAAATCGTTGAATGATAATTTCTAAATAATACATGGGGTTAGTGAAACATGATTCTACCAATGAGTATTGATCGAATTTTTCTTTCTCCTCTATCAGGATTCTGCCAGTTCACAAATTCATTTCAAACTCTCAAATTTTCAGTTCTAGCCTTAGAATTTTCACAACTTTTCAGATTAAAATCCAAGCAACTCTGTCTTTTGCGCTCGTTACCCAAAGTCATACATATATCAGCCTACATACATTTTGTTCAAAATTTTACCGAAATAATTGTGGCATACTCTTAGGAGTTTGATAATGATTGAAATATTTCATAACAAAAAAATTAAGCAACACTGATTCAGGTGAATTTTCAACGGAAATATATACATATTTCAGAGCACGCCTGCAATTAAATTAAGCTATTTGAAATTGAATGTTATGAATTTCTTCTACTGAACATGTACGTACATACATAAGTATGTCATTGAAATTTTGTTTTATTTGTTTCTTTTTTTTTCTTTTTATTTAATATCAGTAATCAGTTTATTATCAGCTTTTGTGTAATGCTTAGATTAAATTCCAAATGATTATAAATTGTAAACACTCTAAGCTAATATTAACAAGACCATGAATACAGTTTTTAACTATTAATCTAAAATTCGATGAGCCCTTTTCCTCTTACATCAAAAAAAAAAAAAACACATTTTATATTAAGGATTCTCATTTGCCGAATCGCTTACAATTAGGTAAATACATATACATATGTACATATACATATGTATGTGTATATATTCATATAAGTATTTGAAGTATACAGATAGCGCACTTTATAACTAGAGTACATATATCGAATTACAACTGTAATTGTCGATCTTAATTTCTTTTATAAATTGATGAACTAAATTATATGGGCTTAAGTATAGTTAAAGAATATTATATGTTAAAATGTTTTATGTTATAATTTAAAATCAACAATGAGAGCAGTTAAAAGCTGCAGTTGAGCAATGGATTCATTTTAGTGTTAGTGATTTCATAAAGATTATTCCTCTGCTTAACTGGTACTTTCAACTAGTGTCATTTAATTGAACTGAAAAAAGCCGCATAAATGTATATACGTATCTGTATATATGTAGAAACGATTATGTACTTACTTTAAGTTTGCATCTTCTGCGGCATGCCACAAATCTGAGCAATGCCATCTGCTGCACATTGTTGTGTGTAGTACGTTAAAAAAAAAACAAAAAAAACAAAAAAACAATTCAACATTTGCACCTACTGTGCGTGTGTGTGTGTGTGTGTGTGTTTGAATGGGTGTGTGCCTAGAGCACCGCTGTCAGCATGTATTATAACAGACTGAGCGCCGCAACTAAGCCGTACAAACCCATTAACAGCGCCTGTCGACAGTGGGAGAGTGAATTCCAAAGTGAGAGTGAGATTGAGAGCAAGAACCACATCCATTGACGATAGTGTTGAAGTGTCGCACCACCGCTGTCCACATCGTTGCTGTCCATGGGTCCACGGACTTCCGTATTGCCTGGTCCGACGCCACCGGCAACACCACTGCCACCGTAATAGGTCGGCTTACGGGTGTTGCCAGAGTTGACAATGCCATTGCCAAAAGCCAACTCAATGCTGTTGGTCGAACTACCAGCAGTACCAGCACCCGCACCACCACCACCCTGTCCACTACCATTGGGTGTTTGTTGTGGATGATGGTGGTGCTGATGCTGATGCTGGTGCTGATGCCCGCTATTGGGCTTATGTGTTGGCGGCTTATTGCCGCTGGTGTAGTAATGGTGCGGCGATAACGGCGGCAATCCGGCAAAATCGCCATCCTCGAAATCCTCCGCTGAACCGTAGAGCTCCTCATCGTCCGGCTGGTAGGTAACTTTGACTTGTTGTTTCAGTTTTAAAATGTCATTGGCATCCGTGTCGGCGGTGTTGCCGCCATTGCCAGCACTGCCACCACTTCCTTTACTATTTGAGGGATTTTTACGATTTGGTCCAGGGATTTCTGTCGTGAATGAGAAGGCGGAAATGTAATGGTAACAGTAACGCTAACGGTAACAGGTAACAGGTAACAGTAATTGAAACAAAGGTGCAAATACATTTTTCCCTTCCATTTCCACTTCCACTTCCTTTCCTTTCCTTTCCGCCAAATATATGTGTCGCGTTTATTGTCCATAAAACGCGTCCCGCATTGACACCACCACCCACCATCCCATTTCCCGTCACCAAGAACTTACCGTACAACCGGATACTGCTGTCAACTTCACCCAGTGAGTTTTTCGCTATACACCGATAGGAGCCGACATCGTCCTTTTGAAATTTTCGCACAATCATCGTCATTTTCGTCTCGTACATTGACTGCGAATTCTCCTGCACATGGTATTTGTTCGAGGAGACAATCATTTCACCTGTCAATTAAGACATTATTTACATCTTATAAATATGATAATCTTCTCATTCGTGTCACATCTGTAAGGGCTTAACTAATGCATGTCCCCGATGAGAGCGATTATCTCTCAAAAGAGACGAAGAATGAAAAAAAGCCTTAATTTGGATTATATAAATCAGGGGTACGCAGCGCCTATGCACACGACGCACATTTGTCTTTGCATTGCACTATGGGAACTTTTTCGATCTTCGTGACACAGGTATAAACACAACAACAAACCACTACCAACACATAATAAAAACCACAATAATTGATATCCATTTTAAAATTGCATTAAAACTGTTTAACTTTTACTAAACTAAACTAACAAAATGCTAGCACTTGGATTTTGTTTGCAACAACTGACTTTTAACAGCTGTTATTTCAGCTTTCGACTGTTAAATTTAACATCCTGCAATGCAGCATTACAGATTGATGTTATCTCAATGAAATTGCATCAATGTTATGTTAAATAACATATTTCTGAAAAATGATTAAATGCATCGAAAATCGAAAAAGTTCCCATAGTGCATGTGTGCGTTTGATTTCCTTTATTTGTATTGGTGCGTGCACATCCATAAGGCAGCTTTGCAATGCGCACCCCTGTATAAATGTACATACATATACATATATACTATTTTACAAAAATATAAATGTATTAGAATGTAAAAATTAACATTTTATAAATTTTGAATTTACATATGTTAAGTAGGTATAAAATAATTTTTTTCACTTAATTGGACTTAAATTCATCAGCTCAAAGCTTAGAGCAGGTTAAGGAAATTTACTTCTGGAAAATCTTGCCGAAAGTGAAAGCCGGAAGAGGCCTGTTAATAAAGTTAAGACTTTAATGGGGATGAACGTGATAGAATTCAATTGTATAACGCATCGTTGAATAGCAAAAGTCAATTATAAATAAATTCATTACGGATATTAAAGGGTCCCTAACAAAAGTCAATGGATTGCATATGATTTATGATACTAAAAGGAGCAGGGCATGGTGCCAATGCACAGATTAAGCCCTCCAGTGTGCATAATGCAGTCGATAAAACCCCAGGCCAAAAGGGACAGTAGCCAAGACAACCGCAACATTAACACCAAGACAGTCGGACGGACAGACAGACAGTAGGAAGGATGTACAGACAGTCCCATCATTGAATTTAAAGAGGAGAAACTGAGACACACTTCGCCGCAACACACAGAGACATAAGTATGTACATATGTATATATATATATATATATATATATATGTATATGTGTACATTTCCAATGCACTGCACTATGGGGCATTTGACCCGTTTGTGTGAACATAACGTATGTTCTGAAAGTCGCCAATTCCATAAACTTTTGAATGCAACGCGTTCACAACAGATTGATCTGTAATTTTGCTAACCAGAAATTCTAATAGATGGCGCCACTACGAAGATATCAGCTGATAAACACAGAGGTCGCTACTGCAAAGCACGTGCTTTGAAATTATATTGTTTTAAGCGCATTTTAAAAGTGTCAAAAATTAATAAATTTAACAACATTAGTGAAAATGTTTGTATTGAGCTCTAGTCTGTGTGGCTTGTACTATGGTTTTGTAAGTGTCAAATGTAGAAATCAGTCCTGTTGTTCCTTTAATGAAGTAAAAGTGTAAGTCATCTTACAAATACAATTTTTTCATCAATTCTGATGTTTGAAGAGACATTCAAAGTGAGTCCCGAAGAGTCCATTGATGAAATATATTGTGTATTGCAGAGAATTTAAGTCTTGTTAAAATGCTGGTAAATAAAAATGCCACTTTTACCCACTTTCCAAAAAATTTATACTTTTAGGTCATAACCTCAAACATGCCAATGCAGAATTGTTTGGCAAGTGGAATGAAGCGATAGGAAAAAACGCAAAAGAGGACTTTTTTATTATTAATTTTCATGCCTTTAGTCAGTAGGTACGAATATATTTTAAATTTTATTATGTAACCAGGTTAAGGAAAATATCTATTTCACACAATAATCTATCTCTCGATCAATTGCTCCAATGGCAGCTACAGGCATACATCAAAAAATCAAGAGCATCACATTACGCATAACTGGTGAGTTTGGTACGGATATCTTGGAAAACAAAAAAGTTCTTTATATAAAAACATGTATTTTAACCGAGTGTTCCTATGGGAGCTATATGAAATAGTTTTCCGATTTGAATCATTGCTTGGCAAAGTGTTAATAGGATGATGACACATCAAACTTGTAAGTTTGGTCCAGATCGCTTGTAAAATACCGAATTTGCATGCCACGCTCATTTGGCTGGGACAGCTTCGTATTTATGTTAGAAGCCTGATGCAAAAAACCAGACCAAAATAACTCGCTCCGCTCTTGAGTTATTAATATTGGCCTTATAAACTGGTCAAATGGCCCATAGTGCACTGTAGTCGTACATTGATGGAAACTGTAGCTGCTTATGACCATGCAATACATTTGATGCTTAATGATTGAGAAAACAACAGCCGCGTGGTGTTTGGCGACAGTTTATGACTATACAGAGACACACATTTATAAGTATATATATCCATATACATATATCAGGATATTGTATACCGTACATTAGAGTTATATCGTTCTGTTAGTTCACTTAAAGGATTTAGTTCAATCGTTAAATTTTTGGAGAGTCTACGATTCGATATTTTAGCTCAGTAGTTCAGTTCGATTGATTTCCTTTTCAATTCAGTTCGTTCGGTTGATTTCCATTATAAATCAGTTCGTTCATTGAGTCCCAGTATTAATCCGTCCGCTCGTTAGAGTCGAGTTATGGGTTATTATATTTAAAATTGGTTAAAAAATAAAACCATTTGTGTTAAAAAATATATAAAAACAATTCAGAATCGTACTCGAATGTTTTGACTTCGCTTTCTTACTCACGATTTAAATGAGCAATACCTTAAACGCCTAATTAATGCCTCAAGCCATCTAATTTTAGAAAACAATAGGAGCTAGTTTTCTTTAATTTTCCTTGAATTTTAAAATCAAAAAATCGTAAAAAACATCAACAAAAATCATCATTTTCTTAATTTAAAATATATATAATATTTGTAGGGAATATTAGCTTGTTTAAATTGGTTGCGCCGTTCTCGAGATATGAAGAAAAACTAAAGAGCACAAAAAAAAAATAGCTAAAAAAAACCGCTAAACTTTAAAAAAAAACTACCCCCAGGAAAATTTTTTTTGGCTGTTGCATAGTGCTATCAGTAGAGCTGAAAGCTGATCTGAAAGCTTATTTCTCTCATTTGTTAATGACTGCTCTCTCACTCATGCACTTTCCGTTTTCAGCATGCTGATAAAATCAAACAAGTTTAGTCGATCAAGCACGGCTGAGCTGAAATGCATGAACTTCATCGTCAGCTCAGCTTACAGTTTGTTCGTTTTTTGCAACGATGAAAGTTCAGCTTTCGGCTCCGCTTTCAGCTTTAGTGTGCGCGTGACCGTGAAGACACTTTTTGCGGACACTTATGTGCTCACTTAAGTGCGCTCGCTCGGTCAAAAGTGTCTCTATTAAATTGTTATTGGCAGACCGATTCGTTCGGTTGGCTGAGCCGAAAATGGTTAGCGAATAGCACAAGCGAAGGGAAAAGGGTTCGGCTCAGTGAGAGATCGTGTGCTTAATTTTTTCTAATTTGTCAGTGAGCCGATCGCGTTGAAAAAATGTGTCGACAGTTATTTGCGAGCTCTGTTATTAAATGAAGCATGATCAAAAAATGTTAAAAATCTAGTTAAAATAGAAGTTACCTAAGATTCGTAACATTTACAAAGCACATAAGTTTCAAACGAAGATCTGGCGACTTTCACAAGAATTTATTTGGTAGTTACTCGATTGGCCGTTAGGTAAATGCTAAGAGTCAGTGTAAATAATATTTGATAGCCTATTCTGTAGCGCAAAGTTCAATGGGCTTTTGTGGGTCCTGTAAACGTGATGATCCGAAAACTGACTAATGACAATGTCATAGCAGACACACACACTTACATACAAATAAGTTGCCAGATGTCTATAAAATGTTAAAGTTGTGATGCTATGCGCTTCAACAAAACTGCAGACGAGTAGAACATACACACACTCACATGCACTCGAGAGACACACACATACATACATACGTATATACTCACCGGTATCCTTAATCCAGTAGTTAATTGATTTGGGCGAGGCCTCAACGTGACACTCGATTTGAACATCAGTGCCAAGCGGTGCTCCGACTAATTGATTTGGCACTTGGATAACCGGGTGGACTGTAGGGAGGAGAGAGGTAAAGAGGAGAGAAAAGTCATTGCATGCTCGTATGTTGTCGCAGCAGTGCAGCATATTGTATAACCATTTTTAAAATGCATACCACACCCCAACTACTCTGCTCTATTCTTCTATACATAAACGTCAATGCTCGCCTTGTCATTATGGGGTGTTTGTCTGATTTTTTGGAATTAATGTCTTATTAATGTCTTAATGTCAATTTGAATTGGTGGAGTGGGCGTGGCACCGCCCCCATTATAAGCTTAAGCGTATCTACATTTTTCCGACTTTCATTGCGGAAAAGCGGGAACATTTTACGACTTTTCGTTTTAAAATTGGTTCACACTTCTCGTTAGGCTTCGCAACGTACTGGCATATCGTTCTGTTAAAAATCAAATGGCACACTCTAAACTAACTTTCGGTGTGACGTTTTGGAAAATGAATCTAATGAATAAAGTGAATGATGCATTGATGACCTTTTAAATAAACAAATTTATGGAAAATTTGGGTGAGGGAATTACCGACGTTCAATTGATTTTTCGACAGATTTTCAAACTTCATAATGACTTAAAAAATTTGTAAACGTTCTTGTTTTTTTTAGGTTATAATATACATAATATATGATACATTATCACGCCAGAAAACGCCTATATCATTATTCTATTTAAAAATGACAGCTTTTTTCTCTCTATCTTTAACTTCATTTTTTTATCCAGAATGTCACAATCAGTTGAATTTTTAAATTTTTCCTTAACATGAATATGTTACAGCTATCTTTCATAAAAACAAAAAAAGGTTTATTTCAATTCGCTTGAAAAAAAATAAGTTTAAAATTAATTTTTTTCCGCCTGGAAATTATACTAGGATCGAAATGACTAACCTTATCCAATTTGACCAGTTTGGAAAAATTGCTTGGTTTTTTAAAACTGCAGCACCACTTTTTGGCCAGTTTCAACGAATGCTTGGGATCGTTATCCTGCACAAACTCCCACTTTAACGGCATGTGTTCTTCTGCATATGGTAACATAACTTCGTTAAGTATGTTGACATAGTCCGGGGCGCACATATTGCCCTGTATCCAATGTAACGGACCAACAAGCGGAGAAACATCCCCATAGCATTATATTTCCGCCCCCGCGTTTTCTGGTCTTTATTGTATATTTAGGATCGAAAGCAGTATTTTTTGGGCGCCTAACATGGGGTCGTCCGTCAGATCGAAACAAATTTATCTTTGTCTCGTCGGACCAAAGGACAATCCTCCAATTATTTCGGATTTCATGTCTCTTTGCAAAGCAAACTCGCCTCTCAATATGCTTTTTGTTCAGAAAAGAAACTCTTCATGCTGAACGTGCGTTCAAATCACTCTCAATTAGTCTATTGCGAATATTACGACTAGTAACTGATGCGCTCATGTAGTTTTTAAGGTCCATGGATGAAAGGAATGGCTACTTTTTTTTATTTTCTTATAAGCCTCCTATAAAATCTTTTTAAAGTTGCTGGCTTTCTGCTGCGGGTCTCCTTTCTCTCAAAGTGGAACTTTAAAAATTTTTTATTTTAGCACTCCATTAGTTCTGCGATTTCCGCCAATGATTTGTCAAATTGTCGTGGAAAGACAGAGATCAGACTAAATTGAATGTAACCAATTAGTTGTGCTCGTGGAAATAGCCTATTACTCAACACGACACCTAAAACAACAACACAGATACTATATTATTATATTTGAAGCATTTAAACTTAAGCTTAGTACCCAGCACTGAAAAATCGTGTACGCTGACTGGCAATAAATATAAAAAAAAAAAACAGTAGCGAAAAGAATAACATTTTCTGCGTTTTCCAACACTGTTTTTAGCTGCCGTTACGCTGTCATTTAGCAGCTGATGAGAAAAATATATGTGAGGCTTTAATTTCAGCTGCTGGTCAGCTAAAAGTGATAAGTGAACTGGAGCAAAATCATAAAGGCGCTTGAACAACAAAAACAAGATCGGATATGAACCACATCTAAAACTTGTTATTCAATTTTATATTTCTATATATTTTCATTTATGTAATTTATAAAATACGTAAAATCCCCTTTTCCCCTTTCCTTGAATGGTCAATACATAGATAATCCCTCATTTACGATATTTTTCAGTGCGTTTGTTTACTCTTTTAAATTAACGGACAGCTGCAGCAGGAGAGTTATCATTTAACTTTTGTTAATTTTATGTGTTGTGCTTGCAGCTCTGCTTTTAGCTACCTACCAGCGAAAAATTAGACATTTTAAGTTCGCTCCTGCCAGAACTTTGCTGGGTACTAGACTTTGATCTACAACGTATGTATGTATATCATTAACACGTGCAACTGCAACACGTGCAGAGCTGTTAACTTAACAGAATTGATCCCTGTTAAGCCTTTGTGTACATTAGTGTGCATCGATTTTTTTTCACAAAAAAATTGTAAGATGTTTTCACGAAGAAACCATTGTTCTAAAATCAATTCCTAGTCCGCGCTTTTTTAGCTGAAAACAATTTTTCAAAAAAATTTTTTTTTTATTCCAATATCCATAAAAAAATTCTAGCTCCTACATTTTTAAACCGATCTTAATAGTTGATACAGTTTTATAAAGGAAAATGTTAGGGCAATTTATAAAAAATAAGAACTATGTGGAAAACGATCATGTTTTCTTTTAGTATCATAATTTTTCCCATCTTTTTCAATTTTTGGTTTATTTTTTTTCAGGATGGGCTCCAAAAAATCTGATTTTTTGCACACATTATTATTTTATAGCGGGTCATCGATTCCGCACCCAAGAAATTGGAGAAAAAGAAGTTTTTTTTGCTTTACGCATTACAGCTGTGCCCATTATGCCTCAGAAGCTAGATGCTTTGGTTGTTGCACGATCAATCCTTTACTTGTAACCCCATTGTGTTGTGGCACAATTGAAAGTGTTTTGGTTTTGTTGTACTCGTTCTTTTAGACAGCTTACTCGTTGCATGAACTGATAAGAAATGACAACAATGGCGAGTGCTGTTCAAATTGTGCAACTTTAAATAATAAATAGAAGCAGTCGCATTACGAGTATAAAGTATATACTTGTGTACATATGTGCATTGCCACAATAGACACACACACACATCCATAAATACATATATACATATATAGAAGGCCAATTGGGTGCAACATAACTCGGTGCGGTCATCAAAATGCAATGCAAATGCAGCGCACGTCTCTTTGTGAAGCGGAATGGCAACTCTTTTGCAATTCGTGTGCGTGTTTATTGTCACTTAGATGGCAGATAGATAGAGCGAAGGAGAAAGGGAGAGGAATAGAGATAGACAGAGATGAGGCAGTGCTGCCACCCCGGTATCCACAAGAGTCTGAGTATACACTGTCTGTCTACCAGACGTCCACCGAGCTATAACCAAAATTGGTGGTTTTGTAAAACTTCCAAAGCCGCCACAGTCTGTTGCTTGCAACATGGCTAACCCTACAGCAAGTTGCATGCATGCCTGTTTGAGGTTGTGTAAAGAGAGAGAGAGAGAGAGAGTGTGTGTGTGTGGGTGTGTTAGTTTTTGTGCACGTGTGGCAACATTGCTAGCCATGTTGCATTGACAGTCGATTGCAGTGCAACACCAGGTTGCAACAATGACCTCAGCATATGCTTACGGGTGCGTGTATGTGTGTCTAGAAGTGCGTGTCAGTTTGTGTGTGTGTGTGTGTGTGCGTATGTGTGATTGCATAGAGCATACGTTTTGTAAGTTCTTTGGATTTTAATTGATTTCCATGGTCGAGTGCATATGTCTTATCTACCAACTATCTAGTTGCTCACACACTGTAACCGTATAGACTTAAGTTTAATTGAGTGTTTGTATGTGTATGTTAGAATGTGTTTGTGTGTTGATGATAAAACCACATTTGGTTTGCCAAAAAAGTGTACACACATAGATAAACATGTGTAAAGAGCGATCAGCTTGTGTGTAGCAGGTGTATGATCACAATTAAGCACAACTGTGCCAAGTATAAGCTGATGACATGAGCTGAAAGGGCAGCTAATGACTACATACAAGTTATTACAGATAAGTAATTGGTATTGAAAGTATTTTGCATGGGAATACATTTATTTCTTAATATCATCTTCTGCGAGAATAGTTCACTAAATCTGCCGGTCCTCAAACTTTGTAATGCTCTCCATTAGTTAAGGTGCCCAATACTGCAAACTGGAACAAGATTAAGTGAAATTTCTTTCCACCGAGTTTTTTCCAATTCATTGCCCGTCTATACAATTTTGCCAGATAACTTTGTACATTCTTATGTGCTGGTGCTTATAACCTGTGAGGGTATACATATAACAGCCAAATCGATAAAGCCATGTCCGTCCGTCCGTCAAAGACGGTAGGAACTAGAATCACCAAAATGAAGACTTGTTATATTTGGACGCAGATCAAGTTTATTTCCAAGTTTTGGATACCATGCCACTTTACCGACAAATCGAAAAAAGAGATATAACAAAATCAGGGATTCAAACCAAAACGAATAAAGGTTTTAGTTACGGTTACGGTTATGATCGGGTTTTGGTTTTCGGTAAACGGTTTCGAAAAACTTTGTTGTTTCGGTTTCTTAATGGTTAACCGTTTCTTCTTAGTTTCGGTTTCGAATTAACGGTATGATTTATAAGACTCTGAGTTTATTGAATAAAATTTAATTAATTTTTTTAAATTATTAAAAAGACACAATGGACATTTTGAATAAAATGATTAATTGTTTAAAATATACCGCTTATTTCGAATTTTTCGAAAATTTAAGTTAAGTTAATGGCACCCGAGTTCTATTACTCCGAAAATATGTCCGAAAAATGAAATCTCAGAGTTTTCTGTGTCACCTACGGTTTAGTTCGAGAGGTTTGAAAAGTAGCTTTGAGGCAAAATCTCTGAGATTTCTGTGGCACCCCTGTATATTTTTATAACTTCATCTTACATTCCACCCCAATCGCATATCTACACTTACCTAGAGCATATTACTGTAATTTGGTCAATTTTTGGTGACTTTAATAAACCTGATGTGGTGTGGTCGAAGTCTCTAAATGTTTTGTCTTGTCTTGTCAAGTTAATCCGGTGCGAAATTGTAATGGCCGATTATTAGATCTCGTATTTGTATCCGATTCACATTGTAGTACAGTAACATGAACGTATCGCCTAGTTTTTTTCGAAGTTCCCTATCATCCCACCTCAGAACTAGTTGTGGAGCTGCCTTCATTTGAATCTTATGTTTCAATTAATTCTATGACTAAGTTTTTTGCTTCTCAAAGCTGATTTTTAGACCCTGTACTTAAAAAAGTACAAAAGCGTCTATTACGTTTGTTCCAAAAAAAGTGGGTAACAGGCAGAAGGAGGCGTGGCAGACCCCATAGTATGTATATTCTTGATCAGCATCAACAACCGAGTCGATATAGCCATGTCCGTCTGTCTGTCTGTCTGTCCCCTTTTGTGTCGCCTAGATTTCAGAGACTATAAGAGCTAGAGACAGCAAATTTGACAAGTAGGTTTATCAATATCTCCCACTGATCAAGTTTGCCCCCCTCCGCCCCAGAAATTGAAATACAAAGTTTCGAATTACAAGAGCACCTTTAATGGTAGCGCCTTTTGGTATATATAATATACCCTATAGTCCAAACCTGTCCTGAAAATTTCATTTCAATCGGATTATAAACGCGGAAGTTATTCAACTAACAATGTTACGGGCAAAAGGAAGAATAAAAGACGCTAGCGACGTCTATGTTTGTCAACTGATATCTCCGTAGTGGCGCCATCTATTGAATGGTACGCAACATTGCAGAACAATCTATAGTGAACCCTTGTCACTCACAAAGTACAGGGTCGCCTACTGTCGAGCTTGCTTCACCGTAGCTTACCGCATTTTTATTTTTTAAGTGTATGAAGCGAAAGTATGAGTTTTATGACTGTGACTGCTTAGTGAGGAAATTAGTTTATTATTATTTTAGCATAATTTTCAGCTATTGTCATTGGGTTATTATCACACTAAATTGTCATGTAAGTCACGCATATAGAAACTGTAGTAGGAGGACCAGCGAAAAGAGGACTAGCAGGAGGAGAAGCTGGACTTCCCTAAAGTATAAAAATCTCTTCTGTCACTAACATTCAGAGCCTGTGGACGAGCTCCTTTACCAGTTTGACCAATAGATGAGTGCTGGTTGACTGCGTCTATTTTCAATCTGCATCCAGACACACACATATTACGTATACGCAGTGTAACTTTTGGAGAGTGCACTGGGAATGAAGAATGTACTGGGAATAAACCAAGGGGGAATACAGAGTTGAGGTAGGCAGACAAACACTTTCGCTTGCGATATAAAATTTTGGCATGATTATTCCGAGCATGTGCCTTGGTAGCAACCACGCCTGCTGTTTCATCTGCCACTCTACCCTTTCTTACCCCTCTCTAGCCACCCTTCGATGCTCACTTGTGGCAAACAAAGCCACAAATATGCACTAATGACGTCGTCGCAGCAATAGCAGCAGTATGAATGGACCAGGCACCTGCTGCAACTACAATTTCAATTCTCCAAGAGAAAGAGATAGAGAGAGAGAGAGAGAGAGAGAGAGAGAGAGAGAGAGAGAGAGAGAGAGAGACAGAGAGAGAGAGGAAGCGTGACAGAGACACCTCATCACATTTGGAACGCCATTGTAGTATTTTGAGTTAAAGGTAAAGTCCAGCACAAAACCCAATGACGTGTATTTTTCACCTCATTGGCATCGCAAATAGACCCAACCTGTCCATACCCTCTCCCCCATTTCCCTTGTTTATCCTTCATGTGCTTTGTTTTGTTTTTTTTTTATCTTGCATTTCTCTCTTTTTTGTTATGGCTTAGAGCCGTACCTGCACAATATTCATATAGGAGAAATTTAAAAAAAAGGAATAGAAAGGAGAAGGAAAAGAAGAAAAAGTGAAATTTGATGCTACTGTTGTATCATCTGTGCATTTCTGGAACTGATTCTGGTTCGATTTCTGGTTTTGGTTTTTCTCTTAGGCGTACGTGATTTTTAGCGATTTGTCGCATTTATTTGCGTTCGATTTGCAAACTGTAAAATGCAATACTCGATGCAACGAGTTTTGGTCGAACAATTCGAACTTAAAGTCTACCTTAATTCAAATTATTTTTAATTTAGATTGTATCTTTTGATTTTAGCCGAAGAAATCTAGTCTGCAGAAACAATTATTTAAGATTTTCCATCAATATTTAAGCATTAATATGGCAATTATTAAATGTAACTAAATAAAAAATAGCTAAAAAGATTTAATAGAAATTTTAAAAAGGCTTTAATAAGAGAGCTCTTCATCCTAAATGTATATATATTTTACGTAATAAAATCAGATGTATGTAAAATTAAAAAGAAAACTTCTGTTACATATACTTTAGAGCTTCTCAGGAACAGGAGAATTGTCCCCTTAAAGACTGACTACTGTCTAATGGTATGGGAGCTGAGATCATTGCAGTGTCTTTCAAGCTGAAGTATTGGCTATCAAAGAAGCACTAAATTCAATGTGTGACTATCACATAGCGGACTATGCATAGCGGATGAGTTGGCTAGGCGAGGCACGAATGATTCCTCCTCCCAGATAGGAAGGGTATATGTATATCCAAAGCCACTCTAGCCATATGGCGAACAAGCAATGGGAAAACACTCAGAATTGTCGGATAGCACGGTAAACTTGGACTAGTATAGATAGGACATGAGCTACCAAACCATGTAGTTCGAGTAAAATCGGCTAATCTATCCAGTCTACGCACTTGAAGTAAGATCTAAGTTTTCAACTCAAGCAAATTAGGTATATCCATGGAATCACAACGGGACTGACCGTGGCTTATGCGGGTCGATCCTGCCGACATCCATTCTAACCTACTTTAGAGCCAACTAAATGCTCAATATATTTAATTAGAAAAACAGACCAGCTAAACTTTTGAGATTTGGTAAACTGGATAAGTCTGACAGATATTTGAGAAGCAAAGTAAACAGTTGTGTGCAACCACTTGCTCAAAATGTCATATTTAATAGTTCATCAATATACAAGCACTGAGATATTGTTTTTGCGACGAATCAGAAGAAATCTTGATAAATATTATTTTAGCTTATTAAACTGCTTCTTTTAAACCACAAAACTGATTAAGTTCAAAATTTGTACTCCTTTTTTTCTATTTATGCGAGATTATCTACATACGAAACTTTTTTGAAAATGTATTCAAAAACCTTAAGAAGATGTAATGCTGAATATTTAGACATGCAACAAGATATAATAGAAAAACTCTGATTACAGATGCAATTACTTTGAGCTGATCATCACTTGACAAAATGAGAAAACAATATGAATATGTTTGCAAAATCTTGTATGTGAGAGGCATGCGATACATACTTCTGTGAGAGAAACAGCAGTCAGCAACTAATTGTGGCCTAATTGTTTGTAACGCGTCCTGGTTTGGCTTCCTGTAACGCGGCAGCGATTCAAAGTCCTTAATTAGCCGTGCAGGAAGGTGGCTAACAAGGCAGGAAACTTCAGCAAATGGCGCGGAAACACGCAAGGGGATATTCACTGCCGGTGTCGCTGTCTCTCTGTGTGTCTCGTTGTCGATGTTGCTGTTGCTGTTGCTGTTGCTGTCGTTGTCAGTATCGTTGTCGGTCTCGGTGTCGGTGTCGGTGTCGTTGTCGCATGTGGCAAGCTGCAAATGCAACCAGACTTTATCAGGCAGCGGCAATGCAAGCATTTCTGAAGATGGCCATGCAAATAAATCGCAAGTTGCAGGAAAACTTTGTTTTCACTTGCATTAGGAGAGGGAGCAAAAGGAAACGAGGGGGAAACAGACGCAACATTTGCCAAACAAATTGTGAGTAAGTTCGTAGCAAAAATACCAACAGGAAAAGCGAACACTCGAATATGACGCAGCCGGGAAAAACAGGAAAAATCAAGGAAAGCAGGAAAAGCGTTCTCCTCAAGGCAGGCTGCCTTCAAGTTGATCAAAAACTTTCCCAAGGTAGCGCCTGCCACTGGCAACGTGAAGATAGTGATTCCCTTGCATAGACTTTAAGCCAAGCAGGAAATACAGACCTGCTGCTGGCCAACACTCTTAAAGGCCACATTAACAAAATGTCAAAATGTTAAAAAGCGTGATTTTGCCAACCAAAAACGGAATGGATGAGCATGGCGACAAGTCGCAGACTCTCGATCTCTCTTAAAATTGGACGAAAAAAAAGCAAAAAAAATAATAATAATCTTTTATTCGTCACGCTGAATATTTGATACCCTTATAAATATCAGCTGTGCTTCACAAATCTATAAATATTTTAATAAGAGTTGTATTTACAGCTTCATTTTTGTATTATATGTATATTACTTATCTATACATAATCTGTGAGTTTGTTGCCGATATCTTAAAAACCAAACAACATTTTCTTTTTAAGCAGTTTTGAACTTTGACCACCAATTTGAACCCCTTACAGTTGAAATTTCGCAAAGCGCAAAAATTTAGCCTCGTAGCTCATTGCATTTCGGCTCTACGATGATGAGTGAGTGCGTCAGTGCAAAGAGGAAAACTTATATTCCCGCTTGGACTTTGGCGGGAAAAATGCCAACAGTAATGAAGCTGACGATTTAAGAAATATGGTATTTAGATATGAGTTCTTATCTTGATGTATATTTTTGCGTTGGACAAATATATTATTTGTAAGAATTTCAATAACATTGATCGCATTATATTTGAGAAGCTTGAAAAGAAGCTCTCCACTTAGCAAGATGTGCAATCTACCATTCCTCAAAATAGCAAATAGCTATTGCTGTATATGCTTGAATGGTTCGAAGAATGAAAAGTTTGTTGTAATCGATAGAGCCGACTCACAAGTGGACCAGCTTTTTAATGAGACCTATAAGTACACTTTTATATGTTTCGCCTTTTCAGTTTTCTAGTGTTGGAACACAGCAAAATGAAAATGTTATCCCTTTTTTATTAACACTTGACATTTTTCGCCTCCTGAGTTTTAGTTGCTACGGCAGTCGTTACGATAGCGGCTGTCATACATTTAAACTCAACTGCCATGATTTTGTATGAGCAGGGACTGAAATAATGATTTTAACTATTATCGCAGGGACCCCGAATGATTGTTATGAAAAGTGAAAAAATCAAAAATAACAGTTATTCATTGACATTTGTAACAAAAATCATTGTTGCTTTTCATTTTCTATGGGTAACGGTGAGGCAAAGTTATGTCAATGGATAGGTAAAAAGATTTTAGGTGTGTGGTGTATATGTATATGAAATTTGGTACTTATGTATATCTATTAAGGTCTTGAAGATATCCCACAAAGATTTTTATTTTTGAAAACAGAAAACAGAAATAAAAATCTTTGACTGACTTTTATAATGAATATCAAAAAATAATTGTTATTTTCGGTCCCTAGTTTATCAATGTATGGAATAACCCTAAATACTCAAGATGTGAGTTTGGTTGTGGAATTGAAACAAATAACAAAGCACTCCGAAATAGAACCCACCTGCATTAGCGACCCATACCAAGATTTTTCAACTTAAGATTAGTTTAAGCTTTAAGCCAAGAAAGCTTGTTTTTGTATGTGTTAGTGCATAAAAGCTACGATATGATTTCTCTTGGTTTTTCAAGCCAGATGCTCCAGCAGCTTAAAAGCTTTGTATCTGTAGAATTAAAAGCTTTATCGCCCGGGGGTTAATTTTGACAAACACTGGCTAAAATGGATACAGATGGATAAAATAGCAGACGGAGATGGCTTTGTCGACTCAGTTCGTCTTGATCAGGAATATATATACCCTATACATACTCTAAGTGCGTTACATTGGTGACTAAATTATAAGATCCTTTACAAAGGGTATGATGAACAAGGCAAACAACGAAGACGTGGACAGGTTGTAGGACTTGGACTAAGCCGGGCAGGTTGAAGAATTGATATTGCGGAGCTGGAAAGTGGACAAACAAACGCAGTAGAGTTGCTGTTGTTGCTGTTGTTGCTTACGTTTCTGATGTCGTCATGATTGAGTGAGCTGCCACATGCTGGCAGCGCCGCTAGCAGCGACACGACGTCAACAGAGGCGCAGGTAGAGGCCACCAAACTTTAGCACTGAATGCCGCACGTGCTGCAGACAGGTTTGACAAAAAACGGCAACAACAACAACTATAACAATAACAATGAGAGGGAGGAGAGGCAACAACACAATGCACAAGGCATCAAGGTAATGCCCAGTATCAGTGACTGGATTTAAACGGATTACAACAACGACAACGACAATCGAGTTAGCGCCACACGCTGAGCCCACCTCTCTCCCCTATACCCTTCACCATCCCTCTTCTCACCCCCCCCTTTACCAACTTCTCTTCCTCTGTCTCTCTCATTTTGCTTGCTGCTCGCTTTTCTACTCCGAGTTTTGAGTTTGCCTTTTTTTCGCATCATAGCTGAGGGCGCCACTGTGCTGTGCTATGAGTGTGTGAATGTGTGCAGTTGATAACTGTGCTGTGGCTAAAGCTGTGGGTGGGAAATGGGAAATGCCAGCACACTAAACTAGATAAACACCACGAAGCTGGCCAGCTTCAAACTGAGAGTTGAGGCTGTTGCAGCTTGAGCTGAGTCTGAGGTTCAGTTTCGGATTTGGGTTGGGGTTGAGGTTGAAGTTCCCTCTGAGTTGTGGCAACAACTGACTAATGATATGTATATACATCCCTCCACATACATATACACGTTCACTTACATATGTATGTATATACAGTATACGGCAACAAACCAAAAAAATAAAAACTAGTCAAAAGGTTCCTTCAGAAGAACAGGACGGTATGAGGCCCTGTATTTATTCTTGAAAAAATAAAATTCTTTGAACGTTAAGTGTTCTCTTCTTATTACGTTGACCCGATATAACTTCTGAGCTTATTATTTAATCGAGATGAAACTTTCAGGACAGATCTAAACAATAGTAAATATTATATGTGCCAAGTCTATAACTTTAAAACTGCTTACTTAATTCGACTTGCAGTGGTTTTTTTTTTTGACTATGTCATATTCTGGCTGTGTGAACACATTAGTGAATGTAAGAGTTAGAGACAACAAGCTTGGTATGTAAGTTCTTCTTTATACCAAACAGTGCGTACTTTGTACGTTTTAAGTACAGAGTCTAAATAGAAATTTTGACCAACCACAGCTCTCTAATTAATGCCACTCTTTTACCAGTCATTGCCCCCATCCCGCTCTCCCTCTGTCTCTCTGTCTCTCTCCTAAATAATCTGTAGCCTCTGCTTAATGCAACTGGATTGCGGGTTTACTTTTACTTACAGTGTATGCTAAGCGAGATGCGCTTTGAAACCGATGGGGGCACTCCATTGGAGGCGATGCACAGATACGATCCCATCTCGTTGCGTGAGATTTTTGTCAGCTTCAACACTTCGCCACGATACGAGGACACTGCAAACGAAACAGAGAAATGAAAAGCAAGTTAATGAGTAAAGTTGATTACACACTATCCAAATTTCATCGACACTTTTTTGTTATAAAGACGTTGATGTTGTGTAAACACACTACTCTGTAAAATGCCGATATTTTACCGACGCTTACCGATGGAAATAGAGCACTTCCTATTCCATCACTTTATTGAGTCGGTCAACTAAATTCAATAAAATGCATAAAGAATTAATAAGGCCTGACCGGATTCTGTGATGAAACAAGCTGTGGGATTTTGGTGGGATTACTAATGCGAATAATGTGAATGGTAATTGGAATGTATTTATAAAAAATCCAACAGTAATTAAACGAAACAACAATTATTTTGCATTTCTTAAAATGAACAAGTCAACATTTTATGTTCTAGTTAGTTATAATTAATTATTCAATTACTTAAAAATTAACCAAATATTACAAAATTAAATAGGTTTATAAATTATGCAATCCCATGTTTGTGACTAGTGCATTCCTTTTTTGTAATGATATCCCTATAAACAAGAAAATAAGAATGAAAAAAGCCTGAATCGAGCTGATTTCAAAACTTTAAATAGAAATATTTTAAATCAGCTTTAAATAGAAAAGTTTTGAAATCAGCTAGATCGTTATAATGTCAGAACCTCTTAAAGTTTAAAAAATTAAAAAAAAAAACAAAATTTTAAAAAGTATATTAGTTGCAAAAATATCTTTTATATGTTTTAAACGGTAATCCCGCTTACGATTTATGCTCGAATAAACTGAGTCATATAAATTTTTTTTTTTTAAATTTCTATCTTGAAATCGAATGAAAAAAAACATACATTTGAAATTTATTTTCGTGTAGGAGGCCAAAATCTATAGGGAAAGAATACTAAGGTCTCTGAGGCAAAAATAATGTAATATAGTGTTATCTAACCTACTATATGGTTTCAATAACATCTTTAAAATCATATTATGACAATGTGTTCAATTGCGAAGAAATGTTTTTAACACAACAACACATTGTTGGATCGTTTTTTATTACAGCTATTCTAATTAATCTTAGTTGCGATATGTAAAGCATACTACTACTTGGATTAGTCAAAGGTATTTAATTATATTTGCGAAAAAGATATTCATACAATAGCACAGATTTGGATCGAAATTTACGTAAAGAGCTAGAAGATAATAGCTATTCGAATGATAAACTGACGTCCAATGCATGGAAACTTATGTCAAATGTCAGAGATATGTATCAAATAAAGCTTATACGGACATTGAAAAAATGGGCCATAGTCAATCTAATGTGCTGAAAGTTTGTCAGGGTATGTAAAATATACTGTTATTGGAATCTAGCGAGGTTAGTTTGAAATAGTTATCTGGTTCAACATTCAAAATTTTTTACAATAGCTCATTTCCCGATCAAATCTTTTATATGGCAACTTTATTAATTTAATTTTTTTGTTCATTTTATTGAAACATTCATCCTGACGCTACAAGTATTATTATTATTAATTAATATTATTATTATTATTTATTGCGCTAGTCACGAATAATAATAGTAACGGTAATAGGTTATTTAAATTTCAAATTTCAATTTAATTTAATTTGATTTGATAATAAAATTATAGATAAGACATGTTGATAATTAGAACGTTTATCTAAAATGTTATTGTGTTACGATTCAATTCGTTTAAACTTTTGAAAAATAATAATACTGCAGAGTTAGTGCAGAGCTTTCCGCATTTAAAATATGAAAAATGTTTAGAATATTTTAAAAGGTTCTATCCATGGGCACCAACACTTGCCACATTCGCTCAGAGTGTTAGTAAAATAAGTTAAACAATCTATGTGTTGAAAAATACATTATTGTCCATAGTTATTCCATAAAATAATATTGAATACATTTTACTAAAATAAATGAAGAAATATAAGTGTATTTTTCCAATATCTCAAAGGCCATATTATTTTTATATAGACAAATTTTAGGGGCAAGAGTTAAATTTGATATAAAATCCAAATAAATGCAGCTATATCCACACGCAACTTAACCCACTACATATTTATAAAAGCTATATTATTTACTTAGTTTATTTAAATGAAATATCCTTTAGTCCTCATCGACAACTTACCCATTGTCTTGGTGCCTTGATTGTCCTTCAGGACAATTTCGCTGCCATCCTCGCGTCTCCAGGTGACAATGGGTTCCGGATAACCACGTGCACTGTGAATTAGAAAGCAAATTATAAACATAATTGATGTGTAATACAATATAATAATACAAATTATCTAACATGATGTACTTTAATGCTCGCCTAGAAAAGTAGGCAATGGAATTTGTGCTGGAGTTGAGTTTGAAATTTGTCTATTCAATTTAATATGCGGCTGGCTTTGGTGGCCATTGTGTTTGCCCAAACGCCAAGTTCTTTTGGCCAGCAGCAGCATTCACCGTCTGTGGTTGAGCTTCTGTTGAATGGTCTTGGGAGCCAGTTGGGCTGAGAGATGGAAGGTAAAGCTCCCGTTCCATGTTTAGGCAAGCAGTTTAACAGCGCAGCAGACACGGGTGTGGTAAATTTTTATGATGCCGCAAACAGATGCAAAATAGCCAAGCTAAAGAAAGTCTCACACCCACATGGACACATATACAATACATACATATACACTGCGAAATATATATACACATATACAGAGTGAAACAGCCTGAGACATTTAGAGTTCGTCCTGAGTGGAAAATCAACACAATGGCGACCGCCTGGGCACCAGTCAGAAGCAGTTGCTTAGTTGCTAAGTTGGTTTAAGACCGAACTAAACGACTGCCAGCCTGATTGTTTGTCTGATTTCCCATCTCCATATCCTCTCTCTCTCTCTCTCTCGCTCTCTTTCTTAGTAGCACACTCTCCTTGGCTTTGTCTTCATCTGCGTGTGCAACAACATGTTTATTCATGAAAATAGCTGCATACATCTGTTCACACATATGTATATGGACTGCATATGCTTCATACATCAAATGCGAACTGATCTCTATTAAAGCACTTATACAATAATCAGATACCTAGCCCCATTTTATCAATATCCGTATAGGATTTATTTGATACATTTCTTTGACATTTGACATTAGTTTCTATGCATTTTACGTCAGCTTATCATTCAAATAGCTATTTGAGACGTTATATAGACAATGAAAAAATTGACCTTAGTACATATGTATATTCTCTGTACGCAAATAATTGTTTAACGGAGCTGTTGCTCTTCGAAGTAAATTGCCTAAAAAATTGATACAAGAAAGTTGTATGGAAAATTAAAATTAAACAAATTTTTGTAGATTTTTATTATTTTTTTATACCTACCTAAAATTTATTTAAAATGTATATACCTAAAATTTTTGTTCAAAATTGTTCTTAACATCTTCTGGTACTTATGCATATGTATGTTCTTGGAATCCGAACCTATCGCTTATTACATATACGCTTAGTTTGACAATTTTTATTCCTATGACAATACCATAACAATAATTACTACCTTAAAAAACTGACACTATTTGCCCGTGGAAATCTTTCACCTATTTTATTATGTCGGGGTCTAAACAATAACGCAGTGGGGATCAAAAGTGAGTACCTGTTTAAAGCGGTCCGAAAACGGTAAGTAACGTGATGAAACTAAATCAAAAAAAAATAGTTAACTAGTTCCTAACAGAGTGAATTATTAAAATATATAATTTAGTCGGGAGGGCCCGACAGTAAAATACCCTGTGGAAGTAAAGGACGATGTTAAATTCCACATGCATGCTAACAGAATTAACCTGCTCAATACATATATGTATATATATAATTATGTAAACATATTAGAACACATACACACGCACGCACAAAACATTAGCGTCACTATTTGGAATAATTGTCTTCGAATATCTGCCGTGTTTATTATCCGATTGCAATTTTGACGGTGGTGTAACATCAACCTAAGTATAATTCATACCGAATCTCAAATCTCCAGCTTGATAATTGCAAGAGTTATGGCTTTTTGAGATTTGTGGGAGAGTGAAATGACTCATCAAAAGCTTGAAATTACCGATCTCAGGTCTGTAGCTGTAACAATGCCTTAGGTAGTTCGTTTTTTTTCGATCTGTGGGCGAAGGAATGTAAAACTTCCAAAATTGGAAGTGAATTTGATCTGCTTGCAAGTATAAAAAGTCTTCTTACCAAATTTGGTGTTCCTACACTGATAGAAAATTCGCACCATAAACAATATTTGTTGAACCGAAGTGTGTACACTTAGATTTCAGGTCAAATATGCACATATTAGAATCCAATAAAATCCATATTTGATTTTACTATGGACACCAAAAAAAATGAACTAAAAAACAAAATTTTCACATTATTTATTAAATTTTTTTAATTTTTATTTTTTTTGGAACATGCAAAAATATTTGCCCATATGTTCTGCACAGAAAGACGCAAGAGTACGCATGTTCGAATCCCAGTGCATTTATGCCTTTTTATTAATTTATTTTGTTAAATTTATTTTAATACTATTTTTTTTATGAAAATACAGTTTCAGTTTAAAACAAGTATTTTAAATAAATTTTTAAGCAAAATAGGCTCTTAAAACTTGTTAAGCATTATACCTAATTTGTGATTTGTCTTTATTTAAACCAATTGATTTTCACATTCGTTTAAATATTTTTCATATTAACTACAAATGCTAATATGTTTTTAGTCAAACGTAAGTGTTATACATATATTTGATGCTAATTTGAATTTGTGAATTTAAAATCAAATATAAACATATTTGATATTACAACGCATATTTTTTATCAGTAAAGGTCTTACCATCTCTGATATCCTTTTGTTCATACGGGCAGACATACGGAAATGGCTATATGGACTCAGCTCGCGCCCCCTTCTGCCTGTTACATACTTTTTTTTTGAACAAACTTAATATTCCCCACAGGATATAAAATTAATTTAATTTAACCCCAAATTTTAATACAACTTTCAATACGTCTTTAAGTTATAGAACATATTTGATTGTATTTCTATTAATTATCTATAAGTTCCCAAAACATCATATGGACTAGTTAATAAACAATGTATTGTTAAATGCTTATATTTTTGAACTCTTAAGAAAAACAGGTATTTGACAGAATTATTTAAGCCTACGCATAAAATTTAAATTTTTTAAATTAGGGAGTCCAACCTTGTCAATAATGGAATAACTCTAATACTTGTAGATGAAGTTTAAACTAAAATGTCAATAAAATGTAAGAAAAATTAAAAATTAAGTAGTTATTTTTATAATATAATATACTACATTGGAAACTTATACATCCAGACACACACATACATATGTACTTATGCACATGCGTATTGTTATTATCAAATTAAATTAACAAATTGCCGAAACCGCAACACAAGTCTGGAAGCTACTCCATTCAAAAATTATAACAAGCATAAACAAAAAAAATGCAGTAAGCTACAGTGGAGCAAGCTCGACAGTAGGAGACCCAGTACTTTCTGAGTGCAAAGCGTTCACTAAAGATTGTTCTTCAATGTTGCGTACCATCAATAGATGGCGCCACTTGATAAACATAGAGGCCGCTAGCGTCTCTTCTTCTTCCTTTTGCCTGTAACATTGTTTGTTGAATAACTTCCGCGTTTATTAACCGATTGGAATGAAACTTTTAGGACAGGTTTGGACTATAGCGAGTATTATATATTCCAAAAATTAAGACGCTAGTCTTAAAGGTTCTCTTGTAATTCGTCTTTAAAATTTTGTTTTTTAATTTATAGGGGCGGAGGGGGGCGTGGCAAATATCTAAAAGAAACTTGATCAATGCAAGATGTAGATGAACCTACATGCCAAATTTGGTGTCTCTAGCTCTTATAGTCTCTGAGATCTAGGAACTCAAAAATCGGACACGGACAGACAGACAGACGGACATGGCTATATCGACTCGGCTGTTGATGCTGATCAAGAATATATATACTTTATGGGGTCTGCCACGCCTCCTTCTGCCTGTTACGCACATTTGCACAACGTAATAGACCCATTTGTACTTTTTAAAGTACTGGGTCTAACAAATAGAAAATCATACAGTTTTAACAATCTGGTCATCTGGCCAAGTGTGGCTAACAGTCTTTTTAACTTTGTTGTGTCTGTGTATGTCTGTGTGCGAATATGTGTATTTGGGTGTGTGTATGCTTAAAGTTAAATTCATTTTATGGGGCTTGCCCTAAGTGGTATTAAAATGGAAAAATTGCAGACGATGCCTCTAATAGCTTTCCACGTACACACACATACTCACACACGCTTACACACACACACACACACACACACACACACACAAATAAATTTATATATATGTATGTACATATATATAGAGAAACTAGCGAGGAAAGTGCGTTTATCGCTTTGGTTCCATCATTCTGCGGTTAAATCGTTAAAATTACTTGGTGGTCGTGGTCAAGTTCATAAATCAACGGCGAGTCGTTGTCGCAGTTAGCTAAAAGGAAAAACCGCTAAAAATAACAAGAGCAAACTGGCAATAAGCTAACACAATCCGCTTAGCCAAAAGATACCCTGTAATCTATATGCCATATTAGATTTACTCTACTTGCCAAACATTTGTATCAACAAAGCAACAGAGGAGAGAGAGGTATCTTCTTCTACAAATACATGTACAATACGGATAAATATGTATGTAAGTACGTTAATGTATGTGTCGCATAGCTTGTTTGACATCTGTTGGACTCTTTTCTTGTTTGTAGCCATAAAGGGCATATGGAAAGCGCCGACCCAAATCAAGAGAAATGAAGTGTCGCTTAATTTGCTGACATTATTAAATGATGATGATGATGCGGGTGGAGTTCGTTCCCCGATGTTTGCTGATGATAGCCCATTTGGCTGGGATTTGCTGTTAGCCAGTTAAAGGGCCAACACTCGTACACTCCAATTGCTGAACTATTAGCTTCTAAATGAGCAAACGACCAAACACATACATACAAATACATATGTATAATCGTATGTAGATAAATAAACACATATTTAGTGAGTGGAATGAAAATTAAAGGTGGAGCTGCAGTCAATTTTAAATAGTTTTGGAAATGTTGTCAAAAGTAAAGCACAAGTAAAGAATTGTCCCTTTAAATGGCAACTGCTTCGATTTTGAAGAGATTTTTTATACCAGCTCGGTAAGTGGTATAGTTGTTTTATAAGTATGTAATAGAGAGGCGTGGCAGACCCCACAAATTATATAAATATATTCTTGATCAACATTAATTTTTGTTACTTAGGAAATTAATTCTCCAAGAAGCTGCTGAATACTTAGATAAGTTCGAGTCGAGTCGAAAAAATACGAAATTTCTTATGAAAATATTGATAATTTTTAGTTTCTTCCGCCGGACGAAGATGAATGTAAATGAAAGTGGCGAAGATAAAGATAGAATGTTAAAGGAAATGGTTGGTCCAAGAACCCAAACCCCATCTTTGATATAAATGATGCGACATTTCAATTGTTAACTAATCAGTGATATCCAGTCGTCATATGCGAGCTAAAATTCATCAGAAGATTGGAGACTAGCGAACAAGCTTCCCTTTAGTCCAGAAAGATCAGAAAACATATAAAAAAGCAGCGCCAACTGGAGTAGATCGTCTAGATCACAAAGCGAACAGCCATCGCATTGGTCATCGTTGCAAGAAGTGATGGAGCTCTATTTTTACCTTGCTACTCGACGTAGCCATTAACAGTGCTTTGAAACTGCAAAGGGGCAAAAAAATGTAGTCAATTGGATTTCTTGGGTGCAATTTGGGAGTTTGCTTTGGTGTGGCACCCCTGATTATTTTTTATAAGCTGTGTTTATTTTGCATATTTTAAAAACTTATACCCTATCAGTGCTATGGTGAACAAATGGTCATGGCCGAAAAGATTGTTCTATCGATTATCCTAAAATGAACAAAGAAAATTTGTATTTTTGGATACAGCGGCCAAAAATCTATGAGTCCTGGATTTTCATGAAGAAATTCGGACAAAAAGTATCTTATACTCTACTCTACTCTTTTAATCGATCGCTCCTATGGCAGACATATACATATATGTCATGAGTGCAGTTTTAGATAACTAAAGTGCTGTCGTTTTGTGACACAAAGATTTTTCAGGAAACGTACAATACGTAGGTTAATAACGTGGGATAATTTAGTCCGAAAATATCGGTACATATGTACGTACTATTATATATAATTTGTGTAATTAAGCTTAAGAAATTTTTTAACTCACCGACATGTTAAACGCACTGAACTGCCCTCGGGCACAATTACATCCGAAGAAGTATCCTCACTGATAAAATCAGGTGGTATAACAACGTCCAGAAAACCAATCTGAAAGCAGATTTATTATAGATTTAATCATTTTTCTATGGTAGATATAAAAAGAGTGGAAGAAAGCAAGGAATAGAAAAGAAGAGAGCCAATAGCTATTAAATTATAAGGTCCAAATATAATTGCAGATAATTGGAGTTAACTCGTAGGCTAAATTTAAATTTGTAAAAGTTTAGGGTGAACTCAAGTATTCTTAATTTTCTTATTCACCTAGCTTGCTCCAAAATGAACAGATTTACAATGGAATGGCATTTACTTTATTAATTATTATAATTAAGTGTCAATAAACCTTAAGTTTGTAAATAACTATGGAGATTCTATTGAACTCACATGTGATTGAATTTACATTTCGAATTTGTGGAGATGTTTGAATTGCGAATAAACAAGTATTATCGAAGTAGGTCAAATTTTAGAATTATTTAATTTTCAATGTAAACAAATATTTAAAATAACAAAAATGAAAACTACTTAATCGATAGCAGATGTGCAAAGTTTGAATTAATAATAGAAACACTTTTGTGGGTATTCTTTTATATAAGAGAAGAGTCCCGATTTCTGTTAGGCAAGTTTTACTGTTTTTTTAAGTTTTGTTGAACTGTGTAATGAAGTGTTGTAACCTGAAAACTTATGCACACTTGTATGCATATACCAAGCACAGGACACAGGTATACATAAATAAATTGTTGTTTTACAACAACAAGAACAATGATAACGATAACGATAACAATGGCAAATAAAAGCGTCATCAGTGAATGGTAGAAAGGCGGCTGGTTAACTGAATTTACTATACACTCAGCGAAAATTTGCTGATTATGCAGGCGAGGTCATAAAGCAAGAGCCGTAAGTACAAGAGGCAAGCGTTTTATGCGCCCCAAAGGGGAGGAGGTGGGGGTCACTCTCACACTCACACACATACACATCTACATACATATAAAATGTTTATAGAGGAAAGCAAATGAAATAACGCTAAATAGTTTAGGACTGTGACAGAAGACTACGAGATATAAGTAAAGAGAAGCCCAGGAAGAGGCAAGAAGAAGGCAAAGAGAAGGCCAGGAGGAGGTAAGAAGAAGACCAGAAGAGGGTAAGGAGTCTTAACGCAATGGTAATAGAAAACAAAACAAAATAAAATAGAAAACACATACAACACTACACAGCACAAAAGCAAACGAAATGAAAACAAAGCATAAGACAATTGGGCTATGACTGCGTGTGCAGCGCTCTCACTCTCTATCTTTCTCTTTTTCTTTGCTGTAAGTTGCAGTGCCAGCCACTCCCCCCCTCCCTCCCTCCCTCCTTCCTTATCACCCTGCTGCTGTTGTCCTTGTGAGAAGCGTTAAAGTAAAAATAAAAATTAAGGAAGCATGAAATACATTTTATTGGCGCCATAAACTTCACTTGGCTGGACACATGAGTGTACGTGCGTCCACACACACACACACATATACACACACACTATATACACATACGTGCAATAGTATGTGTGTAAGAACACTTGTATATGTGTGTTTTCGCCTTATTTGCCATAGTTTTCGCTTTCGATTTGCTGCGCTTTCTTTCACTTGCTCGACAAGGGCGAAGAACAATGAGACAAGAAGGGTGAAGGGGGAGGGGGCGAATGACCAGAGGGTGGGTTAGAGGAGGAGGTGTTCACCGTGCGGCAAGGACAAGTCTTACGTTGAACAAACGTACAATAAATGTGCGACGACAAGTACGTTGCATTCCATTTTTATTTCTCTTTGCACCTCTCCTCACTCCCTATCAAATGTTGCATGAAATTTTCCTGGACACTTTGGGAAATTGCTTTCAATGGAAAATATTTATAAACATTTTCATTGTCTTCTTAGTGAGCATTATTCATGGGCAACCTTTGTTATGCTACTTATGCGAAAGTACAGCTCAAATACTAATAAATACAAACAAACATATTCAACTACCGACCTCATATACTTACTAAATTAGCGTAGCACTTGTAAAAGTAGTAGCAACCGCCACTATGTAGCATTACTAATAGCTAGTATGTAGTCGGAAGTCAAATTGGAGTAAATCTACTTTTAAAAGACGTAGTAGGCTGATTTAATAATAAGTTTTCATATACATATGTAGTAGGCGGATTTGTATAAAATATAACTTGTCATTCAGCAGGTACTGATTATAATATAGCTGCAATTGGATTATTGCAGCAAGAGCGAGTAACAGTGCCATATACTGAAAATTGATTTTGAAAGCCGCAACACAAATGAATCGTTACACCCCCCCTCCCCCTCCCCCACCCCTTGTCCATCTTCTTTTGATAGTTTATTAATAGCATTAAAAGCTACTGTTCCTATGGCAGCTATACGATATAGTGATCCGATCTTGACCAAATTTTCTCAGGATGTAGCAGTGAGTAAGAAATACATAATCTGTGAGTTTAGTTGAGATATCTCAAAAAATAACAAAGATCTTCATACAAAGTTTAAATTTGATAAGTGATCCATCCCAAGTAAGGGAGCGATTACTGATTATATTTTCTGCGGAATATCCCCTATGACTCCTCCGAGCTATTGAGTCGAAATAATTTCACAGCATACTCGTAATTTTATCGCACTACCCCTAAGTGCACCCACTACCAACTATTCCTTCACCTAACTTTTCAATTACTCTGCGCCGACTACATCACACTCTGTCGGGCATTCTATTCAGAGTTCTCATTCCCTACTATTGAGAATAAAATTACTCGTTGATCCGATTTGGTTTTTCTGGGTTTACCCAGTCCTTGCAACAAATGTTGAATTATTTATAAAATTTATTCTTAGCAGGGATTCAAACCGTAACCGTTAACCGATATTAACCGATTGAAGTTTGAAACCGTAATCGAAAAAAAAAACTCTTATATTATTCCGAAACCGATAAACCGAAATTCTTCAAACAGGAATAACCGTTTGGTAATTGATTCATGAATAACGGTTTCTGTTTTGTTTGTTTTGAATTTTATATTTTGGAATAGATTTCAAATATTTACTTGAGTGTAATTTAGCATGAGTAGCATGCGTATGCTTTCGTGAGATATAAGAGCTAGAGACACCAAATCTGGCATGTACGTTCATCTATATCTTCCATTGAACGCATTTGTTTTAGATTTTTGCCACGCCCCCTTCCGCCCCCAAAATTGAAGTTCAAAATTTCGAAGTCCAATTACAAGAGCACCTTTAATGCCAGCGCCTTGATTTTCGGTTCATTTAATATACACTATAGTCCAAGCCTGTCCTAAAATTTTATTCCAATCGGATGATAAGCGCGGAAGTATTTCAAGTAACAATGTTACGGGCAAAAGGAAGAAGAGACGCTAGCGATCTCTGTGTTTATTAACTTATCTTCGTCGTGGCGCCATCTATTGAATGGTACGCAACATTGAATAACAATCTATAGAGAACGCTTTGCACTCAAAAAGTACCGGGCCTCCTACTGTCGAGCTTGCTCCACTTTAGCTTTCTGGATTTTTTTTTAATTGAAAAAAATATTTTTTTTAAAAATGAAACTCCAAATTACTTAATTATTGTACTGCAAAAAATTTAATTTTTATATTTAATTGTAAATGGTATAATTTGTTTTACTTTAATATACATTTGTAATTCGTTTTTTATTGTTTCTTTATTTGTTTAATATACGATTTGTTTTAATTTTCCACAAATTAAAATTAAATTTATTTACATTTTTAAAAATACAGTTAAATAATTTTTGCAGTTTAAATAATTATTTTATTATAATGTAGTCAAATTATTATTTTTTTTAAACCGAACCGATATGGGAAACGAGCTTGGGACCTCAAGTTTCAGAGTCTGGTATTCTATCCAGTAGGCTACGATGAAATAATTTTGTCTTATGCTTCAATACATACATTTTCAACACAAAAAGACATGTTGACACAGACGGACAAAATGACCGAAGTCTCAATAAAGTTGAATTCAATTGTTGCTCATAGCCCAAATCTAGCCCGTTTTCAACCAGTCAAATTCCAGTTGCTTTTATACTAGTCCTACAACTATTTTGGTCTAAATTACTAAGTTGAGAAATACTGGTTAGAGAACTATTCGTTTTTGAGACTATTTGATACGTACCAGTTATAGAACTATTTATTTTTAAGACTAGTTCCCAGATAACAGTTACAGGGAATAGAATATAATATAATATATAATTTATTCTAATCCTTTAATTTTTCTGGGTATTTCTGAGCCTCGTATTTTGCTATAAGACTTTAATTATAGCAACATACGAGTCTGATTAAAGTTTACCCCCGGTATTTCGAACAGCATTTAAAAGGATCAAAATATGAACGGAAAGAAAGAAACCATAAAATGAAATTTAACTAAGAAGAACATTTAAATTCTTTTATTGCAAAAATGTAATATTAAAATAAATAAAACAAGAAGAAAACAGAAAGAAAGCATCGGGCCAGTTGCTTGCTTTTCACAAAACAGAAAGAAACCTATGTACGAATGGGATGACAACCAAAGGAAACGATAAATACTTGATTAAGTTTGTAATAAAGAAGGCACTTCTTATTTATATGTACATAGATACTCCATAATTCGATATTTAAGAAAAAAAAATGGTGTGACAAAGTACTACGTTTTTTGCTAGTTCCTTTAATTTAAGCCGCTATCAAAATTACTATTCGATTAAAAATCGGAAATTTTTAAAAAACCTAAATATAATATAATAAAAAGACTTTACAAAAAAAGTTATCTGTTGTTTGTTGAATAAATAAATTACTAAGTATCAACTCACCTGGCTCTTCATTGGATCCGTATTTAGCTGACACATATAACCGCCTCGATCCTCTTCAGAAACGGCCTTGATGTGCAAATTCCAAGTGTTCTGATCCAAATGGCTGACTGTGACACGTGGATTGTGTGTAATCACGTTCTCGTGAATTGCCTGTATAGCTTTTGTATCCGCTTTAAGCCAGCCCACCTGTGAATGTGGTTAAAAGCCGTTACCAAAAGTCCCCAATAATTGCCAAAAAGGCACAAAATTACTTTATATTCGTAATAATAAAATGTGTGACTTTTCAGGTAAACGTTGTTGTAATATTACATTTACTTTTACTTTTATGCAGCACATATTACGATGAAATTTGGAATATAAGTTTTTCTGTCGTCGTGTATTAATTCAGGTGTTGTAACATATAGCGAATAAAAAAGTGTTGCCAGTCTGATATCTTGATTTACTGTCAAAATCAAAGCAATGTTTCATAAAGTAGTTTATTTAACTTGGTTAAATGCTAGCATGGTGGTGAATGATAACAGAGTAATACATGGTGAAATGTTAACATATTAACAAATCCAAATTGATTAAAAGTAGAACATTGAAAATGGGGTGTAGTTTTCTGTTTTCGAATTCCAAAGGACAATTTATTTAAGTAACTCCAGTATTAAATACACCTTTGTTTGTGCTCTGTTGTTATCATTAGTGAAAGTCAAGTGTTATGTGCTTAGTGTTCTTTAATGCACTTTAGCTGTGTGTGTGTGTGTGTGTGTGTGTGTGTGTGTGTGTTTGTGTGTGTGTGTGGTAGGATGAAATACTTACTCTATAGCCACCCAAGTGACGCACGTGGCAGGTGAAAGTTGCATCACGACCCACAGCGACGGAAACATTGGAAATGCTTTCCACAAACTCCGGTTGAAATGCGCCAATCGCTGAAAAAGATAGAGAGAGAGAGAGGGAGAAACCAATGAGAGTTGAGATTAGAATGCGTTTTGTGGTATGTGTGTGTGGTTAGTTGTGCAAGTTAATGATATCGCATTGCTGCCACCACAAGTGGATGCAACGCCTGCCAAAAACTGGGTGATTTATAGCTTTTAAATGTGCTCGACGCTCCAATTGCCAACAAGTAGACAGGCAACAACCAAGCCAACTACCAACCACAGGCAACAGCTCCAATCGGTTAAGTTAAGACACTTCTCAAGGATTAAAAATGGGCTGATGCTCTTTAATGCACAACCAAGGCTAATTGAAGAGATCAACACTCTTGAGTAAAAGAGAGACACAGATACTCTGACAAAATATAGCGCAAACTAAATTTGGCGCGCCAAAGATTTAATACCCTTGCAGTGTTCTGTATAAGCCGTCAGATTTTTTACAAAACTTGTTAGATTATTTCGAACCAATCGTTCCTATGACAGCAATTTGATATAGTAGTCTTATTTGCACTAAGTTTGGTCAGGCTATATAAATCTGTAGCAAACATAAAATCTGTGCCTTTCGTTGAGGATCTCCAGAAACAAAAAGTTGTTCATAATAAATGTTGATTTTGAACCGATCTTCGTATGGTAACCATATAATATAGTGACCCGATCCGTCCGGTTCCGACATACATGATGTACTGCATGCAGCAAGACAGACCTGTACCAAGTTTCATCAAGATAGCTTCAAAACTGAGAGACTAATTTGCATAGAAACAGACGGAAAGACAGACGGGCATCAAGAATATATATACTTTATGGGGTCTGACATGCCTCCTTCAATGCAAACAAACTTACAAACTTCGTGACAAAATTAAAGCACCCTCTGCAAGGGTATAAAAAGGGTATAAATCTCAAATCTTAGAATTTTGGTCTTAAAACAACATTGAGACTCAGTAGCTCTGACAGATAAGAACGCATTTTTATTGTAAGAACCCTTCATGTAAGACCAAATACTAATAAATAATGTACTATACTAATAATAATTTTTAGACCAAAATTACAAAATAACAAAGGTAGTTATCACTTAATTAGCAAAGAACAACAATAAACAATGTGATAGGCTTCGTATACACCTGATTTAGGACAAGATAGTCTCTAGCATTAGTACCAATTCTGCTGACCGGCTAAGCTATCAAGCTTAATGTCAACTTTATGACGCTAGAACCAGTTGAGAATTGTAAGGAACAAAGCTAACAAAATATTCAAGATCATAATTCTTAACATAAGATTAAGCTCAACTGTAAAATAGCATTCAGACGGGAGGGCTTTGAAAGTAAAGTTCGCCACTAAAATTTTCTTCTAATCATATTTGAGCTTTGTATATCTGCTATTCGCAGAAAATTTTTTTAAATGTCGTAACAACAATGAATTGCACATTTCCTAGCTTGCATTAGTTGAAACGAATATATTCTAATTGGTTGCAACAACAAAAACAACAATAAAATTGTTTTTTCATACAAAAGCTCATGTGTCGACTGATAGTTCCTATGACAGCTATATGCTATATTTAAGGATCGGATTGCATGGAAGCTAAAAGATATAGACGTCCGATTTGAATAATTTTTTGACAGAATGTTAATAGCGTGTACACACATAAAACTTGCACGTTTGGTCCAGATCGCTTGGAAAGCACCGAATTTGCATACTGTTAAAAAAGGCGGTGCCACGCCTATTTTTGTAGCACAGCTTTCTGTTGATGTTAAAGCAAAAAACTAGACCTCTATATCTCGTCCCGTTCTTGAGTTATTGATTAATTCCGAAAAATTTGGCAAAGTTCCCATAGTGCGGTGAAGCAAGCTCGACAGTAGGAGACCCTGTACTTTGTGAGTACAAAGCATTCACTATATTCTATCACTCCTTCTGCCTGTTACATACCCTTCTTTTAACAAATATAATATACCCCACAGGGTATAAAAGATAAGCTCAAACTTAACAATTTAAACCTTTTATTCTTACATTAGAATTAATGATTGTTTAGATTAAATTTTTCAGTTTTAGTAAGTTCTTATTAAAGTGGTCATATGCTAAAATCAAAATATCTAACATTAATTAACTTGACTTAATATGTTATACATTTTTACAGTGTAGGGGGCAACAGAAAAAAGAGGGAAAGAAGAGGGAAAACGGGGCGACATACGCAAATATATAAATAATTTATTGAATCATTGAAAATCAAACATTTCACTTGCAAGTTTCAACAAAAAAAAAAAACTTTTCATACTCTGGAAAAAACGTGGAGCATGTTGGTGTAAAGCGGAGAGGGAGGAAGGCCGGGGGTAGCCAGACAGCCGCGCACGAGTAGCATGGCAGCCGTTGCCGGCATTTGCCGCAACAAGTGCCCTGCCAGCCCCTTTCCGCCTCCTCGTCTCGCCCTTGCCTTGGTTATGCATGCAAAAAACTTTTGCCAAACTTGAAATTTAAATATTTATAGACAGTGCCGCTGGCAGCAGCAACAGAAGCAGCATCAGTGGCAAGCGGCAAGTGGCAAGTGGCAAGTGGCAGCGGCAAGTGCGTCGACCATCCGCATCCACCGTTTGAGCCACTGAACGTCTCGTAACGCCGTCGTTTGTATTGTGTGCAACTGGCTGAAGCCTTGTAACAGGCCCTGACAGTGGGGTGACAGGGTAAGGAACAGTGGATATAGGTGGGGAGGGGGGGCTGGTGCTGAAGACACTGACTAACAGAAGACTGACAGAGGGTAAGTGGTAAGTAGAAGAATGTGCTGAATTGACGCAATTGGCCAACGGCATGATTTATTTCATACTTTTCAATTCTCAATTTTTTTTTTTGTAAATATGTTTTTGTATTAAAAGGATATCGATATCATTTGTAGGGCAGTTATGAACTGTTCATTTGTATTACACTGAGCGCAAAAACATTGGAAATTGCTCACAATGAATTTAAAGAAGCTCTTCTTAATACATATAAAATCTCTTGATACTGCTGTCTTATTAATAAATATTTTTTAAAGGAACACAGTTATACTCATAATGTTGGATTAATTATATAACTGATATATTCCCAGTCTTAAGTCTTAATTCTTAAATCTTAATTTTTAAATTTTTAACTTTTGAATAAGTTGAAATGCATTATTTGTTAATGAAATAACTTTTGTTGAGAGCTATTAGTTGGTATTAATTCAATAAATATATAATAATAATAATAATAACAATAACAATAATAATAATAATAATAATAATAATAATAATAATAATAATAATAATAATAATAATAATAATAATAATAATAATAATAATAATAATAATAATAATAATAATAATAATAATAATAATAATAATAATAATAATAATAATAATAATAATAATAATAATAATAATAATAATAATAATAATAATAATAATAATAATAATAATAATAATAATAATAATAATAATAATAATAATAATAATAATAATAAGTAATAATAATAATAATAATAATAATAATAATAATAATAATAATAATAATAATAATAATAATAATAATAATAATAATAATAATAATAATAATAATAATAATAATAATAATAATAATAATAATAATAATAATAATAATAATAATAATAATAATAATAATAATAATAATAATAATAATAATAATAATAATAATAATAATAATAATAATAATAATAATAATAATAATAATAATAATAATAATAATAATAATAATTATAATAATGATAAATATAATAAATATAATAAATATAATAAAAGCTTCAAACAAATAAATAGCTTTTAACACACAATAAAAACAAGGCTGCCAATCGGTTCCGAACCGAACCTCGCGGAACCGGTTCGGTTTGGGTTTTTGGACTACCCGAACCGAACCCTTCAAATTTTCTAGTACTGACCCCGATCACTTTTATAATATGTTCGGTTTGGTTCGCCATTAAAAATTGGTGGCGGTCGGCAACAATTTAAAACAAATTTTCGTTTCTTTGGACTTTAGCGGACTTTTCTACATTTCCTAGAGAAAGATGTTTTCACAGAATTCCGATCCAGATTGTTTTAGATTTATATGTATACTGCCTACTCAAAAAAATTTTTTATTTCAATTTCTGGAGGCAGATTTGACAGACAGACAGACAGACAGACAGACAGACAGACAGACAGACAGACAGACAGACGGACATGGCAATATCGACTCGGCTGTTGATGCTGATCAAGAATATATATACTTCATGGGGTCTGCCACGCCTCCTTCTGCCTGTTACGCACTTTGTTTTTGCACAATCTTAATAGACCCATTTATACTTTTTTAAAGTACTGGGTCTAAAAAGGGAAAGTATCTCAGACTAGATTCAGTGTTTATCACATTATAAGATATAAAATAAGTACGAAAAATTAAAGTTGGTGCTTTGGGCAGATCAAAATAGAAATGGTTAACCGGACATTAATTACTTCCAAAAAATAGTAAATTTATTTTCGTTTATTTTGCAGTTGCTTAAAATAAAATAAATATGTGATGTTGAGACTGAATCTGAAGCTGCAGTTGTTGGTGTTTTTTGAGGTTTAGACTGCAGTTCAGAATTATTTGCATAGATTTTGTTGTAGTTGTTGGAGCGAGTAATCAACCGACTAGTAGACTGACTGACTGACCAACCGAATGAGTCACCGACCGAGTTTATCATTAACATTGAGTCAGGGGGAAGGGCGGGGGAGAGAGGATTTCGTATCAAAATCAACAACAGCTAAAAGTTCACAGGCAACAACTACAAATCTTTGGCTGCAAATTACAGCTGCACACGCAAAGTCAGAGAGATAGACAGGACAAAAGGACCTACAGATATGCGAAAAGGACACCCACACACACCACTCACACATACACACACACACACACACACACACACACAAATACACAGAGTGTAGAGTGGCCAAACAAACTGAACTCAAATGTAGTTGCTGCTTGGTTGCTTTGCGGCTTGTTTGTCAATCTGTTCAACTGGATGCCAACAAGAGAGACGCTTCAGCTTCTGCTTCTGCTTCAGCTTCAGCAATGTGCCAATTCCAATGAACTTGTCCTGGACCCTGAGGTTGAGCTTGAGTTCAGGGAAACACCCATTTTCGTGTCGCAATGCTGACCTCTCCTCTCGATCTGAATTCGTGGCCTACTCCTAAGCACTTTGCATTTTCCGGTCACAAGAATTGAAGTTGCGCCAAGTCGCGTTTTCGGGCAAAGTCAATTAACCCATGCCACCCCTCTTAGCTGCAGTATACAGGATACAGGATCCCACTCCTCTCTCCCTCCATCTTCCTCAGTCAACGGCCAGCCGATGTTTTTCACATTTTCGCACGTTATCATAAATTTGGCGTCTCCATTGGGACGCGACGGCCATTCCGGCAGCTTCATTTCAATTTTCTTAGCCTGTATATCTCTCTCTCTGTCTCTCTGGCCCCTTTCCATCTCTTTCGCTCTCAGCCTGTTGTCGCGGATCCATTTTAAAGGTGGATTGCGGGCAGGATTGGAGGTTGACACTTTGGCAGGGCCTTGGGCTTCGAATTCTGTTCCATATGTAGTGCTAGGTGCGGCAATGTCGGCCCAAAAGTTTAAATCACACAACGACAATGAGGATTTACCAAAGCAAATTTATGGTTAAGGACATTGGCAAAAGTTAAGCTTGTGTGTGTTAATAAAGTGTCTTCTTGGCTTGTGTGTTCATGTGTGTGTGTGTGTGTGTGTGTGTGTGTGTGTGTGTTGAGGCAACAAAATATATGGCATGGCACGGTTCAGTTTGTCGTCGTTGCCCCAACTTGAAGCTACTCGTAGGTAGACCAACAAAGATACAAAGATGCCAATCTGCAATCTGCATGGCACCTTTTTTTATGGTTCGCACACACAAATCCAACGCCAAAGCGCCAATGATAGGTGATAATGGCAAATTTGAGACGGCAAACAGGGAATTGGCCCGACCCAATACCAAATACCTAAAAACAAACTTCAATAAACAGCAAAGGAAATTTTGATGATACATTAAAGTGCAGCACTACAAAATAGTATATTCAGACCTGTTTTGGTTTTCACTTTTTATTTTTACTCATTTAACAATAAATATTCTTTTATTTTCACTAATATTAATTACTTAGGTTAGAATTTTAGTTTATCTCTTTATTGGATTTGAAATCATCAGCTTCATTTGATACGTAAAATATAAAATTATGAAAATGAAATTAGAACAGGTAAAAGAAATTAACTTTCAAACCTAAAAGAGGCCTGATATACATATAAACTCTCTCGAAATTGCTTAAATTTAAATTAAAATAACTCACATTTAAACTAATGAAATTCTTTTAATTCAAGTTTCTTTTATATTACATAATGTTATGCTGTTCATTGAAAGCTAAAGGAATGATTTAATAAAATCCATTAAATTATATATCAAATATGTGCGCTGAATAATGTATCACACATACAAATTCATTAAGTGTGCCCGGAAAGAGTATTTGCTAAGGATTTGTGAGCGTATTAGTTTCATGGAATATATTTTAATGAACTAGATAAACATTTGTATTAAAAAAGGCATGAATTGTTTTACATTTTCAAAAGTTGCGTATTAGCGCTTTTGTAATATTGATGAATTAATTTTTAGAAAACATTTAGAAAGCTTTATTGAAACTACTTAAATGTACATATACACATAAAAGATAGTTCTTAACTTTAGCTGGAGATCGGACTTCAATTCATAGTCTGACAAAAAGACTTAAAGTATCAGTTAGAGCAGTTATATGGCAGGATATTTCAGAAAATTCAATTGGCTTAATAGTCAAATAGCCAAGTCTATAGTCTGTTGCCAGCTTTTGGGCGGAAAACTAGCACTTAAAAAGAGAAAAAACAAATAGTGAAAAGGCAAAAGCAAAGGGCACATACAAAATAGAAAATAGAAAATAACAAATGATGACTGCAAGTGGTTGGTGTCTCGCGGTTGGTGGCAAGTGCGCCTAATGGCCAAAATGGCCAGCCGACTCTTTTGCGAAATTTGCATTTTTACAAATCGTCATCTACAACTTGTAGCACTCGCAAAAATTGAAAAGAATACAAAAACAAACAAAAAAATATACAGAAAATTTCAATTTCATTTTGTTTCTGTTGTTATTGGTTTTCTTCGGTCTTAGCAAATGTCTTGCAATTAATTGTGTCTTGATTTTTGTTTCACACTTTGAAATGGGTTCGCAGCCCTTTTTTAGTGGGCAGGCATTGCAAATGAGCGACGAGTTGCTTTTAATTGCCAAAGTTTTCACACACCCCTTTTAAAAAAACCTTGTCGATGGGGTTGACTGATAGAAGAGAGTTCCCCTCTCCCCCAAAAGGGTCAGTTTTAAACCAACATTCCGAGAAGAAAACATATTTTATGCTCAAAATTTATTGTTAATGTTTGAGCTCAAGCAAAAATGTCAAGTTGGATAATCAACCAAATTCGAATACCACATTATAGCCATAGTGTTAGATTTTGATGAACTGACAATGTTATTATTAACATTGTTAAGCATGAAATGTGCAAATTGTTTGACACATCATGCAGTTATAAAGGTGAACTCATAAGACACCTCTTGACTAAAGAGAGTTTGCAATCTCAGCAAGCAGGCTTTGTTGGGTCTAGTGTTTTTTTGAATAGCAAACACATACAAGCTTAGAAGCCATCGGCATTATTGATATATCTTATATTTTTAGCAAAAAGCCCAAATTTCATCAGCATGTCAAATAGATAATTTTGGCACACAAAAAATGTACCAAAAGATATAAGACTCTATTTTTCCAATATTAAATTTTATTCAGAATTAAGAATGTTAGCTTCAAATTCAAAATACAAATAAATAAACAAATTATTAGTGAACAAATCTTACCAAAAATTGTTCAAAATTTATTTTCTGCATGTTATTCTCATCTACAATTTTCGACTCAGAAAAATCTATTTTTGGTTTGAATCAAATTTCTTTTGATTGAAAAATTGGTAAGTTTGCATAATAAATGCAGTTATACCCTCGACTGCTTTGCTATGAATACTATATTAATTAAGGTCAGATTGTTATACCACGAATTAAATATTTCTGTTATTTAAGTCATATATGCATATTTTAAGTATATAAACTTGGTATCCACTGTTCTGATCACTTAATAGTCAGAGGATTGCAAATTTAACTTAACATGCTGTTATTAACCCAAGAATTTCATTATAATATAATATTATATTTTTTATCTTCATTCCAAATTTAGCTTAATTTATTAAATTTTTCTCTCTTTTATTTTAAATTTAAAGTTTCACAGTTCCTAAATTTGCTTATCCCTTGTGTTGACAAGTTTTGTTTACTTACTTCTCATACGCTGTCCACTGCTTAGTTGGATTAATCAAGACTTATCTATATATATATTAATCATTTTATCGCAGTTGCATTATAAAAAGTAACAACATTAATGTTTAATTTTGAACCAAAAGTCTGGATATATTAATTATATTTTAGCAAGAAAAAATGTACATAGTCATTATATATGATTGTTTATTGCTCAAAATAAAACTTTCTTTTAATTTAAGAATGTGACGAATTTGTATACCCTTGAAGAGGGTATTATAATTTTGTTACGAAATGTGTAATGCATTAAAGGAGGCCTCACCAACCCCATAATCTTAATATATATTATATATATATATATATATATATATTATTCTTGATCAGGGCGACGAGCTGAGTCAATATAGCCATGTCCCTCTGTCTGTCTGTCTACTTCTCTGTCTGTCTGTCTGTCTGTCTGTCTGTCTGTCTGTCTGTCTGTCTGTCTGTCTGTTTGTCTGTCTGTCTGTCTGTCTGTTTCTATGCAAACTAGTCTCTTAGTTTTGAAGCTTGATGGAACTTGGTACAGGTCCGTCTTTTTGCTTTTTGCTATATGTACATATGTCGGTACCGGCCGGTTTGGATCACTATATCATATCTGCCATAGGAACTATCGGTTAGAAATCAACCTTTAGTATGAACAACTTTTTTGTTTCCTAAGATATGTCAAGCAAACCCACAGATTTTGTGCTTTGTACAGATTTATATAGCCTGATCTAATTTGGTGCAAATCGGACTACTGTATCATATAGCTGCCATAGGAACGATCGGTTCGAAATCATCATCCAACATATTTTGTAAGAAATCTGACGGCTTATATAGGGCACTGCAAGGGTGTTCAAACTTTTGCGCGCCAAAGTTAGCTTGCTCTATATTTCCTAATATTTTTGCACGTCCTTATAGCAAGAACTACTCAATGTTATTGCTTATGTACCTTTTGTATTCCCTCTTAATGATAAATAGTATTTTGGAATAAGGTATTTATTACTACAGCCTAAGCCAGAAGTTAAATTTGCATACAAGACTGAAGACATCGTGAACTATTATTGAAAAAAAGTTTCCTTTGTGTTCAACTATGTAACAAATAAACCAGGGATCCCGAATAATTATTATGAAAAGTGAAAAAATCAAAAATAATAGTTATTCATAGTCTGATTTCAATAAAAATCATTGATTTGTAATAAAAATCATTGTGGATTTTCATTTTTTTACGGGTAACGGTGAGGATAAGTTATGTCAAGGGATAGTTAAAAATGTTTAGATGTGTGGTGTATATGAATATTAAATTTGGTACCTATATCTATTAAGGTCTTGAAGATATTCCACAAAGACTTTTATTTTTAAAAAATATAAGTAAAAATCACTGACCAACTTGATGTATTTAATTTGTTTTCTTTCATGTTTCTACGGGTAACGGTGAGGGTAAGTTATGTCAATGGATAGCTCAAAAATTGGTGTCTATGTGTATGAAATTTGGTGCCAAAATCTTTTAAGGTCTTTAGGCTATTCCATAAAGACTTTTATTTTTGAAAACTAAAATAAAAGTCGTTGACTGAGTTTTATTATGAAAATCAAAAAACAAATGTTATTTTCGGTCCCTGAAATAAACATATTGAACAAAAACAAATGAATTGGAAATACTTAATATTTAATTTTCAATACATTTTGAAATATTGGTTGGTTCTTTTGGAATCATTAAATGAAGGCATGTGGAGAAAAACCTTAAAAATTAAGCAGTCAAGACGAAAATCTAAAAATCTGTTATATGCTAAATAAGGAAGCGTAATTTAGTTCTCAAAGAAAAAAATTTCATTTTCAAATGGTATATTTTTAATAAGTATCAACCTTTTTAATTGTTTAATAAAGGGTATTTAGCTGACTCGAGGTCTATTTACAAAAATTTCTAGAAATGACAGTCTCTATCATCTTTTTGTTAGTAGATCTTCATCAGTGTATTTTAAAATGCCAAATTCACTTAATCATGTGATTTTTCAAGAGTCATTTAAGTCAAATTGTCTTAAAAATGTTTGTATTATTAAAAGTCTGTGTGTGTGTGTGTGTGTGTGTGTGTGTGTGTGTGTGTGTGTGTGTGTGTGTGTGTGTGTGTGTGTGTGTGTGTGTGTGTGTGTGTGTCTGTCTGTAGACACTAGAGTGTGTGTTTGCATGGTGTGTGTGCTGTTAAGTACTTGGCAACAATTTCGCGCGAACATTTGGCGAAACTTTTTTATATACATGTGTTGCAAAAGTGGCGGTCAGCCGAGGCAGTTGCCACAACTGAGAATGTGCGGCAAGCGAAAGAGTGGCATAGAAAGAGAAAGGGTGAGGGAGAGAGAGTGATAAGGGAGTTGTGGCTGTCCGCTTGTGGCTACTGTGGTCGCATGCTCTAAAAGCTAAAGAGCCGCCGAGCCGTTGCGCATAGTCAGCATAGAGTAATGACGATGACCATAATGATGATAATGATGATAATGATGATAATGATAACCATCGTCGTATCAATTAAGACAGACCCAAGGGACGATGACAACATCGGGAATACATTGGAATTCCCAAAGTGCCAAAGGCTTAGGCTTTCCAACTATCTGTGTGCCTAACTGACTGTCTGACTGTCTGACTTTCTGTATATCTGGCTAACTGTTTGTGGGACTAGGGCAATAATGGGGTTTAACTTACATTTATGAATGCACACTGCGTATTTGTTTAGAGTATATGTTATGTGCAAGTGTGTGTTGCACAGTGTACACGTGAGCGAGTAGCTTATCATTTATAGTCTCCCGTTCACGTACCCAAATGCTGCCACATGCTGGGCAATTAATTTGCATTTCATTGATATGCACACTCACACAGAGACACAAACAGCGAGAGAGCGAGAGAGAGAGAGAGAGAGAAAGACACATTCAGTTGGATGCATTCACGCACATTCCGAGTTCTCATTTTGCAATATTTGTTTAGGATTATTATCGGTTATTAATGTTGCTGTAATTGAAAATTATTTTCACTTTTATGTTTATCATTATCTGTGACCATTACAACGGCTGTTCGACTACCAACGTGCAGCTTGCAACACTCAACCAGCAATGGGGCACGGGTATTCGCTTAATGCATCCACATCCATTCACATTCACATTCACATTCATGATATTCGCATTGCGTTTTTATCACTGGGGAATTATTGTTTACCGAGATTTAAGCGCCCTTTTTTATATCATTTTTGAACAGCACACACAGACACACTTACACCCAGATTCACACTCACACTCACACTCACGCATATACATATAATATTTATGCACTGCCCCATCACATATTATTCAGTTTGTCCGTCTGCCAATTATTCACATTCGCATAAATTTACAGCCTTTTTTGCAGTTGTTGTTGTTGTTGTTTTTTTTATTCATTACATATCTAAAAGAGCAGTTAATTGAACATGATTAAAGTGCTGATTACAGTGTACAGCGTTAAATGGCTTTTTGTTAAGTGATATGGAAAACAACAACAGCAACAACAAAAGCAATAAAGCAACAATAACAATGGCAGCATTACTTAAGCGACGACTCTTAAAATTCCAAAAATAATTAAATGGCTTTTTTTTGTTTATATGTACAAAATATTTACATATCTAAAAGCAGTCACTAAAGTAGATGGATCAATTGATGTGCCTATTATTCAGGGGACATTCTGATTTTTAAGGGAACAAATTTCACTTAACATTAAAGTATACTTTATGGGGCAGTATGGAAAAATTTTTAAAAACACCATCAGGGGTGATCCGCAAAGCTTTAGATCTTTGGCCTACATATACTTTTGAAAACAACTGTTTTAAATGTTGGTGTTCCTGAAATGTCGGAGATTTTATTTTTTCGTACAGTTTTTCGAAGTAAGAAAATCTGCTGCTGTTCATTTTATTCGAGTTTTTACAAAACTATTAATTATTTCTGTATTTTCTAAAATTTATAAATTTGTTTAAAATGTATTCTACACATTTTTAATTTTCATTTCAAAAATATTTAAAGCTAATTCAATAAATTTAAAGATTCATCAAATGTTTGAACAATTTGTTTGACATTTGAAAGCAATGCTTGCTTGTTTTGAGGAACACCAAAAATTGCTTTGAAGTTGCTTTTGGGTTGCTAGAGTTTTGTAGAAAATGCCTTTATGAAATATTTGATAATTTTCATAAAATTAATTAATACATATCTTATAATATTAATGAGCATTGGAACTGCAAACTTTGTCATAATTAGAATGCAATTATACTTATTTTTGAATCAAACTTATTAGTATAAAATATATAAGAAATTTTAATAATCAAATTAAACTGAAATAAATTAAAACAATGCATGTAGAGTAATGTAAGCAAATTTATTTAATGATATTATGCTGTCCGATGTTCTTTTGCTGTAATTTGTTTTCAAAGTGATACATTTTTGTTCTGCTTGTGGAATTTGTTTATTTAAGAATTTATTTTTTTCAAGTCGAGAAAATGATATCAAATAAGTGACCGCCGCCAGAGTTGATAAACATAAGGCTTTATGTCTCCTGGCGAATATTCTCCTTAAGGGCTTCAAGAGTCTAAGGCTTGATGACCTAAGCCGGCAATTAAAAAAATCCCATAAAAAGAGGTGTGGAACGACTAAGTTGGGGGATCTGGCCGGCCAGTGCAAATTACCAAAACGAGATATTATTTATTATTATTATATTATTCCGCGTTCTTGCCGAGTAAATTTATTCATGGCTCGTCGATTTGTATTCTGCGTTTGTTTACTTCACAAAAGTGGAAACCGAATTGACATATTTCGCCAATTGCAAAAGTCATTGTTTTCTCTAATAGGGTGATTACTTCTGCCCCACCCTGTAGCGATTATTGACACATTTCTGTATATGAAATTATACCTATAATAAAATTTGTTTTTGTGATCTTACCTAATTACATAGGAATTATTTTGCAAAGCTCACATAAACATATCTTTGTGGATGCTTTTCCATAACAATCCAAAAATTAGCGGGTGATTACTAAAAATCAGGACTGAGCTAAAATGCCTATAATTTTTAAGCTGTTTGCTCTACGATGTTCTTATAACGAAATGAGGAGACATATTAAAAAAGAAATGACGCTAGGAAATTTAAGAGGTCACAGCCTCAAATTTGTAAATTACTTAAATCGGTTAATATTAAAGCCAGGAAGGAGTAGAGATAACCACATTTTACAGAAGAATATTCATTAATCAGAACCAGGTGAAGTGTCTAATCATAATTTTGATTCCGTTCATTCAAAATCATCATCGAGAAGGTAATTTTGTACTTTGGCCGTACAAAATATCGTCTCATCATGCATCAAAGACACAAGAGTTCTTGTTGAACAATTCAATCCCAATCAATAATGTGCCGAAGAGCGAAATCCCACAAACTGGCCAAAATGCCGGACAACTGAAGATTTTTTTGGTGAAAGCCAAAAATGTTAAACAATGGATGCGTTGGATTCAAAAATGTTTCAAAGATAACGACCCAAATGGTGTACAACGTATCTGAGCACATATACGCACTAAACTCCGCCGGTTTGCCGATTATGGGCCATTTGTCAAAAAATACTAATGAAACTGTATTTATAACACTTCAACATATCTAAAAACGTATCTATATGTAGGTTGGTGTATAGCTATGTACCCAAATACAAGTGTGGTAACAGCGTTATCCATAGACGACGAACAACAATGATGATCTTGAGCAGGATCGACGATCCAACACGACGAGAGCAAATATGAAGTTACATTTCTTTAATAATTAATTAATTGACATTTAATAAACCAAATATAGAAATAAAACCGCACTTATAAATCAAAATAGTTCGATTTTGTGGTCTAGTAACCTCAGTCCAGATTTTACGTAATCACGCGTTATTAAAAACGCGACACAATTTTAAAATAAAGTCTCAAAGCTATTTTGTTAATGTTCTATTTAAAAATTGTTATATTTTTTAATTTTTAAAATTTGGCTGTTTTCTCTAAATGTATTATTTATTTCTCGAGAACGTCACATTTTAAAAAGCTTTACAGATTTCGAATGCCATCTTCTAATCATTAAAAGACAGTTTTTTATCCATAAAGAAAGAAAAATAAATGAAATAAGAAAATTATGATTTTAATGTTGTTTATTTTTACGATTCCGATTCTCCCGATGTCCTTTTTTCTGGCGTCTCTTCCTTCTGTTATCATCGATTAGGCTTGAGCCTTTAAAGATATTGCGATTGCTCCGACTGATTTAATAGCTTCTTTAAGCTCTTCTTGATCTGATCCTTCTCATTGAACTGATGCACAGGATTTTCCTCATTCACTTGTTGTTGCTGCTGTTGCAATCGCTGCTTCTCTTTGAAATATCGTTCCCGTAAATTCTTATTCTAATCTACGCTGTGGAATTTTATACCACGTCCTTTACAAACATACTCTTTAGTAACAATTTTTCGATATTTTGTCTCGTTGTCCGAAATGCGTTCCGTGAAATTATCAAAGAGAGCAGCTTAATTAAATCCTGTAAACTTATTTAAGAAGTGAAAAGCTCTGATATTCAATCACTTCTTCTTCACTTGTTTACTTGATCTGTTATATTATTTTAATTTAATTTTCCCCTTCCAACTTTCTTATACCAATCACGACAACAAACTATTTTCACCGAAAACCAAACAGATTACCCTAATATTTTCTTCTCGATACGATTGAGCTTCCAAAGTTAGGTGAGATATTTATTTAGTCACAATTAAAATAAACCATAATGCATCTGTACTAACCTAATATATAAATGTTTACACATTATTTAAGAATAACTAAATAATTATTACAGCTAACTGTTTAATAAATTACTACTAAAAAAGCATTTTAAATAATCACTAACTAACACTTTGGCCTATATTTCTGATATTGTTGGTTCTTGTTCTTGTTGGTGTAAATGTAAATGTAAACATTAATTTATAAAAATATAACCCTTTGTATGGACGCGATGTATATCTGCAGATACATACCGTTTGTCATACCGATTGAGTCCCATTATTTCAAAGCGTTACCAAGGAAGAAACTTGATTTTTTGCGCTTCAAAATCGGATCAGTTGCCATACAAATGGATAATATTAAATTTCAAAATAAGTAATGGTTTTATTTATAAACTAGGCTTAATATTCGCATTAAGTTGTATTATTCAATGTCCTCAATAAACCCTGTTTTTTATTTTTGTTCATTATCATTTATCATCATATTTTAGATACAGCGTTGCCTAAATTAAAAAGAGTTCGCAAATTTTAGTATGGATATACATAAATCTGATCTTATTAACGGAATCGGTGCAAGAATCACTGAAACAACTGAAAGTCCGCAGCATATTTGAACAGTAAAAAATAAATAAAGTGTACGAAAAATAAATGGTTGTGCTGTAACTTAAAAGTAAGAATATTAAAAATTAATCAATTAAATATAAATATGAGAATTATGGTCAGCTCGGAGCCGTGGGCTTAAAAAAAGCAGAACAATAATAACAGCGACTTTAAAAAAAAAACAAATAACACAAAATAATAATCATCCGTTGGACTGTGGAACATTTGGCACCTCATTTGTTATGATTACGAGTACTTTGCGGGTAGAAAATAGAAGGGAAGCAGAGCAACATGCATTAATAAAAGTCAGGTGAAAACAGAATTTTTGTGCAATTAAATCAAAAGATAATTTGGTTTGTCCATATGTCGTAGTGAGAGAGAAAGCGAGACAAAAAGGAAGGAAGGGAGGCAGTTTGGAAGCCTATATACTTATAGGCAATCGTTCGGTCAGTCCAGTCAGCAACAGCATCGAGCCATGGTCAATTAAATTGCAGTTGCCGTTGCCGTTGCCGTTGCCGATGTCGTTGCCATTGCATTTAATTTAAATTCTTCTGTTTTTGCCATTAACTTATTTTATTTATTAATTTATTTATGTGTTATTTCTACTGTGTAATGCAAATAGCAATAGCAACGGTGCAAAATGGCTTACAGAACAATGACACTGCATTAAACACCCATTGGCATTATCATTCCCCTCATCCGATTTATTTTCCTACAACAGTGGCATCAGCATGAGCATTAAAATTGCAAATGACACATTGACAGTAAGATTTAATAATATATCAACATATTTCTTTCACTCTACTGATCAAATTCACTTTTATTTACTTATCAGATTCAATGATTTAAATTGCAAAGATATATTGACAAAAAAATGTACAGCTGCAATCTTAGAATATGTTCACAAATATATAAACTAATTTCATTTAACACTTTAAATATCTATTAATTTAGGTTCAAAAACTTTTACTTAACAATTACGATATTCACATACTTGTCAACAACCAATAGTTAAAAAAAGTTAGCACTGCAATGATAGATACGGACCTAGGTCTACGTATATTTCAGGTCTTAGAGACCTTATCGTTTTAAAATTCGAATAAGTTTTTCTAGAAAGTGATAACAATTAACAAAACTTTATTTAAAATAAATAACAAATATCACGTTTCATATATAATTTTATCACTTTCCAAATAACGACGTTTTCAATAATTTAAATGCCTCAAGAAATAAAATGTTTCTTTTTCTTAAGCTGAAAATAAACTTTCAAAAACATATTATTCATCGTGAGGTCATTCTAATTTTTAAAAAATGTTTGATTGCGTATTTGAAATAATGTAAATAAAAAATTATCAACAAGTCCACATAAAAATGTAATGACTTAATTTTAACTTATTGCCTTAACATTTGGATAATGTCAAGTAATATTAAACTTTATATAGATTATATTTGCAATTTATTTTTTATCTATTGTCACACCCATATTTTTTTCTCTTTTTTTCTTAAATTTATCCCAGAAAATCTCTATAAGGCTAAGAGAACAAATTGTCGCCTAAAAACCAAGGTTAATTCTTTAAATATCTTTCCCAAAAAATTCATTTAAATTAAACTTAACTTAACATTTCAAGAAGTCTGGTAAACTTCAATAAAGATATTTAGTTTTCACTTCGACACACAATTTAGAGGAATTAAGAAAAAGTTCAAAATCTTTTAAATTTGTAGTATTGTAGAGCCATTTTGAATAGAATATTTACCTTCGATAAGCGCCACTATCAACAGAACCACGATCAGCATTTTATCATTTCGATTGATAAGGACCAGATAGTAACGATATAAATGCAGTTTTGAGATAATGTGCATTTGATTTTGTTGTTTCTGCTGCGTTTATCTTTGTCGATTGATTTTTTTTTGGGTTTTCAAAAGTTTTTCAAATGATTTGTCTGAGTTTTAACACTCCGTTCAGACATTTGAGCTCCCAAGAAGCACACGAATTTTTCTACACAATGTTGGCACAATATGAAAACGAATACATTAAAAAAATATATTTGAATAAACACACACTTTTTATTTGTCGATAATTCTTAATATTCGTATTATTCGATAGTTTGTATGCACTTCAAAAAATCATAAAACACGCGCGAAAACTGTGTGTGAATGTGCGTCTAGTATGTTTGTGTACGAGTGTGTATGTCCAGTGAGGTTATCAAGCGTGAAACCAACTAGCCGATGGAGACGTTGATGATCAACTGAAAACGCAGCAGCATCGCAGGCAAACACGGACACGGATACTGAAACGGACACAGAAACGCAGCAGCCGATGTGATAGCCGAAGTTTGTTCGGCTCTTTGTCGTCGGCAGAAGTTCGTATCGGCAGCCGTTGGATGCTGGATACTAGCAATGGCCGAACAGAGTTGCCGAACGCACGAGCAAAGAATTGTCGTTGCCAATTGTCGAAGTGGATTTTCGAAACGAATGGCATCCACCATGTGCCGCATGGCATCCACATGCCAGCCACGTGGTGGATCTTGATGCCCATAGATGCGGGCGTCGAGGAAAGCATTTTTATCGGTCCTTGACACATGCGCAGCTATTTGTGAGGGAGGAGTGTCGACGCGTCCTTCTGACAAATGGTACGACAATTGCTACAAGCTGTGGTGGCATTTGGCGGCTTGGGTTTGTGGCAAGCAGCAACGCGGTTGGGCGCCTGAGACTCGGCAGTCGGTTGTCGGTTATCGGTTGTATGTAGTCGGTAGTCAACTGCTGTTGCTTTTGATGCTGCCTTTGCTATAGCATTTTCTGCAGCTGCTCCTTGGGAGACTCATCAACGGCTCAAAATGCTTCGGCTTTTTTGGTCGGCTATGCCACATGCCACATGCCACAACAGACACAGCCTAACGCCTAATCATCATTCCAAAAGGTACGAGACTGTAGATGAAAGCCTGCCATTTAGTGGTTGATTAACTGCCGCAACTGTACAAGGGGCTGCATCTGAACCTGACCGCTGACCCACTACATCTCTTCTTATCACAAAAGAAGTATCCAGTTGCCAGTAATCAGCTTCCACTAGAACTGCAATTGTTCAGGCGTCAATCATCCAAGCGAATCCGAAAAAACTTTTCACCCATAACGTGGCCAACTGAAAGTTTTTAATGTGAATTGCATTTTGCAATCAGCACTGGAGTAACAGAGAAAGAGAGACGGATAGAGAGAAAAGAGAGGGAAAGAGGAAGGATAACAATTCATATCGATAGCATCAGCATCATAATATTTCAATATTTCAATGTCCCCGAAGTATGATCAAACCACAAATGTCTGATAAAAGTGGAAAACGGAAAACTGGATATTTAATTGAACTTCAACTTTTGTCGTTGTCATCGTGTTGTCCTGGCCAAAAACATGTTCATGGCCCAATCGAAAATCTCAAGTTGTCTTAAAATGAAATTGAGCGCAGGACGTGAGACAAGAAATGCCAGAGACCCAAAGTAGTGGCAACAGTGGCAGAGGCAGTGCCGGTGGCAGTGGCAGAGGCAGTGGCATCAACGTCAGCCTCAGGAGCTGACAATTCAAAGTAAGGCTGTCAAACCTGTCGCAAAGTGGCTTAATTATCCAATAGACGATAGACGTCGCTGGGTGGTTCCCTGGTTGGGTATTAAACTTGTCAGCGAACAGCGAATGTCAGTCATATTAAATTACGAATATAGGGCCCTCACTTTTGCAGCCTCCAAAATCATTGGGACAATTTGCGGCACTGGCAAAACTTACAAAATTTGGTAATAAATGTAATTCAATTAGAAATGTTCGCTAGCAACTTTTTGTCATCCGCCACTTGGCGCATAATTATGCAATTAAACTACACTTTTTTGTCTAAATTAATTGCAGCTGCCTTTCATATTTTGGCCTGAAAAGAAAATCAAACTGCGAAAAACTCAAAAACTTTCGACAGTCAAAAGCTGCAATTATGGTTCTGTAAAATGCAAAAAGGAGATGGAGTTAAGGGGATGTCAACTGCGCATATGCTTCAAATAAAAAGTTGCTGTGACAAAAGTACAAAAACCAAAAAAAAAAAAAAAGACTCATAACACACACACACACAGACACACACGCACAACAACAATGGGACGAACAAAGAAATCAAAAACTTTTGTTTCTAAAACTCATGTTGAAATCCGCACACGTACACACACATACACACACTCAAATACACGCTTACACGCAGAGGGAAAGGCTTGTGGGTGAATTTTGGATTTTGAAAAAGAAACAACAATCAGACAAACACATGCTGCAGCTATAATAAGTATGCAACGACAACAGCAACAATAACAACATCAGCAACAGCAACACTGACGACAACAACAACGACAGTGTCAAGTTGTTGGTTTCTTTGGTTGTTAGGTGTTAAAACAGGCGGAAGTTAGAGGCTATGTACTCCCAACCCCCTTCCCACACTGCCCCTGACCTCATCAAGACCCACTTTACAAGACCTACACCTAGTCGAAGTTAGGGATGGATATCGGCAAGAAAATGTGTCGATATTTACCTGAGAATCGTTCTGAAACGAGTATTTCGGTTGATCCTTAGATCTTTGAGCTTTTGATCAAATGTACCGCAATCGTACCGGTATAAACATTTCAGTTTTCGGTTCTTAAGAAATTATTAGTTTCGGTTTTGGTTTCGGTTTCAGAGCTGCGTTTGAAACGGTTCATTTCCGTAAACGGTTCTGTTATCGGTTTCGGTTTCAGTCACTAATATTTGCAAAAGCAAAGGCCTTAAATTGTTGAAGTTAATAATACTGCTTTAGCATCAACAAGTTTTTGCAATGGATTAGGGACTGAATTTACAAATATTTAGAGGTCGTGTTTTCAAAGAGATTGGACCTCTATTATTATAAATTGTAAAATAAAAAATTATTAATTTTCGACTTCGATGTATGTATATATTTTTTCTGAACTTCCCTACTTGCTACTGAAACTTGTTTCTGACACATATTACTTGCTTATTGATAACTACTTACTTTGATATGATATTATTTCTTCTAGGTTTTCCTAGTAGTAGCAATAACCATTGAACCATTGCAATGATCTTTTTCAATTTGGATACTCCCATATAACCATATTAATATTGAAACTTTAAATTTTAATTTTAATACATTAAACGAAATGTAAATTTTAAAAAATTGTAAATAAGAGAATGTGTTATCGATAATGATATTGAAAATGAATATTCAGTAGAAAACTGCATGATCATAATTAATTTAATTTAATGGCTGATCCATTTTGTTGTAATTTTTACCTATTTACAATTTTAACTTTTGTCGATTGCAGTCGACCTTAAAAATATAAGAACATTTTAAAATATCGATTTCCATCCCTATACCCATTCCTAGTCGTAGTCCTAGTCGCAGGCACACTGGCTGCTGGTGCAGGTGCCCCATTTTTGGGTATGTGTGTGTTTATGTGTACGTGTGTGTCAGGCTCATGTACTCAGTACGTGTGTCAAACTCCTGGCAACAATGTGCCAAAGTGTTTGTGTGAGTGTATAGGTGTAGGTGTGTCTACTGTATGTAGTCACACATTTCAATTTGCATGTGTTAGCAACAAACTTTTGATAAGTGTTGCTCATATTACATGTACACTCACACACTTGACAAAAATTGAAACTTATTGTCAAAAGCTCTCATATGTAGGGGTAACCATATAGCAATCTATACACACACATTCCCACATTCATTCAAAATATCAATAATCAGAGTGCATATTACCACAATTTCTTTTAGGCTCTACGTGACATTGTCTCAAAACTCAAAACTCAAAAAAACTATTTAAAAAAAAAAACAGAATTTGATTTTGATCTCATAGATACATTGTCCAAGCACCAAATTGGAGTATACATATGTAGTAGTTGACAACTGGCAAGTGACAATCAAGCTTTGAGGAAATATTTATGGATATTCGAATGAATAAAAGGAACTGACAAGAATAATACTTATCTTTGTGGGCAACAGTCTCCGCTCTTGTCTAAGCATCATAAAGGGGCGAAGGGCGACTAGCAATATTGTACAAAGAAAGAAGTAAAGAAGAAAGAATCAACAATTTTTTTTATGTATGTATAAAAACTTGTATCTGCGTAATGTGCGGAACTCGGAAAGAGGTTCTTTTGTGTTTTATAGAATATGAATTTTATATGTTTAGTAAAGTTTGCTACAAAAAACATCTGTAAAATTAAATATAAGTTGTCTAGGCAAAGACTCTTCACAACCAGAAGAATGTAAGTTGTTACATAAATATCAACATGACCCATCAAATAAATGCATTACTTTTCTAATTCTACATTTTAAAATGATATGATAGTTACCAAAATTTCTAATAAATTTTTCACAGTGCATTTAATTGTCTTACGAGTCCGTTCACAATAATTCAGACACCTCTTTTTTATACTATTGGTATTATAATTTTGACACGAAATGTATTGAAGAAGGCGTGGCAGACCTTATAAGTATATGTATTTTTGATCAGGACGACGAGCTTATTTGATCAACATACATATATATATAATAACATATATATTTTATATATATAGGTCGAATTTTCAATGCATTAACATATTTTGCATTCCATTCTTAGATCGTCATTATTTCTTCAGACTACCGTTTGCCATTGCCGTTTTTATACAAATTAAAATTATTGATTAAATATTGATTTTCCTATCTAACATTTTTTTTATCGAAGAACGAAGCTTAAATTTATTACAAACTAGAGGGCTTGCGCTCTGCTCGCTACGCTCGCTGAAATCTCGCGAAGAAATGTGAAGTGGAGAAGAGAAATTCTTCTGACAGCTATAGCCAGACCATTATGTCAATTTTTATAATAAGATATAAGTAAACCGCTTTTTCAATTTTCCCTGCAATTAGACTTAAAATAATAATATCAAAAAAAATTACATATCGCTGCTCGCTGTTTTTAAGTTTTCGCTGAAATTAGACTTTGGAGAAAAAAATCATTTGGCGAAAAAAGTCATCTTTTGCAGGGAAAACACCTGACTTAGCAGAAAAGAAATTTGTTGAGATAAAACTAATCTGTGAATTTTGTAAAAAAGCTCAAAAAACAACAAAGCTCTTCAAACTAAAGTTTAAATTGCAATTGTTCCTATGGCGGCTATATGATATACTTGGCTAAATTTTCTTAGAATGTTACAAATAGTAAAAGATACAAGGCCTGTAAGTTTGTTTGAGATTCCTCAAAAAACAACGAAGTTCTTCATACTAAACGTTAACTTGCATCCGATTGTTTATATGGCTGCTACATGATATGTATAGTTATCCGATCTTGTCGAAATTCTTTCAGGATAAATCATATGGTACTATATACTTACATAACCTGTGAGTTTGTTTGAGATAGCATTAAAAACAACAAAGGTTTAGTTTGCATCCGATTGTTCCCATAGCAGCTATATGGATATTTAGGGATATAACGCATTACATTGGTACTATATACATTACCTGTGAGTTTGGTTTTGCTCAAAAAAACAAAGAAATAATAATTAATTTTGACCTTGACCCCTTCTAGTTGGAATATCATAAAACGCCGTCTTATTGCACGATAATTGAATCTCAGCTATGTTGTCTGAAAATTTCAAATCGATAGCCTTACCCTTTTGTGAGTGAATCAGTCAATGAATCTGGACAAAGAGTTAAATATATATGGATTGGTACTTATATACATATAAATATTTAAATCAATTAAGTTAAAGTATGTAACAGGCAGAAGGATTCGTGGCAGACCCCATAGAGTATATATATTCTTGATCAGCATCAGAAGCCGAGTCGATATAGCCATGTCCGTCTGTCTGTCCGTATTAACGAAACGATCTCAGAGATGGTAAGACCTAGGAACACCAAACTTGGTATGATTCTTATAATTGCACGCAGATTAAGTTAGTTAAAACTTTGAATGCGACGCCCCCTACGCCCATAAATCGCTAAAAACGTTATAACTACAGCATTATTACAGATACTGACTTGAGATTTGGCACGTATGATGAATAAACGGGTCAGGGACACATCGGTTATCTCAAAATTTTGATGAGTCATCTCCAACAAACCTCAAAAGCCCATAACTCTCGCAATTATCAAGCTAGAGATTTCAGATTCGGCATGAATGAATATATTAAGGTCATATAACACCTACGCCAAAATTAAATCGCAATCGGACAATAAATCGACGACTATTATTCCATATAGTGACGCTAATATGTAATGCTGCATAACAAAATGTTAAGTTAACAGTCGAATGTTAAAATATAAACTGTTAAAGCTGCTGTTGCAAACGAAAAGCACGTGCTGTCATTCTGAGCAAATTTGGTAGTAATTTTAGACAGGTATGCATGTGCATACATATACAGTGAAACCTCTGTTGGGCGGACACTCATGGTCGCCCAATTTGTGTCCGCTCAAGGGGAGTGTCCGCCTATAGGAATATTTTTTTTTACTACTGCGTCTTAAAAAATAATTTATTTTGGTTTGTCGAGCGTTCTTTAATTTTCTCTCTAATATGCAGGACTGCAAATGGCTTTCCAAATGTTATACTTATTCAAATGCTTTATAGTCATTTTGAACTGATTTTTATAATTTCTTAATTGTGGTCATCGCCTTATCATTCGAATTTATTGGGTCAGGATAATAGTCAGGTTCTTCCGGTTCTTCTTCGGTTTCCGAATTATCTTTGTTTCCGCCCATGGTTGGGTTACTAATGTAGATACTTACCTAGGTACCCATGGTAGGGTTACTAAAGTGGGTACTTACCTAGGTACCCATGGTAGGGGTACTAATGTAGGTACTTACCTAGGTATCCATGGTAGGGTTACTAAAGTAGGTACTTACGTAGGTACCCATGGTAGGGTTACTAATGTAGGTACTTACCTAGGTACCCTTGGTAGGGGTACTAATGTAGGTACTTACATAGGTACCCATGGTAGGGGTACCAATGTAAGTACTTACATAGGTACCCATGGTAGGGGTACCAATGTAAGTACTTACCTAGGTACCCATGGTAGGGTTACTAATGTAAGTACTTACCTAGGTACCCATGGTAGGGTTACTAATGTAAGTACTTACCTAGGTACCCATGGTAGGGTTACTAATGTAAGTACTTACCTAGGTAACCATGGTAGGGTTACTAATGTAAGTACTTACCTAGGTAACCATGGTAGGGTTACTAATGTAAGTACTACCTAGGTAACCATGGTAGGGTTACTAATGTAGGTACTTACCTAGGTACCAATGGTAGGGTTACTAATGTAAGTACTTACCTAGGTACCCATGGTAGGGTTACTAATGTAGGTACTTACCTAGGTACCCATGGTAGGGTTACTAATGTAGGTACTTACATAGGTAACCATGGTAGGGTTACTGAAGTAGGTACTTACCTAGGTACCCATGGTAGGGTTACTAATGTAGCTTACATAGGTACCCATGTAGGGTTACTAAAGTAGGTACTTACCTAGGTACCCATGGTAGGGTTACTAATGTAAGTACTTACCTAGGTACCCATGGTAGGGTTACTAAAGTAGGTACTTACCTAGGTACCCATGGTAGGGTTACTAATGTAAGTACTTACCTAGGTACCCATGGTAGGGTTACTAAAGTAGGTACTTACCTAGGTACCCATGGTAGGGTTACTAATGTAAGTACTTACCTAGGTACCCATGGTAGGGTTACTAATGTATAGTACTTACCTAGGTACCCATGGTAGGGTTACTAAAGTAGGTACTTACTTAGGTACCCATGGTAGGGTTACTAAAGTAGGTACTTACTTAGGTACCCATGGTAGGGTTACTAATGTAAGTACTTACATAGGTACCCATGGTAGGGTTACTAAAGTAGGTACTTACGTAGGTACCCATGGTAGGGTTACTAATGTAAGTACTTACCTAGGTGTAAGTAATGTAAGTACTTACCTAGGTCTCCATGGTATGGTTACTAATGTAAGTACTTACCTAGGTACCCATGGTAGGGTTACTAAAGTAGGTACTTACCTAGGTACCCATGGTAGGGTTACTAATATAAGTACTTACATAGGTACCCATGGTAGGGTTACTAATATAAGTACTTACATAGGTACCCATGGTAGGGTTACTAAAAAAGCTACTTACGTAGGTACCCATGGTAGGGGTACTAATGTAAGTACTTACCTAGGTGTAAGTAATGTAAGTACTTACCTAGATACCCATGGTAGGGTTACTAATGTAGGTACTTACCTAGGTACCCATGGTAGGGTTACTAAAGTAGGTACTTACGTAGGTACCCATGGTAGGGTTACTAATGTAAGTACTTACATAGGTACCCATGGTAGGGTTACTAAAGTAGGTACTTACATAGGTACCCATGGTAGGGTTACTAATGTAGGTACTTACCTAGGTACCCATGGTAGGGTTACTAATAGTATAGGTACTTACGCTAGGTACCCATGGTAGGGTTACTAAAGTAGGTACTTACCTAGGTACCCATGGTAGGGTTACTAAAGTAGGTACTTACTTAGGTACCCATGGTAGGGTTACTAATATGAGTACTTACATAGGTACCCATGGTAGGGTTACTAAAAAAGCTACTTAAGTAGGTACCCATGGTAGGGGTACTAATGTAAGTACTTACCTAGGTGTAAGTAATGTAAGTACTTACCTAGGTCTCCATGGTATGGTTAATAATGTAGGTACTTACATAGGTACCCATGGTAGGGTTACTAAAGTAGGTACTTACTTAGGTACCCATGGTAGGGTTACTAAAGTAGGTACTTACTTAGGTACCCATGGTAGGGTTACTAATATGAGTACTTACATAGGTACCCATGGTAGGGTTACTAAAAAAGCTACTTACGTAGGTACCCATGGTAGGGGTACTAATGTAAGTACTTACCTAGGTGTAAGTAATGTAAGTACTTACCTAGGTCTCCATGGTATGGTTAATAATGTAAGTACTTACCTAGGTACCCATGGTAGGGTTACTAAAGTAGGTACTTACCTAGGTACCCATGGTAGGGTTACTAATATAAGTACTTACATAGGTACCCATGGTAGGGTTACTAATATAAGTACTTACATAGGTACCCATGGTAGGGTTGCTAAAAAAGCTACTTACGTAGGTACCCATGGTAGGGGTACTAATGTAAGTACTTACCTAGGTGTAAGTAATGTAAGTACTTACCTAGATACCCATGGTAGGGTTACTAATGTAGGTACTTACCTAGGTACCCATGGTAGGGTTACTAAAGTAGGTACTTACGTAGGTACCCATCTTAGGGTTACTAATGTAAGTACTTACATAGGTACCCATGGTAGGGTTACTAAAGTAGGTACTTACATAGGTACCCATGGTAGGGTTACTAATGTAAGTACTTACCTAGGTACCCATGGTAGGGTTACTAAAGTAGGTACTTACATAGGTACCCGGTAGGGTTACTAAAGTAGGTACTTACGTAGGTACCCATGGTAGGGTTACTAAAGTAGGTACTTACGTAGGTACCCATGGTAGGGTTACTAATGTAAGTACTTACCTAGGTACCAATGGTAGGGTTACTAAAGTATGTACTTACGTATGTACCCATGGTAGGGGTACTAATGTACGTACTTCCCTAGGTACCCATGGTAGGGTTACTAAGGTAGGTACTTACGTAGGTACCCATGGTAGGGTTACTAAAGTAGGGTTACTAAAGTAGGTACTACGTAGGTATCCATGGTAGAGCAATAATGTAAGTACTTACCTAGGTAGGGTTACTAAAGTAGGTACTACGTAGGTACCCATGGTAGGGTTACTAAAGTAGGTACTTACGTAGGTACCCATGGTAGGTTTACTAATGTAAGTACTTACCTAGGTACCCCATGGTAGGGTTACTAAAGTATGTACTTACGTATGTACCCATGGTAGGGGTACTAATGTATGTACTTACCTAGGTACCCATGGTAGGGTTACTAAAGTAGGTACTTACGTAGGTACCCATGGTAGGGTTACTAAAGGTAGGGTTACTAAAGTAGGTACTTACGTAGGTATCCATGGTAGGGTTACTAATGTAAGTACTTACCTAGGTAGGGTTACTAAAGTAGGTACTTACGTAGGTACCCATGGTAGGGTTACTAAAGTAGGTACTTACGTAGGTACCCATGGTAGGGTTACTTAATGTAGGTACTTACCTAGGTACCCATGGTAGGGTTACTAAAGTATGTACTTACGTATGTACCCATGGTAGGGGTACTAATGTACGTACTTACCTAGGTACCCATGGTAGGGTTACTAAAGTAGGTACTTACGTAGGGTACCCATGGTACGGGTTACTAAGGTAGGTACTTACGTGGGTACCCATGGTAGGGGTACTAATTTAGGTACTTACCTAGGTACCCATGGTAGGGGTACTAATGTAGGTACTTACCTAAGTACCCATGGTAGGGGTATTAATGTAGGTACCCATGGTAGGGGTACTAATGTAGGTGCCCACGATAGGGATAATTACAGGAGTACCAATAAAAGGGGTACTTATGTAGGAACCCATGGTACGGGACTTATGTAGGTACCCACGATAGGGGTAGTTACAGGGGTACCTATAGTATGGGCACTTATGTAGGTACCCATTATAGGGGTACTTATGTAGGGACCCATGGTTGGGGTGGTTCAGAGGTACCCATAGTATGGGTACTTATGTATGTACCCATGGTAGGGGTACTTGTGTAGGTACCCACGATAGGGGTAGTTACAGGGGTACCTATAGTATGGGTACTTATGTAGGTACCCATTATAGGGGTACTAATGCTGGGACCCATGGTAGGGGTGGTTCAGAGGGGTACTTATGTAGTAGTGATGTAAATCCAAACAGAACATTGATTTAAAAATCGGATTCTTAAAATCGCCTATGCAAATATCGATTGATCGAAACATCGGAAATTTCGACATCGAATGATCGATTTTTCACATGCATATAATTACACAGGAAAGTGCATGAACACTTCAACACATTTCAACAAAGATTGCGTTCAGTAACATAGTTTGTTTATGTTATTTATACACATATAAGTACGTTAATAATAATTTAACACTTACCATAACATATTTGTAAACTTTAACTTTTCTATGAGTGAAATTTTGACACCACGTGTGTATTTTGTAGCGTATTCTAACGATGTTCAAAGAAGACGATTATTCATGAAAATCGTCTTATTTAAATCGATTAATCGGCAAAAAATAGACCGAGTTAAGAACATCAAAAATCGTTTCTGCAAAAATCGATCAATCGATGTTTCGATGTTTTGATGTTTTTTTGCATCACTATGTTAGACCCTTACAAGGTACAGTGTGTCGGAAGAGACCATTTCTAGGACTACTCCATTTTCTTTAATTTTGAAATCAACATCTAGCAATATTAACTTGAAAAATACTTTCCCTTTTATATTTTAATACATATTTTTAATTTAAAATCTCTTGCTTTACATATAAATCTAAAATAACTTAAACGAATTGCTTTTAATAGTTTTTTTTAATTTAAATTCGCTCCTAATAAAAACCTGGCTAAAAAATATTGCACACTTATTGAAAATTAAAAATGGCATAATTTTAGGAAGAAAATAATTACACTTTCAGCTTGAAACAATATCATTGTTTCCGCCCACTTCTGATTTTTAATGACAAAACTAGCTCGTCAGCGAACGTTTTTAAGAAATTCGTGTCCCGCCAAAAGAGGTTTTCGTTCATTTTTGTCCTTTTTTTAGTGTCCGCGTCCGCTCAAGAGAGTGTCCGCTCAATAAAGGCAAAATTGGTCTGAAAACCCCACCAAAACCAACGTCACGGAAAAAGTGTCCGCCCAAGGGGGCTGTCCGCCTATTAGAGGTGTCCGCTAAGGGAGTTTTCACTGTACATACTAAATTTGACAAGATTGTTCAAAAATGGTATGGTCTTTAAGGCATTAAAATATTTATTTTTGAATTTATATGTTTATTTAGATCGAAGTTAACGTGCAACTCATTGATGTTATGACCTTCAAAAATTTTCTGCAGAAATACAAAACTCGAATGTAATTATGTAGAAGAAAATTTAAGTGGCGACCTTTACTTCCACATGGAATTTTACTGTCGGGCCCTCTCGACTGAATGCTATATTTTTAAATTCCCAAGTTGTTATTCCAATATCAGTGCATATAAATATATATAGATAGAGACTGGCATCTCTTGAAACAGCTGAATGTCGAGCCATTTGCTCCTTACAATAAGCAAGTGCTAGTGCTGTATTGTTGTTGTTGATTTGTGTCATAATAATGTCGTATCGACATTATTATACACTCAGACTCAGCAAATACTTAAAAAAAAAACTTTAAAAAGGTCACTGAAACCACTAAGTTAATTTATATAAATATTTAAAATATATGCAGAGCTAGCAATTATTCCATAATTATTCTAATAAAATCTTCCAAAGAAGTCTTTTATTCTAAATAGGTGTCGTAACAATTATATTTTAATTTTTTAAAATTCAAGCTAAAAATTATAGCACAAGCTAACTTTGGCGCGCCAATGTTTGGATACCCTTGCAGAGCTCTGTAAAGGCCTTCGGATTTTTTACAAAATTTGTTAGAAGCTGATTTCGAACCGATGTTTAAAACTATACCAAACACACAAAGTGTGAGTTTGGTTAAGATATCTTAAGAAACAACAAAGGTTTTCATACTAAATGTTGATCTAGTCTCTAACCGATCGATCCTTTTGGCAGCTGTATGATATGTAGTCCTGAACAAGAATATATATACTTTATGGGGTTGCGTTACACATGTCTTGACACAATTATAATACCCTCTGCAAGGGTACAAAAACAAACACTTTAATTAATCGACAAATATAAACAAATAACTGAATAGTAAAATTAAAAAATTACAATGGGAAAATAAAAATGTAAATTTACAGCTGACCGTGACGGGATTCGAACCCGCAATCTCCGGATCCGAAGTCCGACGCCCTATCCATTAGGCTACACGGCCGTGAGAAATTCCGCTCCAATATTCTATTAATAAATCAAGAATCAAAACTAAAATAAGAAAAGAACAAAATGTACACAAAATGTGACGTCACATCTAAAACCAATTAACAAACTATTTGCAAAGATTAAATATAGCGCAAACTAACTTTGGCGCGCCAAGTTTGGATGCCCTTGCAGAGCCCTGCAAAGGCCGTCAGAATTTTTACAAAATTTGATAGATGTTGATTTCGAACCGATCGTTCCGATCGACAGAAGGGTATGGCTATAACGACTCAGATCGTCGTCCTGATCAAGAATATATATACTTTATGGGGTCTGACACGCCTCCTTCAATGCGTTACAAACTTCGTGTCAAATTATACTACCCTCTGCAAGGGTTTAAAAATGCAGTAAGCTACGCTGGAGCAAGCTCGACAGTAGGAGAACCTGCACTTTTTGAGCGCAAAGCGTTCACCATAGATTGTTCTTTAATGTGGCGTACCATAAATTTCAATAGATGGCGCCACTACTAATATATAAGTTGATAAACACAGAGGTCGCTAGCGTCTCTTCTTCTTCCTTTTTCCCGTAAGATTGTTAGTTGAATAACTTCATCATCTACTATCATCCGATTTGAATAAAATTCAGTACAGGTTTGGACCATAGTGTATGTTGCATGTACCAAAAATCAAGGCGCTAGCATTAAAGGTGCTCTTGTAATTAAACTTTTAAATTTTGTTTTCCAATTTACGGGGGCGGATGTGGGCGTGGCAAAAATCTTAAACAAAGTTAATCAATGGGAGATATAGATGAATCAACATACATGTCAAATTTCGTGTCTCTAGCTCTTATAGTCTCTGATATCTAGGTGACACAAAAAGGAACAGACAGACGGACATACGGTCAGACGGACAGACAGACGGTTGTGGCTATATCGACTCGTCTGTTGATGCTGATCAAGAATATATATATACCGGGCACTGCAAGGGTATTCAACTTTGGCGTGCCAAAGTCAGCATGCGCTATATTTTTTATTTCAATTTGGTGAACTGAAAATAAAAGGGATTTTGGTTTTCTATTATCAAAATACATGAACATTATTTGCTGGTAATCAAAACAAACCGATTTCCTTCAGTGAAGTTATTGATAACGCAACAACAAATTACATTCGGACTAGCAGCGAGTCTCGCGAGCACCAACAAATCTTGTGTATTCTGCATTGTCAAAGCCAAGATCAGTATATGTATGTGTAGGCGCCTACTCTCGTACACTAAAGAGCAATTACAAAATTATAATACCCTCTGCAAGGGTATAAAGTTTGCATTTAACTATCGACATATGGTTGCTATATGATATAGTAGTCCGATTCATTTCTATATGTATGTATGTATTATCGAAAGCCAAGAGATAAAAAAGGCAGGAAGGGGCAAAGCTAAGAGAAGGAAAATTTCGCACTAAGTAAAAGCATTGCTCCTTTCAACATTTTGCATAAATCCTGTAAATTTAGAAATGTCATCAACACACACACACACACACACACATACATGCAGAGCGAGTGGGGCAGGCGGACAAAAGGCAAAAACAAATTGAGCGTTTGGCGGGCATATGCGCAACATATGTGCCACTCGGCTGGTGGCAAGGCTGGTGGCAATGCTCTTGGTGGGTTTTCTGCCAGTGTCTCTGTGTGTGTGTGTGTGTGGTTCGTTGACTGTTGGGTTTGAGTTTGAGTTTGGCCTGCACCCAAGCGGCTACCACATTTACAGCTGCAACATAAAAATTGTTGCAGCTTTTGCCAGTGCGACGTGTTATCTCGGGGCTGTGCGTCATTTCACAGCAAAACGACGACACGACGATGGTGCAAACGTTGCTGACAACGACGCGGAGGTGACGACGACAACGGCAACAACGGCAACAACGGCAACAACGGCAACAACGGCAACAACGACACCGACGAAGGCAAAACACAAAGCAAAATCTGACAATAAGTGTGAAAATGGTTTCGCTGTCGGCGTCTCAGTCGACGACGCTGCCGTTTCATGCAAAACTAAAAGAAAAATGTTTAAATATTTCCTGCTTTTTATTGTGGTTACTGTTCATGCTTCGCCCACAAAGACGGTGGCAAGGGCGGAGACTGTTGGGGTAGGGGCGATGCAGCAACCCAATGCGAAGGCAAAAGCTTCATACAAAAAATGGCAACACTTTCCGTGTGTTGCTTTGTCGTGAGCACGTTGTTTACTTTTACTATTGTTGCTGTTGTTGCTGCTGCTGCTGCTGCTGCTGATGCTGCTGCTGCTACTGTTGCTGTTGTTGGTCTTGCACCCACGCGCAAAAATATGAAAACTTTCGACAGGAAACAGGAACTGATAAGGCTATTTTTGCCAAGCAGCCGCCTGTCACCTCCTTTTTCTCCTTTTCCATCTCCTCTTTATTCTCCATCTACACCTCCAACTCCTCTTTTGACTCGTGTCATTTGCGATGCTCTTGTTCCACTTGGCTTCTTTTTTCTTTTTCTTTTTCTTTATTTTTTTTTTTGTTCGCTTTGAGCGTTTTGACGCCATCGTCATCGCCGTTCAGCAAACTTATTGTGCAAGATTTATTTTAGCCTCCTTTCAGTTAACAGTTCTTTGCCGTTACCAAAACAAAAAAAAAACCTTTTGCACCTTAGCAAGTTGGCATCGTTAAGTTATTGCCACACCCACATTCATTGGCGCCCCATTGTCGACACTTTATTATTAGAGATGATCTCGTGCTGCCAAACCAGAATCAATAACTTAAATAAATACAATCCTTTAGTATTCTTGTTATTAAGAAAACACCTTAACTTTTTTTATTGGTTGGGATCAATAAATATATTATTTAAAATAAAATCATGTTCCCAGAGCCTAGAGACTACTTAGAATTGAAAACTTTATAAAATAGAATTCTTTAACTTAAATCCCTTGTCATCAACAAAACAAATTAACTATTTTCAATGAGTGGTTATCATTGGCAGGGAATTTAATAGTGGATTAGCAATTATGATCTATTAGTACTTACTTTATTTACCAAGTTGATTGTAATAACAAACAACTTAAAATAAATTCCAAAAATGCCATAATTTATTAGGTGGCTGGTTTCACCTGGCCTCCATGTAATGTCCCTTTAAAAGGACTCGAGCTGTTCGAGTATGTTTATTTTTATAGAGTTAAACCTTTACACTAGCTTACAATTATATGTTTTTGATCTACTTCAGAGATCTAAATCTTCTTTTCTTAAAGATTTTGGCTTCCTTAACTCAAAACTAAATTTAAAAATAATTTGCAGATATTAGTTTTCAAAATATGAATTTTTAAAATTTGTTTCCAATTATGTTTAAGATGCATCACCTTATTTTAACAAATATCGCAGTCGCGTTTACCGTTTTGAACAAAAGTAGTCTCAAACTAAAGGTAATTATCTATCTATCTATCTATACAACTAATATACACAAAGTTCTAAAATCAATTAGTTGGTTTTGATTGCAGACGCTTTTAAAGCTTGAAAAATTTAAATTTTTGTTTAAAAAAAGTTAAATACATAAATAAAAAAAATATAGCGCAAGCTAACTTTGGCGCGGCAAAGTTTGGATACCCTTGCAGTGCCTTGTGTAAGCCGTCAGATTTTTTACAAAATTTGTTAAATGTTGATTTCGAACCGATCGTTCCTATGGTAGCTATATGATAGGGTTATCCGATCCGGCCAGTTTCGACATATGTACTGCGTGCAGCAAAAAGACGGACCTGTACCAAGTTTCATCAAGATAGCTTCAAAACTGAGAGACTAGTTTGCATAGAAACAGACGGACACACGGACAGACGGACAGGCAGACGGACATGGCTATATCGACTCAGCTCGTCGCCCTGATCAAGAATTTATATACTTTATGGGGTCTGTGAGGCTTCCTTCAATGCGTTACACATTTCGTTACCCCCTGCAAGGGTATAAAAATGCAGTCTCCCTATGTCAAATATTGAGGGCTAAAGGCATTAATTAGGCATCGCTTAAGGTATATCTCTTTGAGATCTATGGTAGGAAAGAAAAGAAATAACATTTTATAGCCAGGTATGTCAAAATTATGACTCTTTTGTCAAATTGAACTTTAAGTATCTAAAATAGCGCCACGAATTAATTTATCTAGCTGTTTGATTTTTTAATCATATAAATTAATTTATGATCAAAAACAGTTAAATTTTAAAAATTAAGAAAAAGGAACTACACCTAAGAAAAATGTTTAAAGTTGTTTCTCGTCATTTGGGAGCCCAAAAAAGAAAGAAACACGACACGAGTGGAACACTGAGGCTACACAATGTTGTAAGTCACGTAGATAAATCTCTACCAAAGTTTTTCTCATTTTGCTTACGCTTTCAGAGGGTATTTCAATTTTGCCGCAAAATCTGGAACGCATCATGACATCTGTGATCTGGAAAGCACCCCATAAAATATATATATATTCTTGGTCAGGGCGAAGAGCTAAGTCTATATAGCCATATCGCGCGGTCACTTTTGAAACTATATATCTTGATGAAATTTGGTACAGATACTACTTTTTGTTGCAGGCAGTTAATTGTCGAAACTGGCTGGATCTGACCACTACCTATATCATATAGCTGCCATATGTCCTCACCATTTGATAAATGATTGGTAAAATATCAAGCATTCATAATAAAACATTTTTTTATTCATAAGATACTTGTAATAAACTCACAAATTGTGTACTTCATATTGACTTATATGTACATTCGGATCAGCTATGAAGGAAATCTGACTACTATATCCTATATATGCCACAAGAACAATCGATATAAGATCAAAATTCAATAAGAAAAGCTGTATTGTTTCTTAATATATGTCAACTAAACTTATAATAGAAAAAACTTGTTTGATTCTGGAGATATCTCATCTAAATTCACAGATTGTATATTTTATTCTGTATTTCACGTTTTTACGAAGTAAATATCTTATTTATTACGATGTAATATATCATAGAGCTATCATCAGTAAAATTTTGAATACAGGTCTGTGCAAGGGTATGAAATCTTTGGCATGCCAAAAGACTTTCTTCCTAGTTTTTATTTTGATTTTTGTAGCCTGTTTTCAGTTATGCAACATTCGACAGAACGGCAACTGTTGAAAGTTGCAAAAATTTTATGATATCTTTGATACGAGCATGTGTTTTGTGTCCTTGTTTCGAGTAACATTTACAGTTCCATTTCCTTTCTATGATATCTGAACGTCTGTTTCTCTCTGTGGTTTTCATTTCATCAATTTTCCCAGTGCAATTTGCAAGTTTTATGAGCAACGTCTTTAGGTTGTCTTTCGCCCACAACTTGGCTTGTTTTGGCTTTAGAGCTGTCGTTAGGGCTAACAACAATGATATTACCATCATGGACAAAGAAAAATGTCTACTTAGCCAGCTTAGCGGCCGTATTTGGAAGATTGAATGAAGAGAGGGAGAGTTAAGGGCGTGTCGCTTTAAAGCCACAACTGATTTAATTAAATAAGTCAACCAGGCCGAATCATTTGGGTCAGGTAAGCCATACAAAAGCCATTCCATTAGCGCGACCTGCGATTCGTTAGACACTACCTGACCCCGCCCCTTGCCTTCTCCCACTCTCCCACTCTTTACTCTCCCTTTTGCTCCATCCATTGTAGAGACAAAAGAAATCCGCTTATTTAGTAAACACTTTAGCGCTGCCGCTGAGCTAATAAAGGCGACGTGGCATCGTCGCGCAACGAGTGCAACATAAAAATACGACCATGAATTAACGTTAAAACATTGCCAAAAAGGCAGGCAGGCAACGTGGCAGCTTGGCAGCCTGCAGCAAAGAGGTGGCAAAGAGGGGGCAAAGAGAAGGGGCAAAGAGGTGGCAAAGAGGGGGCAACGAGGCAGCTTGAGTTCTGGCTGATGCCTCCTGTTGCCGCAAACAAACACATAAAAATGTTGTGGACGCACCGCATGGTAGGTCTTGTCTGGTCTGGACTCTGCTCTCGACTCTATCGACTCGACTCGACTCCACTCGACTGGGCTGGCGTGAAAAATCATTTAATTTACTACGCAAACAACAACAACAATAATATGTACAACAAATGTTGTTGCTGCACTCGCGAGATGCGCCTCACAATATGAAGTAAGTTTCATTTAATGGACTTAACAAAAGATGTTGGCTATGCAAAGCTAAGCCCAGTTATCCGGCTAACATAGCACCACAGCACACACAGCGCACACACCACACACACCACAACACAGCACACAAACTCCAACTGTGCTTGAAAGTAAAAGTGTTCAAGTGATTGCATGTGCAACTGACCCCGCAATCAACTGGTGATTTATAAAATAACCTCAGGCGCATACAGTGAGCGAAAAAACTTTTTCCACATTAACATAACCCACTTTAGAGCTTATGAATTTAGTTTATATTAGCTGATTATGATATTTAATTATGCAATGTTGCAGTTAGCTTCAAGTTGAATATTTAATCAAAAACTCACAAAAATATACTTTATCGGACAAGTTGCAATGCAATGAGAGCTTTCAACAGGTACTTTTAATGAGTAATTTTTCTTTACATGCGACAGATTAGAAATCTATAGATGCTGAAAAACAAGCCATTTGAAACATTTTATTATTTTTGAAATCCAAAATTTATAATGATCTGATAATAATAATAAATTGTTGCGCTAGTCACTTTGAATTAAAAATTGTTTAAGCTTACACTTCAATAATCAAAATTAAATCATGTGCTAAATAAGAATATATTTGTTTATCTTTATGAGTTATAAAATAATATCTTCTATATATATTTTAATGGAAAAAGAAATCCATTATTTTTTATCTACAACAAATTTTGTAAGGACAATTCCATTACGTTTGGACAAGGATTCGCAGATGGAAGGATTCGGTCCAGTATGTTTTTTTTTGACAACTAGTGTGGCTAGCTTCTTACTAAATCCAGCTTTTTGTAAATGGCTTAAAACTGTTATGTGGTCAATGTTAAGCTCTTGGGCGATGCAGCGGATGCTAACATGCCGGTCTGCCTCAGTTAGCTCCACGATCTTACCAGAATTTTCGACGAAGGGTCTACCAACTCGAGGTGATCTTTAACGTCGAAATTTCCAGAACGGAATTTTCGAAACCAAAATTGTGCATTATTAGTCGATACGGTATCGGGGCCATAAACATCGTTCACAATTTCAGTCGCCTTGCTTGCATTTTCGCCTTTACCAAAAAGAAATTGCAAAATATAGCGAATTTATTCTTTATGTATCTCCATGCTTAACAAGATTTATCTCACAATAGAATCTACTCATCAAAAAATGGACTACTCTGCTTTTAAAGGGGAATCCCACCTTTCTTAAAAGCCAAAGTTTAAATCAGTGTGACCAGTAGTTTACAAATTAGAGCATACCAAAGCTGACACACAAAAAATAATGGATTACGTTTTCCCAACCTAATATGATTTTCCAGTCTTAACCAAATTTGAAAACAAATAATAAGCAATATTTAAACTCAATAGCAGCTGAACTGGGACCACCTAGAAAGAACAGCTAGGAACTCATTTGAGTGCCACATTTATAAATCAATTATTTATATAATAAAGTAAATTCAATTATACACTGATACAAAATCTTTAAATTAGGCATTACTGTGAGAATTAAGAGAATTAATTCCAAAAATAAAATGAGAGGTCAGCTTGACTGTCTCCTTGTGCTTTGATTAAAGTGAGCAAATAAAATTGATCGCAATGCATAAGAATTTACAAATGAATTTTTAATTATTCAACAATTATATTCCAAGATTTGTGTTCACCTGATCAATACTCAACATAGTGTCAGGGAGGATACTTTGCTATGAAAAGTTATTGGGCAGTATCAAATTTACATGGCACTCTAAAAAATTCTGATATAAAAAAGAAAAAAATCAGGAGCTAAAATTTTCCATATCAAATTTCGTGACAAAAGAAAAAAAAGTCTAATTTGGCAGTCGGCACGGTGCAAAGTGTGATTTGGTTTTGGAATAAAGGATTTGTGCCTTTTGGAGCAATTTGCAGAAATACCGAATTTTTTTCATGTTTTTAGAATAGTTTATATATTTTTTAAATGCTTATTGAATGTTTACGTTATGAAATTTGATATCAGAAATGATATGTTAAAAAAATGGTTATCCAATGATTTTTATTTTGAAAAATATATCCGTTGCTGCGCTTGCTTCTTACAAAGCTATTTCTCTCAGTGTATACCTGGTACGTGAAGATGGACGAGCAACAGCTGCTGTTGGTTGCTGCTGGTACGAAATGAACGATCGGCCAATCTATTTCGTAACTGTTGCTGAAGCAGACACAACCAGCAGATGTAAGAGAGGAAAGAAGAGGAGAAAATGGAAAAGGCTTGGATAAAGGAGGAGATGCAAACAGCAATCACTTGCCTGGGCAAACAATAACAGTGACACATACGCAGCTGAGTGTTTATCCGTCTGTCCGACTGTCTATTTATAACTGTAGTATGTGAAATACTTACATCAATATTTACCAAAGACATATCACAGCTCTCTCAGAGCAAAGCTCTTTCCCTCTGTCTCTGTCTCTGAGCTCTGTCCAAGCTCTGGCACGCACGCACGCCCAAATGCCAAACAAATCCCACGTAACTTGGCTGAAAACATGAGAGCGCGGCCGGGACGAGGCTCATTGGATGCATGTTGTACGGGTGTCAAGTGGACGGAGGGGAAAACGGGGGCTGGTATAGGTGTGACTTCCGGCAGGCAAGCATAAACCATTTGCCCGGAAGGGAGAGAAGAGACTGTGCGCAAATATTTTAACATTTCCGACATTCCGACGACACGTTGAAAGGATTTACAAAAAATAACACGATGCCGGCAAAGACATTTACGTAGAGCCCACGGCCTATAAAAACACACACAGGGTCAACAACGACAGCAACAACAACAACAACAAATAATATAAATATATATACTTATAGATATATATATATATACTTATTCATTATGTACATACATAGCAATTGAATGGAATGACCGATCGGTTTGTCCAATGCAAAGCCAAACAACAGACGTTGTGCAAATATTTGCACAAATGACAAAATGACTGTATGATGGTCAAAAAGAGGTAAGCGGACAGCAGAGGAATAGAGCAAGGGGCAGAGAGGAAAAGATAGGGTCGAGATAAAATCATTGAAAGGGAATTGGAAGAGGGTACGTGCAGTCAGAAATACGTCGAATATCATGGATTCAATAAACTCTTCAAACATAAACTTGACGATTTATTGCGACTATATGTATGTTTGTGTGGCTCTCTCTCTGTATGAGTGTGTGTCTGTGTGTGTACGCTATTGTGTATGTGTATATGTGTCATGCTCGCACATATGTACATATGACAGTTTGCTCTGTCTAGTGGGCAACGCGTCGTATACGCAATGAATCATTAATTCGTCGCTCGCGTCCGTGTGTGCGCTACGCTCTGCACGTTACGCCAAAGCATTTAACTGCTGACAAATGATAAATTTATTATTTACCAGCAGCACACACAAATAGGATCTGAGAGGGAGTGAGAGAAGGGATGGAAGATAGAAAGAGAGAGCAGTTCCATTGCATTTGCTAGATTAAAATATGTTTTAATATTTGCTTTCTTTACACTTGAGTGTCACACACAAACATACACCCACATTAACACTCCGACACATTCTCTGTCTAACACACATACACACACACACACATACGCTTGTTAGCTACGTGTAGCAATAACAATCTAGACACTCGTCTATCGCTTATGTTTGGTGCGATAATCACGCACCTTTTTTGATTAATTGCCAACTCGTCGGAGCAGTTGACTTTAAGCGACAACTATACATACAAGCAAACATATACATATATATATAAATATGTCTAAATATATATATAAATATGTATATATATTTATACCTTTGCAGAGGGTATCATAATTTTGTCACGAAATGTGTAACGCATTTTGATCAGGGCGACGAGTTGAGTCTATACAGTCTCCCAGTTTTTAAGCTCTCTTGATGCAACTTGGTACATGTCCGCCTGTTGGCTGCATGCTGTACATATTTCGAAACCGCCCCGATCGGATCACTATATCATATAGCTTTAATAGGAACGATCGGTTCAAAAATCAACATTTCACAAATTTTGGAAAAAATCTGACGGCTTATACAGGACACTGCAAGGGTATCCAAACTTTGGCGCTCCACAGTTAACTCGCGCTATATTTATATATGTGTAGTTGTATGCGTTGAACGTGAACGTCAATGTGGCAGCTAAGTGCAAGTTCAACATAGCGTTGCAAGTTTTCTTATCGCCGCCACAAGCAAAAAAGGAAAAGCGGCGAAAAGTTGCAAGTTTTTTGTGCTTTGCCATCGAAATACTTTAGCTTACTTTCTTACACAGACACACACACACACGCATACTAGCACACATACACCTACAAACCTGTAGACTCACAGAGACGTGTCCAAATCGCAGCCCGTGCGCTTATCACGCAAAAGTGTCCGCGAATCCTTAATTACGCGACGCGGCGACTCCAATTTCACGGGGAGTATTTGTGGATGGTAACTGTGGTCAGGGGGCAGGGAAGGTGTGGCATTTGTTTGGCTTGCCACAACATTTGCATAGTTTGTAGTTTTGACGCTTTCCTAGCCTCAATGGGGATTGTTTCCACTTTCGCCTTACCAACAAAATCACAAAGTAATACACAGAGAGCATAAAATAGAGATTAGTTCAGAATTAAACTTTCAAGCGATTTTTGTATAATGAAATGAATTTGCTTATTTTTCACCTCATTGGCGTAACGATTTCTGTTGTTTTTGTTATACCTTAATAAAAACTAATGGATTTTTTTCTAAATGAAATTCAAGTCAAAAAGCTATTAACAGAAACACTTAAATTGTGAAGATATATTTTATTAAAACATTTCTTTAAAATAAGAAAATCTTGTAGAAAAGTCAATTGATTGTAATTTCAAAAAAAATATGTAGGTAAATTGTGAAGCCAAAAGAGAAGAAAAGTAAAAGCAAAAAAGAATAAAATAAATAGAAACAAAACCAGATGCCCCTTAGAAACCATGAAACACTGAGACACACAATGAGGCAGTGTGGCAGTGTGCTACCCGTTATCATAAAACGATTTTCTCATTTATAAGTAAGAAGAAACAAAGCGTTGCCCGTGTAGCCTTGGCATCGGCGCGCACAAACGTGCAGCATTTTGGGGCAAAAAAAAAAAAAACGAATAGAAGAAAACTTAAATTATGGCAAATCAATTGGCAGCACCGTTGCCAGTTGCCAGTTTGCCAGTTTGCCAGTTGCATGGAAAAGCGGTAAAGAAAACATAACCAGACCCGATGCCAGAACCAGAAACAGAAACAGAAACAGAGAAAGAGCAAAGGCTGTAGTCAAAGTAGAAGTCGATGTCAAGGGGGGCAACTTGTGGAACCAGCTGTGGACCTTTTGGTGTATCAACAAACATTTACTTTTACCCCATTTTGGAATGGGATGTGCCCCCATATCCCTTCCTGCCCATACACCCCATATCTGCCTTTTGCTTTTCTACTGTTTTTGTTTTCACTTATTTTTTTCCTACTTTTTTTTCTTCCATAAAGCACATTTTATTGAGTTGTCGAACTTAAGCACCAACAGCAACATACATACACACACACACTTAGAAAAAAAAGGAGGAAAAAAGTGGAAGTAAGATGTGGAGAAAAATGGCAAGCTGGGGCCACGGGCAACCCCAAAGTGTGAGGCAATGTGTTGCATAGACGGCTCAATAATGTGCCAGCCAGGGCAGACTTTGGACATGTGCAACACACACAGAAAACGGGTCCAGGCAATTGGCAACATTTTGGCAACAATCCACACACACACATACACACACACACACACACATGCACACCCGCTCATAGGGACTGATAAGTATTTGTGTCGTCCTGAATCGCGACAGTCCCGTCAATACACGACTCTCTACGTATCTCTATCTGTGTGCCTTTCTGTGTGTGTGTGTGTGTGTGTGTGGGTCTGAATGAATGTTTGGGTGTGCGTATACGTAATCGTTTACAGCTGCTCGAATGCGCAAATAATTTGAAACGAATGTGCTCAAATGTTCATACGCAAAAGCTACTACCATTTACCCATGCAGCGCAATAAAGTAAGCGACCCACTTACAGTGGCACAAATATCAAAATTTACACATAAAATGTGAGAAATAGAGGAGAAGTAAATTTAGCTCGCATAACTAATTATATTTTAGAGATACCGCAAGCTACCTTTTTCGCGCCAAAGATTTCAAAGCATTACAGAGACCAGCATTCAAAATTTGTCATATAATATGACAGGTTAATGATATAATAGTCCGATTTTATCCAAAATTTATCAGTTTTTATGTATATATGTACTATGTGTAGCAAAAAGACTGACCTGTACCAATTTTCATCAAGATAGCTTAAGAACGGAGAGGCTCGTTAGCATACAAACAGACGGAGAGACGGATATCGACTCAGACCGTCGTCCTGATCAAGAATAAGTTTACTTTATTACAGATTTCCTTAGCCGAATACAAGTACTCTGCTGGCATATTTGCCTATTTTAGTGTAGAGTCATTGCCACTTGATATTCATTTAGTGTGAAAGCCAACAAATATATTCTGAATACATATTTAAAAGATAACACAATTCTGAAATTGTTTTCTCCAATCAAAAGAACTTTTGGTTCTCGATGCATTTTTATACGAAAGATTTTAACAATAATACTTTTCTCACAAAATTAAGGATTTCTCTCTTAAATAATGCTTTGAGAAAAAACATTTCATTTGTAAACTGTAGATGACAATATGATCTAGAATATTTGTATATTATACTAAAGGGCTTCGTTCCGTGCCGTAATTAACCCGATCTTGACCAAATTTTGTCAGGGTGTAACTTAAAGTAAAAAGTACACAATCCAATAACCAAGCAATTTTGAACTTTGACCCGAATTTGAACCACTTCAAGTTAAAAACTCGCAATACGTTGTCTTATTGCATGATAATTATTTATATAGTATACTATATTAATCTGAAATATATTGATCTGGTTCGATTTATTTTTTACCCTCTTCGATAAGAAACTGTTACAATATAAATAAAATGATAGCCTGTGCATTCCATTTTGAATGCCACTGTGCGCGAAGGACGTTCTTGTGGGAGTCAGTTTTTGTGCTCTACTTTTCGCACTTCCTGACTCTCCTCTTTCCGCGTGAGTGTGAGTGTGTATGTATGAGTGTGTGGGTGTATGTGTGTATGAGTTGGTGTGTGGCTCATTAGTACGAGTACTATTACAAGCACATTGCTTCGTCATAAATGACTGACGCCAACCCAGAACACAAACCCAAACGACAGCTTGTCCTTTTGCCCGCCTAACATTACCCTCTCCCATTTCCCTTTTTCCAGTTTCGTCCTTCATTTCCCCCGTGACTGCTGTGTCATTGTTTTGTCATATTTAAAAATTAATTTACGTTTTTCCTGCCTTCCACAGCCAACATAAGCTATCAATAATTTACTTTTCTTTAAAGCCAATTATTGGTTTAAGCAGACAAAAAAAACAAGAGTAAGGAGAAATTGGGAAAGTTGGGAGAAACTGGGGGTAATTACGTATACCGGGGAAACTCTGGACACTTCTGACGCTCTGCAATCACATGTGATACGCCTTAAGCTTCAACTTCCTCTCATAAATATGACACTTTGTTAATTACAATAAAACAAATTTAAGTCAACTTTTAAGGGGAGGCGCCAGCAATTAAAATGCAAGCAACAAAAAAAAACAGCAAAAAAGAAAATTACTTTAAAACTTTACAGGCAACATTTACGGTTTACAGTTTACGGTCTTTGCGGTTAACTTGTCGAAGGCATGCGATACGCTTGTGTGTGCCCCAATTTAATTGTGCCTTTGGGTCTCCGGATCGTATCCTCGTTGGTCAACTTAAGGATAAAGATTTAAACAAGTCATAAAAGATAAACAAATGATAAAGCGGTGGGGACACACCGCACTTGTACACTCTAGCCGTGCAATAGGGTGCAATAGCTATACGAATATCTATTAATCCACTAATTTTGGAAATTTTTGAGGAGTACAAACGTGTTTTTAATTTCATTTCTAAATATATTAAATTCTTAAGTATGTTTACTCTAAGAATTATCAAGCAAGTTTTCCTTTTTTTTAAATCATCCCTTAAATTAATGAAATATGAATTGATAAATTAATAAAGCAATATATTATATATATTTAATTGTGTGCTTAGGAATAAAAATGTTTATAAATTTGCTGTATGCACTTCATCCGTTTAAAGCTAATTTTTACTTTAAATGTATTCTGACCAAAATCTAAAAATTGAATTTTTAAATTTCAATATAAAATGTGTTATTTCTTGTGAACCAGGGAAGTAAAGCAATGCCGGCTTGTGGAATTTCCGTGTCGTTAGTAAAGTTTACTACTGAATACTGAATACAAAACAGTCGATTTTACGTAATGCATTTATCTGACTCGTTATATTTTATTTTTCAAATTCATTATACGGCGTTGCTATAAGCAACGAGTTCAACACCGAAATTTTTACTGAGTAGGCTAACGTTAAGAACATAAAAGAAATTTGGCAAGAAAGCCAAATTTCTCTTGCCGACAAGTTTATCAAGTCGTTAGGGCGAATGGGAAAATGAGAAATCGGAATATTTAACAGACTAATATATATCATACATCATAAGATTTTATGATATTGGAATTGAGCACAGCGTATTAAAAAATTTATATATATTACTGTAATTATAACACTGTGTGACAGTAAAGAACTGCCTATGAAATTATACAGGGGTGTTCCACAAAGATCTAGTAGCCCAAAAGCAACTGAAAATTAATTTTTGGTGTCCTGAAACAAGCAACCAGTGCTTTCAAATTTAAAAAAAAATTTTTCAAACCTTAAAATAAACTTAAAATTTATTATATTCAATTTAGATAATTAATAAAAAAACATAAACATTAATTTGGTGCTTATCGAGTATAACAAAACAATACGTGTCTACATTTGATCGAACCTCAGACACCCGTGCGTAATTGCCCCTCAAACCCATTTGTTTTTCACTTTTTGCAACAATGCACCATTTTCTATAAATACCATAATACTTATGGAATGTTTTATAAATAGCATTTAATTTTGAGTAAAACCCAGGTTTAATTTTAAAAATCGGATACAAACTGTCCAAGGTATTTAACTTGCTAAGCCCCACCAGAAAATCAGTATAACTTCCCGGTATTTCAACTTTATTCCAATTTGTCCAACAGTGTTATTTTTAACAACCTTTACACATGCAACATTTTATTGTAGCTACCTCTGCCTTAGCAACTTTCTTGATTTTAGAAGTACAGAATTATTAAAACAAAATAATCCTGCTGCCTGTTAAATTTATATTTTTTGAACAAACCTAATATACCCCCAAAGGGTATGACTACATCTAAAAAGGTCATTCAATGGACACGAAGAGTTTTCAGTCAGTGATTACTGGCTTGGTTGTAATTTCACAAAAACCCATCGATATCAGAATTTAGACGTTTTTCGGTGAAAAAATATCTGCAATGCTGAGAGAGCTGCTAATTTAACAAGCGATTTCAAAAGGATTATTACCGAAAACAGACTTTTAACCGAAATGACCCACAATTGGAAGCTAAAGTCTTACCAGTAAAAACAATTTTATTGATCTATTATACCATTTAAAATGTGTACTCATTTTTTTCTATATAAGCAACTTCTCTACATGGAAAATTTGTTTATATAAATTGGTTCAGATTAGTTGATTGCATAAAATGTTTTCAGTATTAGTAATGAATTCAAAGAGTTATTATTATTATAAAAGACCTACAAGTTATTTTATAAAACTTATTATGTTCTACGCTTAGCAAGGGTATTTTAACGTCAACTTGGTAAAGTTGAATCCACATTCGAATACATCTACATATAAATTACATTTTTTTCTGTTGGTTTGCATTACGCGATTAATAGACTTACAAGTTAACAAGTCCATTTCGAAATTGCGGAGCGGGGGAAATGGGTTAGTAGTGGGTGGATGGAGGCGTGGCATTGCGTGTAATGAGCTGACAAACGCATTGAAAACACAAACGATGGCTCAGACTGTGGGTCCAAATCAATTGCAACTGATTTTAGTATGCATCAAACGTTTTACAACTATTTTTCTTAACGCATTTTATTGGCGCTAAGGGAAACTGCGACCGGATCAGGATCCCTGCAGCCCTTAGGGAGGGAGGGATGACCACCAATGGGAAAATACAGGCAGGGGAAATGGGGAATGTGAAAAGGAAATGGGGAAATGGGGGGAAATGGAGGAGAAGGGCAAAGGCACGTACTCATTTAAACCGACGCGCCTGACGAGCTAATGGTGTCTGCTTATTGTTGTTGTTTGTTTGTTGCTGTTGTTGTTGATGTTGTTGATGTTGTTGTTGCTGTTGCCCCATTGTCATATTAAAACCGCAGTGACGAAAGCATAGAAAGGGCAAGGGGACAACAGTGGCGGGAGCGGGAGCGGAAGCCTAGGCCGTGCATAGCATTTTCTATTAACAGCAATAAAATGAAAGCAGCATTGTAGCAAGTAGCAAGTAGCGAGTGGGGTGGGGTGGGGAGGGCATGTGGCATGGCAGGCACACTGCGAACAACGGCGGCAGTGTGGCGAGTTTATATTTTCCTTTTTATTGTTATTGGGCAACCAATTTGACACGACGCATCCCAATACTGGCCAAGTAAATGAAGCCAATGAAATGGACAAGTAGACAGACACCAACAAAAAAACGCAAATGCTCAGAGAATTCTAAATAAATATTGTTTACATACATATATGCATATTAGTATTAAGCAAAATATATACATATACATACATATATGTATATCGGTCAAATACATATAGTACAGATATAGTACATATGTATATCTTAACAAGAAACCAGAGTCGTTGGCCCCAGTACTCTTTATTCCTGTTAGGTAAAATATTATACAATATTACAACATTACAAAAACATATTATACATTTGTTTTCTAATCAAAAAATATAAATACAGAGTTAATAAAAAAATACAAGAACAATATTTATTTACAATGTTATATTTTTCTATAAGTAATTATAATAATAACAAGAATATAAAGTACTATATCTCTAGCGCTATGTTAAATCTTCCAGTCGTTGTCTACAAAATGTATAAATTTTAGAAAGTGTCAAACACAGAAAGGATCGTCTTAGTTACTACACCCAACGACAAAAAAAAACGCCGCACTCAGAAACTTCATCAAATTTTGACCTATCCTACCAGTGGTTTCACCAATTGTTTTCTATTCGACTTTAAATACAATTACAGCATTTTAAAGCGATTTTGTAGGCTAGATCTCTTCTTGTAGAGTTTTGTACTTTTTGCAATAGGTACTTTCTTTCCTCTCTGGTTGTCCACTCTTACGAATTTTTTTAATAAATCGTCGCACTATACTTTCATAAATGTATTTTTGTTTCCGATATTTATGGAAATTAAATATTCTGATGAGCCAATGCATTAATTTGGATTTTTCTGTTACAGTCAGTTCAAATTGTTTTAGTCCAACTTTTCCAAGGAGCTCCCGGAAAACGTCCTGAAGTAAATGTTAAGCGCAACTTTGACATTGAAGTCATTACAAAAAGTGAAGAAAACATCACAAAGGACTCACCAAAAACAAAATTAGTCAAATAGAATAACAATTGGTGAAACCACAGGCAGGATAAGTCAAAGTTGATGAAGTTGGGTGTATGTACTCTAGCATTCGCTCTACAAACTCTAATGTTCTAAATGTGAGTTAAAGGGGGCATCCCAGAATGAAGAGGGACGAGTTTGTCTAACTTTATATTTAAATGTCAAACTCAATTGAAGTACATTTCTGTAATTATGTATTATTCATCATTTAAAAAACCATACATTAAATACTAAGTCCAACATAAATGTCAATTAATAAACAGAAATTTAAAAAGTCTATATAGATCTCAAAAAGGTCGAGTGTCCAAAAAGAAACTTTCAAAGTTTCTAGGATTCATAGAAATAAATCATTTAAGTCAATAATAACACAACCAATTACTTTTTTTGTTTTACTTTAAGCTTTTCTACAATTTGGAAAATGTGTATTTGGAATATCCCTTTGAAAACTTAAAACATTTTAAAATATTTGATGTTGAGGACTTGAATATAAACAAATAAACATTGAATAGTCCGCACTAAAAATTGTTTAATGTTGGCAGTCTCGTATTTCTAGTACGATATACATACATACGCTTGTACATATAAATAATATATGCATTTATAGTATACATATGTACTATACTTGTATATGTTTTATAAAAATTGTTTATGGTGTGAATGGATTTATGTTTGGGAACGTGTTCGTAATGCATAATAGCTGCTGTTGCTTTTCGGCAAATTAGGTTAAATGCAAACAATGACAAACTGACAATTTGCCCATTTGCTCATTGTGGAAGGGATGAAAAGGGGTAAGCGGGAGAGGATAAATAGTACGGGTTAGGAATAACCAACAACAGAAACAATGCTGCAATTAAATAAATGTTTTGACCGTCAGTCGCAAAATTGCCGAAAGAACTTGGAAATGGTTTTATGACGCGCACATTACAAAGTAACTGAAACAGACTGAACAAGCTGAAAGTGGGGAATAAAAGGACTACAGGATGACGATGGGACAAAATAGGCCACAGACGGAGACGGAGACGTAGACAAAGGCAGAGGGGCAAGGCAAGACACAGTCAGGCAAATGACGTTGGTGCCACGTAGTCCGCCAAATGGCACAACACAAAAACAGGCAAAAGAAATAATTTTGCTTAATTCAATGCTAGTGAAAAAGTGCTGTAAATAGAAGGGGAAATGGAAGGTGGCATGGAGTTATACTAAGTGGCGACAAGGAGACGCTGTTTCCTCTGGTGCAATTAGTGCAACATTGTTGCACATTCTATTTGTATTTTTTTTTTTTGCCTTTGACTTTTAGCGTGGTTTTCGCTTGTTGCTTATGCAAACGCCTTTAAGTACGCTTTATGGCTAAGAAAGAAGCAAAGTAAAGGGCAAGTTTAAGCGCCAACTCAATGTGGATCCGAAACAGTCTGCCTTCCCTTTTTTTCCAGGCGCATCAAGTGGCAGCATCACCACCACGACCAGCACCACTTGCCACCACACACACAGAGGATAAACATGTAAGACCGCTAAAGTTATGTCTATAAAATACCCGTACTCAACATTTACTTAACAAACTGCCTAAAACATACTCAAAAATCATTTTCTATGTTATATCATAATTAAATTTACAAGTCTTGTAGCAAAATGAATGTGAATATCAGATAAATAAAATTATATTAAAATTATATAAATTATTGGTAATAGGACTATTTTAAAAGTATTTTAAAAATTTTGGGTCTGGTGGATTTTATTCACATTTGCCAGGATAGAAGGGGACATGGCGAAGACAGATAGAATATATAGATTGTAGCACTCATTCTAGTGTAGATACTAGATACCAATTTAAGTTGCTCTAGTTCTTATAGTCTGTAAGATCTTTTTGCTCTTACAGACGAACGGACAGACGACTCGGCCGTTGATATTGACCCGAAATATACATACGATAGGGTTCATAGGGTTTCACTCCTTTTGCCTGTTACACACATTTTAACGAATACAATATACCCGTTTAATCTACGAGTAACGGGCAGAAAAAGAGAACCCTTCAACTGAAGTGCGGCGCGTCAGCACATGAATGACGATGACGATGACGATGAAGTTGTGAATGTGAATGTGAAAGGGGGAACGAGGCTGGAGGAGTTAAGTGTTGACGCGGCCCGTGCTTCACTTTTAATTTCTATTCGAGGTGCTGCCACATTTTGCCAGTGTGTTAGTTGATGAGGCCATTGTAAGCACGAGTACACAGCCAAACTGTCAATGGGGCAATGCAACGTACACCACCCGCCACGGACCGCACCACACACAACAAACACCACTCAAGTTCTAAATTTAAGGTACTGGCTTTAAGTGTTGTCTAAGTCGTAGTTAGGCTTTTTCATCTGCATGTCAAATGTATATACAGGGCCATCAGCTTGCTTAGCGACTGAAGTGAACTACTTTACATAACTATAGTTTGTGCAACTTCTCGAAAGAGTGTCGCCAACTCTTCCTAAAGGTGTGGTCAACTTGTCAGTGTAACATTTTTTAAACTTTGAATAGAAGAAATAAAAAGAAATATTATATTATTATGTGCAATGTTGCTCCATAATGCAAAAGCGTCAATCCAACTGATTTTCGTCAATCTAAAAATTATGGAGATAAGGTATATTAGGAATAATGTACATAAATCTTGTCAGTGTTGCCACCTTATTTTCAAACGCACCGAAGCCAATATTGCAAACTTCTAACTATCTGTTGACCTTGAATTACTTACATTAAATCCGGCCAACTCTTTAATAAGGTGCTTGTTTCTTTTACTTGCAGGTGAGAAGACCATAATAATTAGAATTCATTTCAATTCAATACTCTGCCAGAAATATCCTATTTCTTTCATTCCAATTCAATCTTTAAATTTTAAAAAAAAAAAGAACCCTCTATACTGATTGAAGCAAATTTCCCGTGTAGGTTCTTTCTCTGTGTCATTCTAATACGCTGCAGGGCCAGAAACCAATCAGCCAAAACAAAGGAATCCAAGTAAAAGGGTCAACTCAACGAAAGCAAAATAGCCAACAAAAAAATGTGTTCGAACTTTGCAAAAAGCCAAGGTAAACAACAAAGTTTATTTACTCGTATTTGCAGGAGCGACGAAATTAAATCAAAGATAAAGTGAAGCCGGGATAATAATGTCGTAACCCCAAAAAGGTAGACTGCAAGTCAAAAAGATTATTAATAAAGTATCAAATATAAAAGAAATATAGCGCAAGCTAACTTTGGCGCGCCAAAGTTTTGAAACCCTAGCAGAGCCCTGAATAAGCCGTCAGATCTTTTTATACCCTTGCAGAGGGTATTATATTTTTGTCACGAAATGTGTAACGCATTGAAGGAAGCCTCACAGACCCCATAAAGTATATATATTCTTGATCAGGGCGACGAGCTGAGTCGAAATAGCCATGTCCGTCTGTCTGTCCGTCTGTCTGTCCGTCTGTCCGTCTGTCCGTCTGTTTCTATGCAAACTAGTCTCTCAGTTTTGAAGCTATCTTGATGAAACTTGGTACAGGTCCGTCTTTTGCTGCACGCAGTACATATGTCGGAACCGGCCGGATCGGATAACTATATCATATAGCTGCCATAGGAACGATCGGTTCGAAAACAACATTTAGTATGAAAAACTTTTTTGTTTCTCAAGATATCTCAACCAAATATACACATTGTGTGATTGATTAAGTTTTAAAAAGGCTGACTAAATTTGGTGTAAATCGGACTACTATATCATATAGCTGCCATAGGAACGATCGGTTCGAAAACAACATTTAGTATGAACAACTTTTTTGTTTCTCGAAATATCTCAACCAAATACACACATTGTGTGTTTGATTAAGTTTGAAACAGGCTGACTAAATTTGGTGTAAATCGGACTACTATATCATATAGCTGCCATAGGAACGATCGGTTCGAAAACAACATTTAGTATGAAAAACTTTTTTGTTTCTCAAGATATCTCAACCAAATATACACATTGTGTGATTGATTAAGTTTTAAAAAGGCTGACTAAATTTGGTGTAAATCGGACTACTATATCATATAGCTGCCATAGGAACGATCGGTTCGAAAACAACATTTAGTATGAAAAACTTTTTGTTTCTCAAAATATCTCAACCAAAAAAAGACATTGTGTCTTTGATTAAGTTTTAAACAGGCTGACCAAATTTGGTGTGAATCGGACTACTATATCATATAGCTGCCATAGGAACGATCGGTTAAAAATCAACCTTTAACAAATTTTGTAAAAATCTGACGGCTTACACAGGGCACTGCAAGGGTATCCAAACTTTGGCGTGCCAAAGTTAGCTTGCGCTATATTTTTTTTAAATTTGTGGTATGTTGATTTTAAACCGATCCTTCCTATGGCAGCTATAACAATTGTAAATTGTATATATTGTAAACAATTTGTAAGCAAATACAAATATTAAACTTAAAATGCGCGGACTAGGAATTGATTTTAGAACTATGGTTACTTGGTAAGAACATCTTAAAATTGACCGCAGATTATGAATATGGAGTACCACTTTTTGTGATGCGCTCTAATGTACATATTTTTATGTCGGAACGAGCCGGATCGGATCGCTGTATCATATAGCTGCCGTAGCTGAGATATCTTAATCGAAATTACAGATTGTATATCTGAAAAAGATTATTAAAACCTAAACAAATTATTAAAAAGTCGGACTACTATATTATAAAGCTGTCATATGTCAAAAAGTGAATGTAGGTCTCAGCAAGCGTATGTAATCTTTGGAGCGCCAAAGATTTGCCTTACGTCAACATATGTATATAAAAAAGTAAACAGCATGTAATACCTAAAAAAAAACAATACAATAGAATAGAACATTAACGGGTTACAACTAAAATTCTACACCAATTTGAAGTGCTTGCACTTTCGGCATGCTTTGTCGTATGATGTTGGTATTACGCAATAAAACCAGTTATTCCACCATCTTTTTAGTAAAAAAATGCCTCAAAAAATAAAAGTACTATATCAATCTTGAATTGCCTTCTAAACAGCAACAGCTGCGGCAACGTGTTATACGATTTTATCAACAGAACTAAGATATGTCGAAATATAGCGCAAGCTAACTTTGGCGCGCCAAAGTTTGGATATCCTTGCAGTGCCCTGTTAAAGCCGACAGATTTTTTACAAAATTTGTTAAATGTTGATTTTTATCTGATCGTTCCTATGGCAGCTATATGATATTTTGAGAAACAAAAAAGTTTTCATACTAAATGTTTATTTCTAACCGATCGTTCCTATGGCAGCTATATGATATAGTAATCCGATTTACACCAAATTTGGTCAGCCTGTTTAAAACTTAATCAAACACACAATGTGCATATTTGTTTAAGATATTTTGAGAAACAAAAAAGTTTTTCATACTAAATGTTGTTTTCGAACCGATCGTTCCTATGGCAGCTATATGATAGGGTTATCCGATCCGGCCGGTTCCGACATATGTACTGCGTGCAGCAAAAAGACGGACCGCTACCAAGTTTCATCAAGAAAGCTTCAAAACTGAGAGACTAGTTTGCATAGAAACAGACGGACAGACGGACAGACGGACATGGCTATATCGACTCAGCTCGTCGTCCTGATCAAGAATATATATACTTTATGGGGTCTGTGAGGCTTCCTTCAATGCGTTACACATTTCGTGACAAAAATATAATACCCTCTGCAAGGGTATAAAAGTACACCTGTGTCCATTTTATGGTGAAAGGCTTGGCAAAATGCTCAATATATTCAATTCTCAGCAGTTAAAAATAGAAAGAAAGTCTAGTTATGGCTCTGACTGAAAGTAACATTAAAAAGCTGACGACTGATTTGAAAAATAAATATAGCGCAAACTAACTTTGGCGCGACAAAGTTTGGATACCCTTGCAGTGCCCCGTGTCAGCCGCCAGATTTCTTACAAAATTTGCTAAATGTTGATTTTGAACCGATCGATCCTATGGCAGCTATATGATATAGTAGTCCGATTTACACCAAATTTGGTCAGCCTGTTTAAAACTTAGTCAAACTCACAATGTGTTTATTTGGTTGAGATATTTTGAGAAACAAAAAAGTTTTTCATACTAAATGTTGTTTTCGAACCGATCGTTCCTATGGCAGCTATATGATATAGTAGTCCGATTTACACCAAATTTGGTATCGATGTATAAAACTATACCAAACACACAATCTGTGAGTTTGGTTTAGATATCTTAAGAAACAAAAAAGTTTTTCATACTAAATGTTGATTTTAAACCGATCGTTCCTATGACAGCTATATGATATAGTTGTCCGATTTGAGCCAGAATTGGTAGAGATGTATGAAACTGTATCAACACACACAATCTGTAAGTTTGGTTGAGATATATTGAGAAACAAAAAAGTTTTTCATACTAAATGTTGATTCCGAACCGATCGTTCCTATGGCAGCTATATGATATAGTGATCCGATCCGGCCGGTTCCGACATATGTACTGCGTGCAGTAAAAAGACGGACGTGTACCAAGTTTCATTCAGATAGCTTCAAAACTGAGAGAATAGTTTGCATAGAAACAGACAGACAGACGGACATGGCTATATCGACTCAGCTCATCGCCCTGATCAAGAATATATATACTTTATGGGGTCTGACACGCCTCCTTCAATGCGTTACAAACTTCGTGACAAAATTATAATACCCTCTGCAAGGGTATAAAAATGGGATAAGCCAACCTGAAGCGGCCAGAAAATTCGGATGCTCTCAGCAACATATCTGCAATACTTCAAAATCATTAGATATCAAAGCCAGAAATATGCACCGGTCACCAGTTTACACTGAGACGCATATTCGACTAGTGAAATCGCTATTCAGGTGGATGTGCAAAAATTTCACTAAAAATCAATCATTTTGGATCATGAGAGATATTTTAACTTAACTCGCGCTCCGCAAATGCCAGGAAATTATGTTCTCACACGCACAACCCTCTAATACCCTTCCGGCTGTCAAATATAGATTCAAGAACATTTTTACTGAAAGGTATGCTTTACATTGCTGTTTCCGAGAAAGAAGTCGACTCAAAGGATGCACAACACGCATTTTTGAGCGTCTGCACAAAGCTGCGTAGTGTAGCCGACACAGAACCTTTTGAACAAGTCCATTAAATAAAATGACCTCATAACATTATTATGTAAGGAAAATAAACTCAATATGTATTAAAATAAACTATAGTATTTTGTTTACCCTATAAGGCATATTACGTCAGTTCAAAAAAGTAAGTAATAAGTAAAAGGAGGCGTGGCAGACCCCATAGAGTATATACATTCTTGATCAGGGCTATTTGGCACGTGTGATAATTGGAGGGGTCCGGTAGTTTCAAAACCACAACTCTGGCAATTATTAAGCTGGAGATTTGAATCGACATGAATGATTTTAGGGTGGTGTTACACCACTGTCCAAATTTGATAGCAATCGGATAATACACACGGAAGATATTCGAAGACAATTATTTCATTTAGTGATTTGTGCGTGCGTGTGTAATGTGTTTGCATATACACATAAGCTAGCTCTAGCTAAGGATTCTAATAGTGTCCTTTACTTCTACAGGGTATTTTACCTAAATATTTATGTTCATAGTCGCCTTTCAGATCCTTCATGCCGCTTCGTCACTTGCGTGGACTGACGTCTAAAATTTTGTGATGCAACTGATATCAGTTAAATATAATGAATTTCAAGCGTGTTGTATGTGTTGTAAATAAAGCGCTTAATTTACAATTCAAGTACTAAGTCAAAAGTATTAAATGGATTTTTTAAAAACAAAGTGAAAGTAAGCAGTCACACTCCCTCTCTTTTCTTTTTTCCCTTTCTCCCCCTATGTCACTCCACAGTTCCTGTCTGTGTGGAGCTGTCTCTTCGGCCATTAAATATACAAAACCTCATAAAACAAAGTTGGGCAACAAGCATTTTTAATTGATTTCCACGCCAATGGCTGCTAACCAGCTGCCCCATTGCACGACCCTACCCCTCTCTCTCTCTCTCTCTCGCTCTTACTCTCTCTCTCTCTCTACTTCTCTTTCTTTCTCTCGTAACCCTAGTTACAGTCCATACTTCCACAAAGTGACCCTCAAACTCAAGCGCACCATTGATGTGTGATGTGTGTCTGAAAAGTTTACAATAATTTTTACACATTCAATAGCCGCAACTAAACGCCAAATGCCAACGCCATGCGGTCGCAACAGGATGAAGGACGCTGGGATAAGGACTAAGGACACTGGACATAGCGCCAGAGTGCCAGACACAACTGTGACCGACAACCGACAACCGACCGGCGATGACCAATGAGGACGATGAAGAGCAAAAGAAAAGTTTTGATGGCCCCCTGTGAGGGGCATTTGGAAGTTGGCATATTTTGGAAAAAGCAGTTTTCCAAAATGCTCGCTTCACACACACACACACACACACACACACACACATCGAGTTACACATGCAAAAGTTCAGAGTTCAACGCATGATTGTGAAAATGGAATTGCCAAAGTTGCGGACGAGGGCGTATAAAAGTTGCACTTTTTTTTTATCTATTTTTCCCATTTTTCTGTTTTTCTTTTTATTTTCCTTTTTCATTTGTCATTTGGCAAAATACTCTTTAGTTCAGAGTCCTTTTTTTGCATACTTTCCTGCTTGTTGGCAATATACTCTAGTGCCAGGCATAACCGATTTTTTATGTGGAACGCATTCTGTTACAACTTCCAAATATCGGAATTAAGTGTTGCCAAAACACCTTTTTTCAGACCCTGTATTTTAAAAAAGTACAAAGGGTCTATTAGGTTTGTCCATGGAAAAATGGACCCCATAAAGTTGATATAGCCATGTCCGTTTGTCTGTGTGTCCGTCTGTCCCTTTTTTGAGTACTTAGATATTAAAAGCTATAAGATCTAGATACATCAAACATGGTGTCTTTGTATCTTGTTCAGACCAAGTTTGTCTTAATCAGGTTTAACTGTAACTATTTGCTAAATAATAAAAAATTTGTAAACCATAACTTTTCTATGAAATGAAATTTTGACACGGCTTGTGTGTTTTTTAGCGTTTGCTAAGGATTTGTAAAGAGGACGATTTTTCATGAAAATCGTTGTATTTAAACCGATTAATCGGCTAAAAATAGATCGAGTTAAAAACCTCGAAAATCTCTTATGGAAAAATCGATTAATCGATGTTTCGACTTTGTTTTGTTAACGTATATGTATATAAATAATATAATTAGATTATATAGCTTATCGCGAGCGGTTCTATTATGTGTGATCCACAAATCTCTAGAGATTTGATAACAATTAAATTTGAAAAAAATCGAAGGATATGTCGATGTTCCATAAATGTCAAAGATTTCGTTTTTCAAACACATTCTCATTCTTTCAATAACTGGCAGGCATTAAGATTAAATTTTAACAAACTTGCTAATTATTTATTTATTTTGTACATTTTATTAACAATTTTTAAATTAATATTGTATTTATTCAATTCAAAAATGAATTTATTTGCATTATATAATATTATCTATGCAGATACTCAAAAGGAATTCTCCAAATTTTGAATACTCATTTTGATGTTTTTGTAAATTCATTTTGGTGAAGTCAATGCAAACGACATTAGTAAATAAAACGTTGATGTAAACTATTTATTTTGGAAATAAAAAGCGTATCTCCTAGTCGCTTATGCCCTTTTTCAACACAGTTACTTAGCTTTTTATCTCTTTTGCTATTCGACTTGTTGTCATTTTCAATGACAGCGGCAAGCGCCCATTGTGTGTTCCCAACATAGTCCAGTTGCCATATATATATAAATACATATAGATATATAGATTTAAATGTAGTATAAGTATATATATGAATATTGGTGTGTGCGTGGGTAGCCACAGCTGTTTGCAAATAATTTTAATTTCATATCTGCGACGCTGTGTGTGAAAGTTCCTAATTGAAATTGCCTTGTACACAGCTCTGGTTAAGCCCAAAGCCAAAAGTATTTCATTTCAATTACAAAATGGCAATTTGGCAATTTAGCAATTTGGCAATTTGGCAATTACTGTCCACACGCTGCTGCCACACAGTGTAAGAGGCTGCAAGAAACTTGAGCTAATTTAAAAAAAGGTTGCTCAATCTAATCACAAAGCACTCAATAGACATTCTCGATACTCTGTCCAGATACTCGATACTTTTCAATTCTAATCAAAAATTTCAATGGTCATTGAAATTACAACTGATCAGATCACAATAGATACACACACACATACATACATTCACACACATGTACACATATGTATGCATCTCAAAGGATGGTCAAGCAATCAACATAAAACAAAAGTGTGAGCTGTGGAAGGAGACAAGGAGGGAGGGCAACTGTATAAAAATTAAGCTCAATTACCAGAAATTTACAACATCAATAAAATAACTGAAGAGTGCTCAACAAAAATCACCACACACTGCGTGGAAAATCAAGGGAGGAAAAGAGGGAAAACCGGGAAAAGGGGAGCAACATTGTGGGTTCATGCACGTGTATGTCATAGCTTGTCCCTGCCCATAGTCTGTAGAGGGTCGAAAGGAAGAAGGAAGAGGCAAGAGGCAAGAGGAAGGTAGAAAAAGCAGCGTAGGGAGGCAAGGCAAGAGATGAAGGTGGAACTGAAAGGCAAACAAGTGTACGTACAAACTCATCACCGGATGCTGACATATTGAAACACGTACCGACAACATGCTACACCAAAATTATAGTCACTTCCTTGATTTTGATTTTGAGTACTACCAAAAGCGGTACCCCTACCCACGCCCTACCCACTCCTCGTGTGGGGGTGGCTCACGGCCCAAACTCGAAGCCTGTTCATATAAGCAGCCTGTAAGTGTTGCAAAATATGTTGACTCAACTCATAACATAAAGGCAGGCGAGAGGCGAGAGGAGAGAGGCGGGAAGTCTGCTAGCGATGGTTGCGTGGGCGAGCATTCAAAAAAATAACATAGGCAATGCTACTGTTGGGAGAACCCGAGTGCAAGAGACCCTATACTTATTGTGTAACTGTGCTTCCTAGCTAAGGTACATAGTTATCAAATTATATATTATTTGCCAAAAGTTCTTCTAATTCGATTAAGTAGTTTTTCACATTTCTCCGTATTTATAACAAATACATAAAATGTCACTTTAAACTATTAAGTCTGTTTCAATTGAATATTTTAATAATTTAGTTTACTATTTTTAAAATAAAGTTTTTTTAATTTGAATATGAAGATAAAATGTACACATTTAAATTGATTAAATCAGTTGTTCATAAATAAAAGTGTAATTATTTAAATTTTCAAAATTTGACACTTAGATACAGCATATTTTATTTTGGGGAAACTCAATAGACACTCTGCACTTTCTAAGTACAGGGTCTAAAAAAGCAACAACAACGACAACAACACAACAGAAGAAGACACAAGAGGCAGCGCAGCTGCAGAGGATTTCCTAATGAGTGCTCCATGAATGAATTTCAGCCACAGAATACTAATTCGATGGAAAATTCATTTTTCCACACGATTGGCAATTAAAAGAGATTTTCTACCACAGACACACACACACACACACACACACAGAGAGAGAGTCAGACAGACACACATATGAAGGACGCGCATAGCTTTTGTGTAGTCATTGACTGAATTGACATGCGAATGGACGAAACGAACGAAAGGATGGAGGAGCGATTGAGAAGAGTGGGAGGTGAGGAGCATGAGAAAAAGCTGGACAGACAGAAGGACAGACAGATGGATGGTTGGAGAGCATTGGGCGCCATTGGCGTTAGCTTGTTAGTCACTCGGTTGACTACTGACTGGGCAACTCCTGTCCAAAGTCGACAGTCGAATGTCGCCTGCCTGCCTGCCTGTCATACAGAGAAAGAGAGAGCAAGAATGGGAGTAACGATAGAAAAATAGAGAGAGAGAGAGAGAGAGAGAGAGAGAGAGAGAGAGAGAGAGAGGGACTCCTGCTTTACCAGGATGCAGTGTGAAAGCCAACTTGTCAATGTGACGGCAGTCAAGCAGGCAACCGACAAGCGTTGATGTATTTGACAAACAGCACGTGGACGCAGACGACGGACGAGCTTCTCGCCTTGTTGACCCCCTACACCCATCAACCATGCACCAGCCCTTGATACTACCCCTCTTAGGGATGGGTGTCGATATGGTGATATCGATATTTAATCAATTAAGGGAAACGATATTCAGATTAAAAACTATTAATAGGTTAAAAGCTATGAAATTTATTTATTTTAAATACGATTTAATGCATATTCTTTATTAATCTTATTATTTTTATCTCTCAAATTCCGATTTTTTAACTAGTTCTTGTTTATTAATGTAGTTATTATTGGATTTCTAATTCAGTTTTATTTTGATCTCTAATTCGTTTTGTTCATAGCCTATCAATTAACTGAGATCAACTAAAATATAGTTAATAATATTGTACGTATGTTAACCAAACACACCTCAGTACATGTATGTACATGAATGTAAATAAAGAATAACATTACAAAATATACAGTGGAATATAAAGTTTGCTCTCTGAGAAGTGGAATTGGCTATCCATATCTAACTTATTACAAAAATTTAGCGCAAGTTAACTTTTTGAAAATATTTTCATAATAAATGTTGATTGTGGACCGATCATTCCTATGGCAGCTATATGATATAGTTGTCTGATTTGAACCAAATTTAGTAAGGATGTACGAAAATGCATAAAACAGACAATCTGTGAATTTGGTTGAGAAATCTTGAGAAACAAAACAGTTTTTCGTACTAAATATTTATTTCCATCCGATCGTTCCTATGGCAGCTATATGATATAGTTATCCGATCCGGCCGGTTCCGACATATGTACTGCGTGCAGCAAAAAGACGGGCCTGTACCCAGTTTCATCAAGATAGCTTCAAAACTGAGGGACTAGTTTGCATAGAAACAGACAGACAGACAGACAGACAGACAGACAGACGGACATTGCTATATCGACTCAGTTCGTCGCCCTGATCAGGCCTCCTTCAATGCGTTACCCAACTTGTGACAAGAGTATAATACCCTCTGTAAGGGTTTAAAAAATTTAAAGATTTCTCAATTTCTAATAAACTTAAAGCTCGAACTATTTTTTTTTTTTTTCAAAACCAAAATATTTTGATTTAAAATTGTATTTTTATCTACCTTTTTATTTGTTCAATAAAGGGTATTTAAGTAGACCACAAAACCACAATACTGCACCATTACTTTTTGTAAAATTGGCTGTTGTAATTCTTAAAGAATTAAATTTGAGGAGTATGTAGACTTTAGTTTACCACTGTATGTACCTACATATGTATGGGTTTTAAATTTTTGACTATTTACTAAGCTGATGTAATTGTTCTCCGATCTTTATTTTTTTTTTAATATAACTGATTAATATCGATGTCATCGATATTATGTTGTTGGTATACTATTCAATATGAGTTTTTTTCCCATTAATATATCGACCCCTTCTTGCTGATTCCCATCCCTACTCTTATCCTTCCCTCTCACCTTATAGACTATCAAAGTTGGCTGCATCGAAGGCTAATTTCTTTAATTGGTTGTCGCATCGAGGACCGTTAAAGTGCTTGCAACGATTGAAACAGTATCTTGTCCTGTCAAAAAAGGACAGTCGCAAGGGGTGGGGGGAGGGAGCAGTCAGTGACAAGAGGGGGTTAATACTGTGTGTACCAATCAGCACGAGCAGCAAAGTTTGCAATCTAATAATGCCAATGCCAAAACTAAAACTAAAAATAAAAAAAAAGAACATAAAAATACAAAGTGCACGACAAACGCATAAAAACAATAAATTGTACAAACGCACTCGATTGCAAAGGACGAACTCCTTACTGTTGCACGATTGCATTGAATGTCAGCCTTGTTCGCTTTCAATTTGAGTTAAGCGCGCTATGCTTGGTTACAGTGTGCCCCCCTAAAGGCGAACAAGAGGACTGACAGACTGACAGACAGACAGACAGACAACAGTGGGACAGAGTTGTAATGAAGTTTTCTGTTGCCGCCTTTGTGGCCGCTTCCGTTTCCTTCCCCCCTCGCTTTCCATCCTCCTTCCTAGGCAAGTCATTGTTGTGGCATCAGCTAAAGAAAGTACAATTTGACAGCTGCAACTGCGGAAACTAACGGGAACAGCGACAGGAATTGGTGGAAAAGGCAAAGGGGGAAAAAAGAAAAGAGAACAGCCTCAATAGCAAGAGCCCAAAACAAAAGCTTTTAATAAGTGTGCATTGAGCTTTGTTTTTAGGCCAGAATTGTGAATAAGAATACAAGTGCAACCATAAGCTGAGTACAAGGGTGCGTAATTCTTCTTCATTTCAATTCAGTTTTCTCCCTTTGGGTGAAATATTTTATTTTGGAACCTAGTGTTCATACGCTCAGCTTCAAACTAATATTGACAAATTAAAATTGTATTTATTTAATATCGAAAGCTAACTCCTGGGTGGATTTAAAGATGTATGTATAGAGTTGAAAATTAAATTTGTGTGCAATTGGTGCGCCAAAGTTTCGATACCCTTGCAGAGTCCTGTATAAGCCGTCAGATTTTTTAAAGGGTATTGTACTGCCAGGCCCTCCCGACTAAATGATATATTTAGACCCAGTACTTAAAAAAGTACAAATGGGTCCATTAAGTTTGTGCAAAGGCAGAAGGAGGCGTGTCAGACCCCATAAGGTATATAAATTCTTGATCAGCATCAACAGCCGAGTCGATATAGCCATGTCCGTCTGTCTGTCTGTCCCATTTTTGAGTTCCTAGATCTCAGAGACTATAAGAACTAGAGACACCAAATTTGGCATATACGTTCACCTATATCTTGCATTGAATGAGTTTGCTCTTGATTTTTGCCACGCCCTCATCCGCCCCTGGAAATTGAAAAACAAAATTTAGAAGACAATTTACAAGAGAACCATTAAAGCTAGCGCTTACACAATATAGTCCAAACCTATCTGAAAATTTCATTCCAGTCGGATGATAAACGCGGAAGTAAAGAAAGAAGAAGAGACGCTAGCAACCTTTGTGTTTACTTACTTATCTTCGTAGTGGCGCCATCTATTGCATGGTACGAAACATTAAAAAACAATTTATAGTGAACGCTTTGCACTCAAAAAGTACTGGGTCTTGTACTGTCGAGTTTGCTCCACTGTAGCTAACTGAATTTTTTTTTTTTAACAAACTTATTATACCCCACAGGGTATGAAAACTGGAGCCCGTAAGCGATAAGCGAAATTTCCTATATTCGAAATATTCATACATATGTATGAACAAAGCGTCCTTCTATGATTTAATCCCTCACCACTTTTTTAAATTTAGAAAAAAATGTGTACAAATTTAACTTTTGCAAGATGCCTCAGTTACGTTATGTTGCTTACAAATTTCAGAATTTTAAATTTCAAATTTCCTTTAGTGGATACCTAACTGTGTGCGACGTAAAACACCGAGTACAGTGGAGAGACAGAGTGAGAAATATCTTAACCACAATCTCTAGAGTCTAGACGCTCCATTTTATTTTTTTGTTATTTGTTTCCAGCGCAACGCGAAATTTAATTAAGTACTTAAAATTTATAATTATTCTTATTTTAAATCTCTATTTACACTTTTGAATATTACATCCCCTTCACCCGCAAATCGGTTAAAACCATAAGTCTGATAATTATCAAGCTGGAGATTTGAGATTCGGCACGAATAATACTTAGGGTGATACATATAACACCACCGTCAAAGTTTGATCGCAATCGAATAATAAACACGGAAGATATTCGAATACAATTATTCAGGTTAACTCAGTTTGAATGCAAATAGAATTTAGCATCGTCCCTTACTTCCACAGGGTATTTTAATGTCGGACCCTACCGACTGAATGATATATTTTTATTCCTAAGATATATAGATATGCAAGTGGAATAGTAGCCTAGGGTCTACTTCAAAATACATAATAAATATTTATTTATATTTATTATGTTTTCTCAATAAATAAATACACACATATTTATTATGTTTATTAAATATTTAGTGATATATGATTATGGGTTTTCTTATTCATATTTCAAATGCTTTCAAAGTAATTATACTTAACTCACTTTAGTAAGTTTTTTATTTCAATTTCCAATTTACGATTTCTTTACCTCTTTAGTTTTCTTAAACACTTACTTATTATATATTTATGTTTGTTTTTATTGCTCTCACTTTCACTTTTATTCTTGTCAAAGTATTCAATACTTTTTAAGGAGGATTCGATGAGCAACTGAAAGCGGAAACTGAGGCTAGATTCTAAAGGCATTATGGAATCCTCACAGAGTTGAATCACTTAAAGCTAGCAAAAGCGAGTAGTCCATAAATATTTGTAGCTGTAGCTGGAGGCTGTCAATGCGGCACTTGGGGCAAGTTGTAAGCGGCAAGTGGCAAGCGGAAATAACTTAACTCAATTACGCTTAATTATTTCCTAGTTGGTAAGGAATTTCGCTCGCTCATACAGACAATAAAAGTTTCGTTTAGTTTTTGTTGTTACTTTTAAAAGGAGACTCGACGACGACGTCGACGCCCCCTAAGTTGCAATCGGACCCAGGATCCGGGACCCGGACAATTTAACTCACGCCACGTCGACACATATGTGCCACATGTCTGTATGTGAGTGTGAGTTGTGTGTGTGGTAGTGAGGAGGAGGTTGTAAGGAGGGGTAACTGTAGGTAGACCCACTGCTGATTATTATTATTCACTTGGGCATTTTTACGAGCTGCTTTTGGACAAAAGTTCGACTTGCTCTCTTTGTGCCAACTATTCCACTGTCTCACGAGACTACGAGGACGACCCCTCTTTTCCACCCTCCAACTTTCCTCCTTCTCTGCATCTTCACCCCATCTTCACTTCTGGTCTATAGATTCTTTTTTCTTTTCTTGATTTTTTTATGCACAACTCTAAAAATTTCACATGGCCATGCCGACGACGGCGTTGTGCTTTTTTATGAGCCCAGCTGCTTGGTTGCTCTACAGGGTTCAGCAGGCAGTCTATGGAGAGGATGGGAGGGAATGGGAAGGTTGCGGAGAGAGGGTCTGCCACATTCCAGGGCCAACTTTAGAGCCTTGAGAATTACAAATCAGACTGCCTGTACCTATAAAAAGTACTAATAAGTATGTGTGTTTTATTGTAGTCAACTTTATGGTTGCCTTACTTGAACGAGCATGTTTGTCTGCACGTGCGATGGCAACCCTTAAATCTGTGTTACCTACTTAGCCATACTTATTTGCTTGTCGCACAACCAGTTGTGACACTGTATGCCAATTTAAGTGTGGCGTGTTAAAGTTATATTTTGTAAACCTTTAAGTGAGTATCATTATGAAGATTACAAGTTACATACTTACACTTTCCATTACTAAACCATACTTAGTAGCTCTTTTTAGACTTGTCACACATTATAATCTTTCTAAAGCTGACAATTTTCTGAACTTAAAAGTCCACAAAGGCTACAGTGGAGCACGTTTGACTGTCGGAGACCATCTACTTACTCTGGGAAAAAAGTTCTTACCTACACCAGAAATCCTGTAAGGTTTGTCTCTGCTTTATCTTTGGCTCGACCATATTAAAAATTTTTCTTAAATAACTTCCGAGCTTATTGTCCGAATGAGCTGAAATTTTCAGGACAGATCCGGAGTATAGTAAGTACATATGTGTAAATACATTAGTGTCATATGTGCCAAAACAAGGGCGCAAGCTTTATGCACTGAAACAATTATGTAAAATTAAGTTAAAAAAATAAACTTAATTTGCGCAAGATATCATTTTTTTTATACATAGTATGTTATAATTTCTTTTTATGCACAGAATTGGTCAAATAAAAATGATATATTGAAAGTTTATCGAATTCTGTGATAACATCGTTTAGAAAAAGCCCGCCAAAGCCCAAAAAGAAAATAAATTTGTATCGAAAGTTTTGGCGGCCGCTACAAATTTTAGAGTCCGAATCGAACCTTATATTTTAAGAAAGTGCTTCGGTTCGGGTTTGGCTTTAGTGCTAGAAAATTTGAGGGGTTCGGTTTGGGGTCTGGTTCGGGTAGGCCAAAAATCCGAACCGAACCGGTTCCTCGAGGTTCGGTTCGGAACCGGTTTGCAGCCTTGCTTTATATACTTATTGTTGTTGTTACTTGGCATCCAGGCAGATTGTCGTTTCTGTTGATTTTGTCGTTGTTCATCGTTTTTCTTAACTCTTATTAATGAAACTAGAGAAGGAATGAGTATCAAAATTGCGTATCAATATAATATAGATACAGGGTAGCGATATTTTTGTAAGAAACATTAGCGTATTCTAAGTATATACTAAAAGTTTTGGTGACAAATTCAAACACACCCTCCACCTCTGATGCCTTGGGTGTTGATTTACGGCAATTATAGCAGCAAGATGAAAAGGATCAGAAAAGCACAAATAAGAGATTCATTAAGCTACAGTGGAGCAAGCGCAACTGTAGGAAACCCTGTACTTAAGGTATAGAGAAAATAAGGGTGAAAAGCCAACAGTGATAAATAAAAATAGATGGCGGTGCAAAAACAATAATGGTGGAAAACAAATACACCTTAATCTTTTAACGTTGTAGCGCTAGAGTCTCTTCTTCTTCCTTTTGACCGAAGCTGTAAAAATTGTTCGTTGAATAACTTCCGAGTTTATTATCCGATCGAGATGAAATTTTCAGAACAGGTTCGGACTTTCATGTATATCACAGCTGCACTTGTATGTTAATTCGACTTTAAAACGGCGTTGCAAAATTTTAAGACCAACTTGTTCTGTACAAGGATACACATAGAAAAACCGACATACTATATTTGCGTGTTTTAGGTGATCAAAAATGGGACAGAATAAGAATACATATATAATTAATGGGGTCTACCCCGCCTCCTTTAATGAGTGACAGAATTATGCTACCCTATGTAAGGGTATATAAATACAATAGTATCGAGTTACTGCATTTCTGTAAATATGCATTCGATTTGCTGATCATGATAAAATAATTCAGGTGGAAATTATTTAAATTGGTAACATTAACTTGATTATGTAATTAATATTATCTTTTTTCTACAGAGTATCTGCTGGATTTGCGAGCTTATGGTACTGACTAATTATTAAGCATTCGTCAAAGGATGTCATCCCACAGACTTAACAGAGAGAAGAACGTCTTAACTGGACTAATGTTTGGGTCAATGGCAAACTTAAGCTGTCAAAGCAACGCACACACATTAAACACCACACACACACACACACACACAAATACTAAACATGCACTCAGTGATGATAATAATATTTATGAGACTCCTCAAGGACACTTTCGAGTGGACCACTTATGGCCCTTGGTCCTTGGTCCTTCGCATTACCCTGGTGGCTACTTGCTGCCGAATTTTTCACAACTTGGCCACAATTTGCGCCTTAATTTGCCACAGCAACAACAGCAACAGTAGCAGTAACATCAACAATAACAACAACAACAACAGCAACGAGTGAAACTTTTTACAATAACAAAAGGCCAACCGCAGTCGCTAGCAAAGTGGCCTGGCTATAAAGCAACAATAACAATAACAACACATCAGCAAAATGCGCCCCAAGGACTCGACTCGCGTTGCTTTAGTTGTTGTTGCTGTTCCTGATGTTATTGTTGTTGCCGTTGTTGTTGTTGTTGTTGTTGCAACATTGGCATCACAAATATTGCTGCTCATCATTTTTATTTGTTTGCTTTCACTTGACTAGCAAAGGTGGCCTCCCGGGTGTCCGGTGAATCCCCCACAAACTCTCCAAAAAATCCCAATCCCGATCCCGAACTCCCCATACATTTTCAGTAACTTTGTTGATTTAACTCGCCAGCCCCAGCTTTGCTTGGATTTTTCCTCGGGTTTTGCTTTCTTTTCTTTTCCTTCTCCTTTTCCCTCCCCTCCCCTCAATTTCCATTTCCATTCCCATTTCCTTTACTTTTCTCCCTACCGCAGTAAAAACTTTGTTTACCTACGAAATTGAAGTGTGAAATAAGCAAAGTTGAATTATTCCTGGCGGACATGATAAACTGCGGCCCAGCGGCCTTGAGGGGGTGAACAACCCCTCACTCAACCATAAACACACACAGACTTACACACACCCCCAACACATATTCATAGAGTCCGCATTTTATTTGTGTCAATGTGTAGCTTGACTTTGTTGTTATTGCCACACCGCGGGACAAAACGAATCGCGTAATTGAAATTTGACATTTCTATCAAAAGTGTTATTACTTTCAGAGTTTTTTTTTTTTATAAGACCTATAGATCGGCAATGAATAAGTTATTGTGTGTGAAATTATTGCCACAAGCATTTTAAGCTCAATATTCGAGAACATCCTCTCTACCTTTTGCAACAGATTCGTTCAGACTTGACTGGAAATTATAAATTCTTTTCTTTTTAAAAGAAATCAAGAAATTACATAAGTACTGATTTGATCTTTGGTAAAAGCTGCAACCCAACCTATCTTAACCTAAATTTCATATTCAAATAAAATTTAACTTTCCATTGTTGCTTCAATGAATCAATGATTAATATGGTATATTTCGATCGTTCCAGCATAATTGTATAGTATGTAAACTGTTATTTCTTAAGTAGTTGTCAAAAATCATGAGTATGTTATTATTATACCCTGTGCTAGTATATTAGGTGAGGAATGCTGTGCAATGATAAGAATACACACTTTGATGTATTCCATATACATTAAACTAGGCAAGGCTTGCCAAACTGTACTGAAAAACAAAGTCCGTCGCGTCGTTGAATTTAAATATTTTTAGCTTTACAGCTAATTTGTCAGCTTTGATTCCTAGAATTCCCAAACAGTTCTAGCGAAAGCATAATCTGGGTTCGTTGGAGTACTCAGCACAAACGGTACTGGTATTTCTTGAAACAGCTGTATACCGAGCCATTTGCTCCTTGCTATTAGGTAGCATGTATTTGGGTCGGCTGTTGTTGTTGTTTATATTTTGTCATATTGAGAGAATTATACATTTGACCTATGGTCAGCTAAACACTCAAATATTAAACAAAATGCTAAAGGTTGCTAAACCAAGAAAAATACCATTTTGAATGGTTACAAAATATTTTGTTATTTTTTTAAGCATCTTATCTCAAACAATTTTAAGATTTATTCCTAGCTAGCAATTAATTGATGCTTTTTTGTTACATTTACTCAACACAGATTCGTTTTTCACAATTCTTTAAAAGACCGTGCGATATTTCCATCGTTTCAGCCCGGACATTCAACAACTTAATTAACTTCTTAAATTAAATTTTAATTATGTCTTCTCTATAAGGCAAAGGTATCAAATTTCTTATATAAAATTAACTTTGGTTTAGCTTTCTGCATGTTCTTTCTGCTATCATTTTATTGTGAACAATTTCTTTTTTTTTATTCTGTGGATTAATTGGTGTCCATTGGGCCGAAAAACGCTGCTGTAGCAACGAGTCACAAATGTGGCTCAAAACTTTTCTGAAGGCTAATTTGATTTTGGGGCATTAATGGCAAAAAGTCGATTTTAATTAACTGAGATCGGGTCTTAATCGAAAGCGAGGCAGCTAATAAAATTACACAGCAGCAACAAAATTGTGACACATGTGTAAGTGTGTGTATGCGTGTGAGAGTGTATATACGTGTATTGCCAAGGCCTGTCATCAGCCATAATTAATGGGAGCGACATGTTCTAAGTGGCAGTCACGATTTAGCTAATTCTTTTATCGATATATGTCGATAAGACGTGCCAACACTCACCAGACAGCTGTGTCCAGTGTCCAGTGTCCAGCGTCCAGTGTGCTGCGACCAGAATCTCCACATCCCAAGGCGTGACCACTGTAACAGTTTCTACGCCTACATTTGTTCCTGCTCCCCTCTTGCACCTCCTCCTTTCGTAACCTCAATAATTAAAAGCAATTACACTTCGACACAGTAGAGTTTAATGGAGTTTCCTTTCAGTTCATTAGAAAATCCTACTCCAGCTTTAGCTTTGCATAGACATTTCCTAATCTTAGACCCTGCACTTAAAAATTACAAAGGTTTCTTAAGAGCTAAAGACACTATTTCTACGAGCAAACAACCGACGTATTCGACACAAATTTCTACATTTATCCCAAATGTTCAATTTAGACCTGTTGATTTATTTGTGGGCGAATGTGAAGTGAATGTTTGTACGAAATGCTGTTTTTATTTTTTTAAATATATGTGACTCTTCTAGTAAATGAGATATATTCAGACCTATCCAGAAAGTTCCGAGAGTATATGTATTGTTTACAGTCCAAGTATAGGGTCTATTGTAGTTCGGCTCTCTTAAGTGTACTGATTCCTACGAGCATTTTCTGGGCCTTACACCATACATTGTTATTCTTCCTCTTGTCAATTTTTATTATTCTTTAGCTGTCGCTTTCACTGTTGGCAAGCAAAATAATTATTGTTGGCCAATTTGCAGTAAAAACGAAATACTTTTGTAACGTTTTTATTAGTTCTAAGGCCAAATCCAATTAGTCAGCATTAGCAGCAGCATCAAAGACGCCTAAAGTCTCGGTATTTCCTTAAACACACACAAATTTCTTTTCACAAATTTTTTCACCGATTTTTTTTCAACATTTTGTTCTACGAGTATACAAAATACTCGTACAGAGTATACAGGGGTAATTGGCAAAAAGGGAGAGTATATGTTTCAGTCTGTGTAGGACCATGAGAGCCAGATATAACAAATATTTCGAGTCGAGAAAAAAAAATTATGATATGTAAATCAAATAATTTGGAAACCCAATAAATCGGTTATAAATTATATCTCTGGGATTTTTAATACATTTTTGTTCATTGCACTACAATAGTTGCATTACAGTCACCGATAAACCAAAAAGTCGTTGACCTATGTATTATTTATGTACAGTGGAAAACAAAAGTCTTCATACCCCCCCTCTCTCGTAAGTCCAACAGCCAATTTCACTTAAGTAATGATGGAGTATTGTTTCGACTTTAATTTTCTTTGGAACTATTATAAAAATAAAATCATCCATATTTAACATGAACTTAGCAAATTGAAAAGAAAACACCAAATCCTTAAATGGACAAGTGTATAAATACCAATTCTTAATTGTAGGAAAGATTTAAAATAAAACATTTTAAAATACATTAATCACATTTTTTTAGCTAAACACAATTAAATTTTTGTTATTTTTTTTAAAGGCTTATGTTATATATAAATGTTTCCTTATTAATCCCTTAAAATATTTTTTATATTTATATATATTTATTATAAAACATAACTTTATATATTATATATATTTATTTTAAAACATCAGTGCATCTCGACTTCATTACGATTGACAATGCATGTGCGTTTTTTGGGTAGAGTATCTACCAGTCGAAACCCCTCAACAACTGTTTACTTACTTGATTTTGTTGTTTTGGACAGCAGAATTTAGTGATTTAAAACTTCAGTCGATGAGGTTGAGCTGCTGCTTCCTATATATATATATGTATATATATATATAAATATATATATATCCTTTTTTTGTCGGCAGTAGCACGTGCAGCTAATGGCGGGCAGTACCACAGAGGGAGGGGACAAAAGAGGGGCAGAACAAAGCAGAAAATGCGGGCGTTTCTTTCTTATGACAAAAGTTTGCAGCTCTCGCAAAAAAGTATGCTATAAAAATTAATTAATGTAAAATGTGCAACTAATTAGCTGGCAGACAGCAGATATAAGCGAGCAGAAAGAAGAGTAGAAAAGACACTCCTCTCTATACTGAATGATAAATTAAAGCTTCATAACTGATAACTGATATCTGATATCTGTGATACGGTGATAGATGTTAGCTGTTGCTGATTCCCTCAGCTGCAGGCACTTAACCTCAAAAGTGCACCGCAACATGACTAAGCCGGCGATTAAACAACAATTGGCTGACAGTTATTTACACAAGTCTCTGCCGGCTGCTCACTTATACATATCCTAGCATCCGAGCAGAGCATCACAACATCACCACATCAGAAGCATTGATGCACACTGTGTTCAATGTGGCCACAACAGCGCACACTGATCATAAACCTAATTTGTTCTAACTAAAAAAAAAATTTGTTTTTCTTTGCTTTATAAAATATTTGCAAAAAAAATATTTCTCATTTAATATTTCTTTAAACTTTATTTTACCTCCAAACAATCTAATTTTAAAGCTAAAAACAATTTGTTAAATAATAGGGTTCCTTAGGATTAAGTATGTATATGTATGTGTACTATACAAGATTTGAAATGATATACAGGGGTGCCACAGAAATCTCTGAGATTTTGCCTCAAAGCTACTTTTCAAACCTCTCAAACTAAACTGTAGGTGACACAGAAAACTCTGAGATTTCATTTTTCGGACATATTTTCGGAGTAACAGAACTCGACAGCCTTGAACTTAACTTCAATATTCGAAAAATTGAATTTTGGGCGAATTGCTCTTCTGTGGCACCCCTGGTAGTTTACATTTATTTTATTGGAATATACTATCTATAATTAATACCAATTAATTTATTATAATTTATATACTCGATATAATAATCTATAATCTATATATATAATATAAGCTAGTTTACTACTGTGGACTTCAGTTGACGCTAGTGATACAGCAGTATGAAGGGTGCTTACAGAGAATAATTTCAGATCTATATTTATATTTTTTAACATTAAAATTTGTTTATTTATATGTTTTTTTGTATTCATCAAAGTACGTATATGTTACAACAATATTCTATAATTTAAATAATAAGTTGTATTTTGCGCCAAAAATATTGGATTTGGAACAGTGTGCAACGGCGGCTGCAGTGACTACTTCCCCTTCTGTTTTCGCTACTTCGGCTTATTGCAGACAATTGCATAGAGGGGAGGGATAGGGGGGTATGCTATTGTGATTGGGGATTGCAATTGTGATTGTGTCTGATGCCGCGGCGGCTCGATTAAAACACAACAATTTACTGATTTCTTATTCAGCAGCTCCGTAGCGTCATTCCCATTCCTCTCTCAGTCGCTCTCTCTTTCTCTCAGACTCTTTCTCACTGCTCACCGCTCCCGTTGTTCATCCACAACGTAAACACAGACGAAAAACTGCTAAATCATTGCAATACAAAACCAACAAAAGCCATTGCGTACTCTTCTTCCATGGGAAAGGAGGTTCGACGGCATTGCCATGATCTACGCTGCGCAAATATTGAAAATACAATCCGTCTATGCGAAGTATTGATATGCCATCCATATATACTTATATACATACATACATACATACGTCCCCGTACATACATACTACAATATATATTGAAAGAGTGCTTTTAACAACGGAGCCGTTGTCTGCACAATGATTTATTGACGGGTTCTCGGCGAGCGCAACTTCAATGTGTTCCACGTATTTTCACCGCATTTAGTTGCAATGCAGACATCTCTTCCTTCAGTCTTCATCCTCACCGCCCTTACCTTCCTAGAATTTACTTCAAACTATATCTAAGCATCCAAAAAAAAAATAAAAAATATATAGCGCAAGCTAACTTTGGCACGCCAAAGTTTGAATACCCTTGCAGCGCCCGGTATAAGCCGTAAGAGTTTTTACAAAAACTGTTAGATGCTGATTTCGAACCGATCGTTCCTATGGCAGCTTTATGATATAGTGATCCGATCTGGTTCCGACATATGTACGGACGGACAGGGCTATATCGACTTAGCCCTTCGTCCCGTATCAAGAATATATATACTTTATGGAGTCTGACACGCCTCCTTCAATGCGTTACAAACTTCGTGACAAAATTATAATATCCTCTTCAAGGGTATAAAAACATAACATTTTATTGTCAATAAAAATATGGAATTGAAGAGCATTGAATTAAGAAATTAAACTAAATATGAAATATTAAAATAAAAAAATGATAAAATTCAAATTTAAAATACATATAGCGCAAGTTAACTTTGGCCCGCCAAAGCATTGAGATGTTTAAGACACTGAATACGCATAATATAAAAGTATTTTTATATAGGAGTCCGATTTGCACCAAAGTTGGTCAGGTTCTTTGAAACTACACCGAACACACAATGTGTGAGTTTGGTTAAGAAACAAAAAAGTTTTTCATGCTAAATGTTTATTTCGAACCGAACGTTTCTATGGCAGCAATATTAATAGTGATCCCATCTGATTCCGAAAATTAATAACAATTTTCAGCAAGGTAGCTTAAAAACTGAAATACTAGTTTGAATAGAAACAGACGGACAGACGTGGCTAAATCGACTCAGCTCGTCGATCTGATCAAGAATATTTACCAATGCGTAACAAACATTTTGACAAAATTAAAACACGCTTCGCGAGGGTATAAATATTTTAAATTTATTAATTATTTCAGTAATTAAGTAGTTAGTAAGTAAGTATTTATCAGTGCTTATATCACTTTTCATATTATATGTATGTGAAACGGACAGACGGACAGACGGACAGACGGACAGACACACGGACAGACGGTCATGGCTATATCGACTCGACTGTTGATAATGTTCAAGAATATATATACACTTCATGGGGTCTGCAACGCCTCCTTCCGTCTGTTCCGCCCATTTTCTTTTTTGGACAGACTTAATAGACCCTTTTGAACATTTTGAAAGTACATTTGTGTCGGGTATTTTCCCTGACGATATCGAAACCACAGCTTTGGAAAACAGCAGTTTTATCTCCAAGAGCTCGTCTTAACAGCTGGAATAGGCTAGACTATTGCGTAAGTAATTCTTGAAAATGTCTTCAAAAACCGTATGGGACACACACATACCCAATCATACAAACACAGAATCGAAATTACAACGGGCAAACAACTTTAAACAAAAGCATTTCAAGCATACAACACGCGACACGGGGAAAATCTTCAATAAAATGGCTAACAAAGCATTTTAGCCAGATTATTTCCAACTACATAAAGTGCAAAAAGCTACCAACAAAAATGGAAATAACTGCCACAAGGAAGTAACAAATACACTTAGAAAATTGTAGACAAATCTCTAAGAGTTATTAAATATAATTTCATTTGGAAATCTTAAAGAAAACTAGTTGGAAAGGCAACGGCTATGGGAGCCCGGGTTGAAGAGACCCTGTACTTGTTCTGTAAAAAATGCAATCTTTATAGCATTAGTATTCTGTCCTTATTTTTTATCCGGAACTATTAGAAACAATAAGAACTAGAGACATAGTAATTGGCATGGTGCTTTATCTATATTTCAAACAGATCACGCCACTTCCGCCCCGCAAAGCTAGATCCTTGATATATACTGTGGCTAGGATGTATCCTGTAAATTGTATAACGATGGGATAATAAACTCAAAGGTTATGAAACAAAGATTTAAGAGCAACAATTTCGACAAACTCAATAGACTCGTGGTACAGCACAGGGCGTAAAAAGTAATATAGTAGGAAAATTATGATTGCTGTAATCATTAATTCCAATAAATATGATTCAAACTTATATCTCTGAGTGTATGCGGTTTGGCGCATCGGAAAACGCTTCGAGTCATTAGCAAAGTGCATTTTCTTGTACAATATGCAGAAAATTTTAGCGAGTACAGTGCCCGCCTGGTATATGGGCATGAGTCATGCATTTAACGAATCTATAAATTAATGCATAATGCCTCAGAGGGAGAGTTAAAAAGAAAAGACTTAGTCAATAGATAACGCTGTAGATACTTATCTGGGCAGGGATTGTATCAGATGGGAAGTGAGGAGAATCCAAGGTTGGGGGCTAAGGCCTGAAATATATGTACTGCACAAAGAGCAAAAGTAATAAAGATGTGCTTAAAAATCGTTCCATTGAATTCGTGACAAAAATACTTTGAGATAAGTCAAAAAGGGGTGCAGTAATCGAGAAAGGGAGGGGAGATTTCAGAGAATTTTGGATGGAGATGTCAGCTGAAAAATGCGACTGGGCAAAAGACAATATTTGCTTGTCTGCAAACAGACAGAAGCAGTGGGCCAAAATAAAAATGGCCAAGTGGCAGCGGCAAACAAAAACTGAAATAAGATGCCCAAAAAGCAGGCTGGAAGGAGCTACCCAACTGCAGTGGCATTAAATGGCAACGCGACAGAAATGCTGAAAGAAAACTCAAAGAAAAAGCTAGCAAAAATGCGATAGTCGAGTGGAAAATTATCGACTGCGTTATACCCTGTACTTGGTTCTACTTATGCACTGAAAAACTTACAAACGTTTCGTAGATGCCACAAAACCAAGTTAGTGATGAAACCTTGTAAGTTACTAGAAGCCTGCATAACTTTTGAATTTATTGACTGATCGTTATGAAATTTTTAGAATATTAAGAGATAGTGGTTTCTATAAATATGAAAAATGCAAAATATACAAATATTTTCTAAAATGAACATTTTTTGTTGCTTAGAAATACGTTTGATAAATCGTAGCTCAAAGAAAACTATTACAAATTTTAAGAGACTTGATCAACTTTGTTTATTTTTAATTTACTCACCATGTACTTTAAAGCAAATAAGATTTATGGCCTGAAAGAATACTTAAGATATACTTAATATTCTTAGATTAGGTATTTTTGAACCAGGATAAGTACTAAAATTAAATTTTTGTCATAAAAGCTTATTCTGATGCCTTTATTCTATAAGTTTCATAATTTTTTTATACGGAACAAATAATAAGAGTTATAAAATGTTTGATACAAATTACTCAGACTTTAATGTGCGAAGGGTACAAGTAGAGTGTACCCCATTGACTCGGTTTCAATACCTATGGCTTATAAAAAAGCAAAAAGATTGTGACAGAGACGAAGGGAAGAAAAGGAGAAAGAAAAACCGACTGCTGCCGATTAGATTTGAGGGTTTTTTTCCTAGCATTATTTGGTTTCTTTTGGTGGCCGTGTGATGAATGAAATTATATGCAACATGCACTGACCGCAGCACAGAAATCCACTCTCCTCCTTCTCCTTATATTCTACTGGTCTCAGTTAGCTTAACAAAAGAGATGGCATGATGGAACGGAGGAGTGGAGGAGTGGAGAGACAGGGGAAGTGACTCAGGTGCATGCGAGGCAGGGCAAAAGCCAAAATAACAGCGTCTGCCATTTTTGCAGGTCACTGCGCGCATACAAAAGACAAAGACAACGCCGACAGTTGGCACAAATCGCTGAATGGGCCAAAAGCAGTGAACAGAGGGCAAAATGAGGGGATGAGGAAGATGCGGTATAAAGCCAGGGGATGGATTTAAGCAGACCTTTTGTTGGCATTGCAACTGCAAATGACAAGCATTTTGCGTATGGCAAACCGTGTAAATTGTTGTCGCCGCCCTTTGAAATTGAAAGAATCAACTTATTTAACTTCAACTCGAATTTGTTGGCAGCAAACGCGAAAGATAGACTTGGTCTTTGTATGTGTGTGTGTGTGTGTGTGTGTGTGTCTGTGTGTGTGCTAAGCTGGCCTAAAGCATAAGCTGAAAAAGCTGGCAACTTGCAGCTGACCTCAAATTAAGCGCTGACAATTGCAACTTGAGGCCTGCAGTTGCTGTTGTAATTTGCATACACACACAGCACACACACCCAACCACCCACACTTACACCACACACACACACGCACAGCACGTGCAGTGTGTGCTTCAAAAATGTGAGTACCCACAGTAAAAACATAATTATAAACACATGTTGCGCCCACACACCACACACACACACACACATGTTGTTGCCTGACCATCTTTTGAATTTGGCCATCATGTATTCTGTTACATGATTCGAATTTCTGAAAAGTTTTAGGCCAGCACATCGACTGACCGCCTCTCGTTTAGTTTATCTGGCCAACAGTTTCCATCAGGATTCAGAGAACTTGGCCACAGTCGGGAACACTCGAGGGGGGACGGAAAGAATTGCAGGGGAGTCCGGAACTCAGGCTACAGACTACAGACTGTGTGCCACCTACTGGTATTGAATTTGACACATCATATGCATAAGTTTATAAACCAGGCGGCAGTTCAGTGTACGTAAGTGAGGGCATGTTATGAACTGGGAGAAAAGTACAATTTAATTTAGCTTTAAGACTATTCTGATAATTTATACCTTTAATTGCATAAAAATATGATTATTTGTTATTTTTAAGCTTCAAGTAATGTAAAGTCTTAATATCTGACATGTATACATCCATATCTAAATTAAGCTGTATCCCGCTACTATTTTTAATGCTTAAATAAATGGTTTTTTTTTTGTAATTTTCTAGTAATGTAAGGATTCATTTTCTGACAAAATTGTAAACATATACAAAATAATATCACCAACTTATAATAGGCCCAGAAAACAATGATTTCCACCAAAAAGTTAATTTTTGTTCAATTTCTGCATTTTTGCCAGGATTTTAAAATTTCTGATTTTAACAATATTTTTGAACAATAATTTAATAATAATAAAAACATTTTGAATAAAAAATATTAATAATTACATAAAAATAATGATTATTTCTGATTTTGATTTATTTATTTTTGTTGATTTGAATAATTGGATAGTAATTGACCAAGGTATTCAATTAAACATAATAAAAGACACAAATAATTATAAAATAACTAATTATTAAAAGAATTATTTAAAAAAAATTTGTACTTGGGTGATTTGGCGTCCCCTTGCAAGGATATACTTTTGTGTTGGTAAAAAATCTAACCTAAATCTAATCTATAATGATTATTATAGAATAAAATCACAAAAACTGAAAGATTATCATTCTCATATAATTTTTATAATATAACTTATAATGATTGCGGCCCCTGATGTAAACATTCCACAATTTAATTTATTTGTGATGATGTACCTCTTTCTGATCTGACAGAAATTTGAACACATTTCGATTATAAAACAAAATTAATTTGTAATTTCTTTTATAAAAATAAATTGTATTTTATAGCTACTTTTTCTTATTGTTCTCCCTTTTGGTGGAAACCTAAAATATTCTTGAAATTATTATCAATATTATGATTATTAAGTTACCTTATTGAGTTTTAAAGTTGATTTTGATGATCAGGAGGCGATTTCTTCGGCATACGCAAAACACATGTGGATAACTTTAAACATAAATAATAAACTTTCTTTAATTGAATGAAATTTTAGTCTCTAAACAGAGTAAGCCAGTCAAAGAGTGTGTGTTGTCCTCACCGGTTCTTCAATTCAATTGCCATTACTCATGGAAACTGGAACTTATTCTTTTAATTATTTATCGATATTCAGACTTAAAATGTAATGCAAATGGTAATAAAAATAATGTGAAACTTAATCAAGTTGGTCAGTTATGTGTAGATTAAAATGGTTTATTGTATAAATTGTAAAAATAGAACTAAATAAATAAGACTGAAATTTTAGTCTCTAAACAGAGTAAGCCAGTCAAAGAGTGTGTGTTGTCCTCACCGGTTCTTTCATCCAATTGCCATTACTCCTGGAAATTGGAACTTATTCTTTTAATTATTTATCGATATTCAGACTTAAAATGTAATGCAAATGGTAATAAAAATAATGTGAAACTTAATCAAGTTGGTCAGTTATGTGTAGATTAAAATGGTTTATTGTATAAATTGTAAAAATAGAACTAAATAAATAAGACTACCCTTTAAAAATATTAAATTTAAATACCTTGAAAGCGAGAACTGATAAAAGAAATAAAGATGACTTTGGAAATCAGCGTATTAGAAAACATAACTATCAATATAAGTATCTCAGGAACAATTTTTAAAAATGCAAATTGTTGACCAGTGTAATGGGTTTAAAGTTACTGCGTTTCTGTCAATTGTTTTTACATTGAATTCTAGTAGCAACAAACAGAAAGCTGATATTAAATAGTGATTTCATTTAATAAGCCTCCCCTTAAACCGAGGAAGTTTAGTTAGAGATTTCTTAAGTTATGTATGGCTAGTTTTATTCAAGTTTTCAACAGCTTTAGAAAGAAAAGCAAAATGGGAAAATGTAAGTAGAAAAGCCTTATAAACCAATTACATTTATAATAAACAGAAGTGCCTATTGATGGTCAACATATGTTTTCCTTTATTCGCTTAAGCCCATTGTGATCAATGATTTATATAATTTACATTTTATTCCAAAATGAACTAATTAATTTCAAAGAGTTTGAACGTAATTTATTGTTGTGATTAATATACCGAACAAACTGATGCTTTAACTACAGTAAACATTTTAATATAAAATCCATTTCAATAAACAATTTAAAAATGCTAATACCTTTTCTCCGTATAATCAAAAACTATTGCGGCATTAATAGTGAGGATGTTTGAATTTTAAGGCTTTTTGTTTGAAGAGAGGCTTCTCTGTATTGCCAACTGGCCAAATGAAATTTATTAGTTCACTTGACAGTTGCAGCAAAGCGCTGAGCGCACATTTTTCAAATTTCAATTCAGACGATTTGTCGATTCTTTTCAAAATACACTCACTCAGATGAAAGTACATTAACTTAGCGAGCATTTTATCGCAGCTACGTAATTGATATTTTGATATATATGCAAGAGTGGAAACAGCTAACCTGTTTATCACGAACTAATACCGATAATAATATATGGAATTTAAAATTAATTTCGGCAAATGTTATTATCAGCTATATCAAATCTTCTCGAAAATATAAAATCTTTATTAGAACATTATCTTATTTTTTCTTTAGGACATTTTGAATTACGAGAATTTAACATAGAGGGTTCCTACTAGGTTCCCTTGGGATCATTTCCTCACGGTATCCTGACCGTTTTTTTCGGAAATTCCCTGATCATTTGTTCAGGGCTTCCTGATTTTATTTTTTTGGGGAAATTGCCTGGGAGTCCCCTTTTATATTTGCTGATAAACTCATCGATTAATTGAGTATTAAAATGTTTTGACTAAATACCTTTATGTTATTAATATATTTTAAAAATACAGCTTTCTTAAAATTTTTACGCTTTTAGTGCTTTATTCGTCGAAGTGTCGAAGCATCTGATATAAAGTAAAATTATATTACATTAAATTTACAATAAATGTTAAAATATCTTCATGACATATGTAAGTGGAAAAGTACAAAGCATGTGCCTTATGACTCATCTTGATTGACCCAGCATATTTTTCATTTTGTTGACCTGCAAATAAAGTGAAATTAATTTTTTTTACACTACTTACCTTTATGTTGTTAGTAATTATCACTTAAAAAATAACTTTGCAAATCACTTGTCATGGGAAGCACATTAGAACACACACCTAAAGTAAATACTCCACTTCATTGAACAATTCTTTCTTGAATATCTTCCATGTATATTATCCCTATAAGCCTTAAATCTCGAGGGGGGCTTGTCATCCAAAAAATTTGAAATAATCTTGTTCTGCCTGCAAATATAAGAAGTCTTTATAACAAATCTAGTGCTCCTATCTTACCATCTCTGAGATCCTATTGGATCCTATGAACAGACGGATAGACGAAAATTATACAAGTTCAAGTCAAAATCAACCATCGATTATAATCGCTAATCCATTAAAAAAATTTGTTTCTTATGCCTTTTAATCACAATGGCCGATTAACATTATATTGTGTATTTTACTTATATTGTTCTACTAAATTTATAAAAAAGCTATTTTCAAATTAACCTTCAGTCATGTTTTTTTTCTTTTTTTTTTTGTATAAATAAAATACTTTTTGTATTGAGTTAAATGGATCCTAATTAAGCATGGACTATGACTTCAGAGCTGGGAATAGTGATCAAATATGTTTTTTTATATACCTAACCATCTATGAATCGATGTTAAATTTTCCGATTTTTCGATCAATCGATTTTCTCATTGACTATTTTCAAAATACGATTTATAAGTCGATGTTCATTTTGGAATTACATTAGTGCTCATTAATCGATGTCCAACTCTCAGAGTTATCGATCAGTCGATTTTCCCATTGACGGTTTATAAATCGATGATTAGTTTGGTTTTACATCCCAAGTAATTGGTATAGTTTTTCTGATTGCAATAATCGAAAGAATGTTCAACTGTTCGTTATGATACAAGTAAAGTCACAGACACACACTCACATACACACACACACTCACACTAATACACACATACATAGATAGAGTACGCACAGCTTGCACTTAGCACCATCAGGGCTTATCATTTGCAATGCAATTCCATCTGCGCTGCAGAGAAATACGAATCAACCCGTGTCCACCTTCCCATTTGCCACATTTTTCCCCGTTAGCTGCACGCTTATTGCGCCGTGCCACACCGCGTTGTGCCCCATGCCACAGGCCCCATGCTGGACTTATAATCACGGGCATGAAATATGACAAACAGCAAATCGCGCGAGTTATTACATCGAACGGGCTCAAAATATTTCATTTATTGTCATGGCAACTCGTGACTAGTTTAGAGCATAGCTTGGGGAAGAGCTTTGGGGGATGAGGTAAAATACTGCACACGTTAACGGAGCGGAAAGCCCTGGCTAATGAGTTGCAGCCTATTCGAGTATTTTAACACTGATAGAAAAAAGGATAACCTAGAAATATTTTCTATAAAAAATTACAACAAACAAAGCTTTAAAATCATGAACTGGATTTTATTATAGATTTATAAAACCATTTTTAAAAAATATTTTAGTCCAAAAAATAAGTCAACAACATAAAAAGAAATCAGTTTTCTTGACTCAATTTGTAGACCACTGATTTCGTAGTTTTATGACAAAAATAGAAGCACTCCTTTTCAAAAAAATTCGTTGACAACATTGCGTTCTAAAAATTAGAATTCTGATCATTATTTTAAAGTTATATTACACTAGCCAATTAGTACTCTTTTTTTGATTTAAATCAATTATTTAACAAATATATATTTTTAAATTTAGAAAATAATGATTTTTTTGTTACTTTTTTTCTACGATTTTTTGACTTTAAAATTCAAGAAAAATTATAAAAAAAATTAGGTTATTTAAAAAAAAAAACAAAAAAGGCAAATGGCTAGAGGCATTAATTAGGCGACGTTTAAGGAATTACCCATAGAAATCGTAGGTAAGAAAACGAAGTAACAACTTTTTATAGCTTGCTTTGTTTTTTTGACTCCCTTGTCTCCTTTCTATGCAAACTAATCTTATAGTTTTGGAACTATCTTGATGAAACTTGGTAAAAGTCTGTTTTATTCTTGCATGCAGTACATATGTAGGAACCAACCGGATTGGATCACTATATCTTATAGCTACCATAGGAACGATCGGCTCGAAATCAACGTTTAGTAAGAACAACTTTTTGGTTCCCTAAGATATATTAACCGATCTCGCCTATTTTCTGTTTGGTATAGCTCGACATAGACTGACCAAATTTGGTTAGAGTCGGGTCACTATATAATATAACTGCCATAGGAACTGCTGAAAGTGAAAAACTTTTTTATTTCTGAAGACTTAACGAAACTTATAGATTATGTGTTCGATAGAATTCCACACATTCTGACAAAATTTAATTCGAATCAGACAACTATATCATATCAACATTAAGTGTGAAAAACTTTTTTGTTTCTCAAGGTAACTCAACCAAACTCACGGATTGTGTGTTCGATAAAGCTTTATACCATCTGAACAAATTTGAACAAAATCGGAATACTATATCAAATAGCTGCCTTAGCTCTGCACGAAGTATTGCATCGTATAAATTGGTCGTTTCTAAATTTATTTTAATGATCAATACTTTGCGAGAGTCTCGAATCATAAATGCATGTGATTTTAAAGTCAAACAGCCAGAAAACTGAATTCGGGACGGATTTTTAAAAATTTTGTGATGAAACATATCTGCCTATATAAGGCTGTTACTTCGCTTTCTTACCTACTAATTAATGTCTCTTGCCATTTAAAATAGTAAACGGACCTAATTTTTTTTTATTTCTCTTGAATTTTAAAATCAAAAAATCGTTAAAAAAAAAAAACAACAAAAGTCATCATATTCTTAATTTAAAAATATATATTTGTTACACTATTGACTTAAATTAAAAACAATGTATAAATGATTTGTTATATATTGATTAGTTTTCGGAAGCTGCATAATTATTTGAGATCGGTTGTTCCGTTATCGAGAAATTATTCAAAATGTAAGACAACCTCAGGAAATAATTAAAAAAAAAACGTTCAAATTTTCAAAATCTAAAATAAAACTATAAAATTTTTAAAGTCTCTATATTTTATCTTTGGGTCCATATCTAAATAGTTGCCTAGTGTTATTGGTATTTTTCTCAAAATGTTCAGTAGTTAAAAGATAATCCATTTTTTGTTAATCTCCCAGATTTTGAAGCTTGTTTTTCCATCAGTGTATAATATATTTGACATACTTCTAAACCAATGTATTTGTACATTGTATATTTGCCTAGCATTATAGCTTTGTCTTTCAAAACAAAAACCTTGCAATTACATATATAAACAAACGCACATATCAAATTAAACAGCGCTTTAAAGCAGGGAATAAAACCATTCTGGTACTGTTATAGTGCAATTTTACAGTTATTAGCTGTTTTCTATTTGTAAAATATGTGTAAAAACATAACACTAAGTCGGGAGGGCCCGACAGTAAAATACCCTGTTAAAATAATGCCGTTGTTAAATTCCTTATATATAAAAACAAAGTTAACTTGCTTCAATCCATATTAAATTTCTTGTTGGACATATAAATTTTATTATTATTATTAACAGTTTGATTAGAGTTATAAGCTAAGAACCTACCTTAAATTATAGCATGGCTCCCTCGTGGCCTTCAGCTATTGGACATTTCATTCATTTAATTGTATGGTAACGGGCAATTCCTTGTTGTTGCGACTTTTAAGATAAAAGAAAAACAAAACAAATATAATCGGAAGAAAACTTAAAAAATTTCCATTCCCCTGATTACACTATGCAACAGCCATAACTCCCCCTGGCCAAAAATCACATTTTCTGATACATATGGAACCCCTGATGCCGAAAGTTAAATTTAAAAAATTTTCCTGGGTGTAGTTTTTTTATAAATTTTTAAAATTTAGCGGATTGATTCTATCGCTTTTTTCTTCTTGTTGCTCTTACATTTTACATCATATCTCGAGAACGGCGAAACCAAGCTTACCAAGCTTTACAGATTCCAAAAGATAATGAATATACCTAATAATCATTTATGCATTGATTTTAATTTAAATCAATAGTTTAACAAATATATATTTTAAAATTAAGAAAATGATGATTTTTTTTGTTGTTTGAAAAAACATGTCTGGCTATAAAAAGCTCTTTGTTCACTATCTTACCTACGATTTAAATGTATAATACCTTAAACGACGCCTATTATTTTAACAAAAAGGACTTATTTTTTTTAACTTTCCTTGAATTTTAAAGTCAAAAAATTGTAAGAGAAAAACAACAAAAAAAAACGCATTTTTACAATTTAAAAATATATATTTCTTTAACTATTGATTTAAAAAACTATTAATGAAAAAAGCAATGCAGAAATGATTAATAGATAAATTCATTATCTTTCGGAATCTGTAAAGATTTTTAAGATCCGTTGTGCCGTTCTCGAAAAAAATTCGATATGTAAGAATGCCCCATTAAAAAATTCCAAAAAAAAAACTGTCAAATTTTAAAAATTAAAAACAACAAAACTACACCCACAAAAATTTTTTAAAGTCAATAAATTTAATCTTTGGGTCCATATCTATCATAAAAAGCAAAATTAGGCCGAGTACCATAAAAAAATCTAAAAATTGTTGCACAGTTACATTTGTAACTTTGTAGTCAATTGGTTATACAAGTTTTGCAATAAGTAAAAATATTAGCTCTCCCAAAATTTCTCTTTTCTTTTGTATAAGAATTTACCAAAACAAATAATCATCGGAACGTCTCTTAAATGTTGCAAAAAATACAGAACAAATAATTGCTGCAAGTGATAGACACACAACATGTATGTGACTAAAGAGTACAGATGCAAGAATAGACCAAAAAAAAAACCGTTGAACAAGAGTTTCGATACGATTGGAGATACGAGAGCATGATGGCAATTTTGAAATGCATTTGACATTTCAGTGAGACTTTGACTGCGACCTCGTTTTGGTCTGTATACGCGCTCTCTCACTCACACTATTGCAATCTCTCTCTCTCTTTCTCTATTGCTGACTGTTAACTGAAATTGACGTTTTGGTTTTGATTATTGCGACCTTTCGATGGAGTTTGCCTGGCTAAGTGACTCAAGCAACGAATCAATCAAAAGCACAATACAAAACTATTCACAATGAAGGATGAGAAATTAAAAGAGAGAAGAGTGATGAAGGGGAACTAAATTTGTACAGCATTTGGCTATAAAAATGATTTAATTGGCTAGCACTTTTTGGCAAGTGAATTGGTTTGGCTCATCCATTTTGTGCTTGTGGCTCGCCACAAATCAATTGACAATTTATAAACAAGTTAGGAATGGTCAATCACTTACCCCTTACCACACTTTCACGTTAACCTAACCTCTCAGTCCCTCTCTCTCTCAAACAAACAATCAAACACACAGAGTTAAAGATAGATCAACCCACCTGCCGTGTGCATTTGTTATTCATGAGCAGCTATCAGCACCAAACAATGTCCAACCATGCCTTTTGTGTTGATAACAACAACAAACAAACAAACAAACAACCAACAACAACATGAAAAAGAAGAAACAACTCGGAAGAGGCACTCGTTGGCTGTCCCGTGTCCAAAAGCTTGATTGTCCAATGGGCAGCCTGACGTTTCCGCTTGCCAAATGCAAACGGAAATGTCGCAAAAAATGGGGCTAGTTCATTGCTTGAGCATGGATAGAGGGAGTAGGGCTGTAGGGCTGTAGGGTTGTAGGATTGTAGGGTTGTAGGGTAGGCTTGCTATTCGAGTTGGGTTGAGTTGAGTCGAGTCTGCTGCAACTGCCAACTGCTTTTGTTATGAATGATGATGGAAAATCTGGCAGCAGCATCTCAGCAACTGGGCCGCCAAAAATTTAAAATGAAATGCTTCCCTTTTTTTCACCGCACCACCCCCTCTTAAGGGGTCCGAGGGGAGGGCGACTGTCAGGAGTGATGGGAGGGGGGAAAATGCTAGCGTCGTAATGTGGTGATTCAATTCAGTTTGTGCAATGAGCAGCCGTTCAAAACTTTGAAAAATGGAAAGAAGAAATGTGGAACGACTAAAATCGTAGAAATCGCACTACCCTGGACCACACACCCCACTTCTTTTGGTATTGAAATGCAAATGGTCGTTGCCTGCCGAAATTAAATTATGTGGAAGTAATGATAACCCTTCTGCTATGCGACCGATGCGACCAACGTTGATTCAATTGCCAGCCAGAGGACAGTTTTTCCCAACATTTCCACCCACCCAGTACTGCCCAGGACAACCCTACAGTTTAACTGGGCGACGCAACGCCCTTTTTGGCAGCTGTCTTCAATTTCATTTTTTCTTCACTTTTTTCTTTTATCCATTTTGGCTTTGGCTTTCGATTTGCTTTGGCGAGCTGCACTCACCGCTGCGACAAGGCTTCAAAAATGCAAAATTAATTGGTAGGTGTGGCGTCACCAGCAGCGGTACCAGCAACCCCACCAGCTCCATCTCCATCTCCATATACAGCAGAGGCATCAACAGCAGCAGAAGCTAACAGTAATTAATTGTCTGTTCAAGTGTCTGCCAAAGAAAAGATGTGAAAAACCCATAAAGTAGGCAATGGACACCAGAAAAGGTACTTCAAGTGGAAGGGGGTGCCATAATTAAGGTATACCACTTTATGGACTAAATATAGGTCAAATGCAGTTCCGATTAATCGGTATTCTTTTCAGGTAGTAGGATTTTCCATAATATATTCGCCAAATTAAATTCTATTTGAGAAATACATTTTAAATTTCAGGCAAGTACACAATAGAAAATTAATCAAGTATTTCGTACTTAAAACTCAACCATTCGAACAGCCTGACCACATTTGGTGCAAATCGGACTACTATATCAATTCGAAATCAACATCTAACACTTTTTGTAAAAAATCTTACGGCTTATACCGGAAACTGCAAGGGTATCTAAACTTTGGCGTGCCAAAGTTAGCTTGCACAATATTTTTAAATGAATTTAAAACAATTATAAAAGATTTTTATTTTATTTACATTTTGTTTTCATAGGAATTGACACGATAGAAGTGTATTGGAAACTTTAATTATATTAAATATTCTCGCTACAGTAAATGGAACTAAAATATTAAAAGATATATTGCTATAGATATATTTATGTAAATTTAAACATTTATAGTAAAATTGTTTAATGTTTGCATGCTTTTATGCAAAACTATCGTATAAAACACTTCGAAAGATCTCGGGGGCTCCTTGGTATATGCGAACTAGGGATATAGAAAGAGACCTCAATGTTCCACTGATTGGAGACAGAATCCAAAATATAGCTGAAAAATACGCAGCGAGATTAGGAGTCCATCCAAACTGCCTTGCTAGAAGACTACGTAATTTTGGGATAAGAGTCAAGAGAAGACTCAAACGTCAACACCCTCAAGACCTTCCGCACCGTGTCTTGACCTAATTTCCACCCTTATATATTTTATATATTACTGTCCAATTACTAAGTATTAAGTATAGCTTAAAATAACTGTAAATAGCTGTATATATTATATATTATCCTAGTTCCTCTAGACATAGCATCAATAATATATTTATGTTACAATAGTTTAAGTTGCCGCATCAAGGTAATAGTACACTATTCTAAATTCTATTTCAATTCTTAAATTAAAAAAAAAAAAAAATGTAAAAACAATATCCAACTTTGACTACCTGTGGAAAAAAAGTTTACTGCTCGATTTTTAAGATTTTAAATTAATTTTAAAGAAGTTTTCTATTAAAAGCTTTTTGAATTTGTTCGATATCTCATTTGGATCAAAAGATATGATATTCGCAAAGTAAAAACTCAAAACGTCCCACTGTGCGGCGGCAGCAGCAACTTTTTGTCGGGTACTCCTTTTGTTTTGTTCCACTAATCTATTTTCTACCAACAGCAAAATCTAAGTAGGCTCAGAGTGAAAGTCTCTACCATTCTCTACACTAGATTAAAAAAACTGTACAGTCTTGTCAGGCTGTAGAGCAAATGGAGGAACTACTAGAGTTGCTCAACAGTCTAAACACAATCAGTAGAGCTTTACTCTCTATTCTCTACACTCTACTGAAAAAAACTCTATAGTGTAACGAGCCTGAACAGAATATTAATTAGTATTAATTAGAATTAATTAGAAAAAAAAAAAAAAACCAATTAACCAGTATAATATTGTTAAATGGTATTACTAAACGTTTTTTTTAATTTCAATCCAAAAATTAAGAACTTGTGGCTTGTGAGAGTTTGATATTGTGATCAATCCTGATTATTAAGTTGATCGATCGTGAAACAATCACTTTTAAAATGTTGACCCAGCTCCGTGATACTTTTTTCGAAAACAGAGATATACTTATTTATATTGGTCGCTTAAATTTTAAATTAAAATTGATTATTAAAAAATTTAAGTATTGCTTAATATAAGTATTTGCTAAAATATATTTATAGTAATTACCAGATAGATAAAATCATGAGATTAGATGGGTATTCTTGTTTTCACAGTTTTTGGTCATTAATATTTCCTTAGAAATTTCAAGGTCTTTGATTGTTTACTAATATTTAGAGTTTACTTATACATTATAGTAGCTACTTATTCACTATATGCAGACACGTAAACAGAGCAACTTCAGATTACTTCCTTAAAGTATAAGGACAATGCCAGTCCTAATTAAAGAGTGCAAGTGTACGTGTTGGAATGTCCAAGGCAAACAGTTTGAGTTAATGTAAATTCAAGACCCGATTGTTTTGCATTTTTGGGCTGAAAAACAAATGAAGCTACGAATTTGGCATTATTTATTGACGCGACGCGACAGATAACGAGCTGATTGAAAGAAGACAGCAGGCAGGCAGGACAATAAAGCACTGTAATCCACTCAAGGACTGCTTAAAGGACACAAACAGTTTAGCTGGTGATGGTGGTGGTATCAAAAGGGGCCTAAACAACATCCCGGCAACAGAGAAACGAGACAGCTCTTGAGCGTTAGAGCCAAATGACGACTGGCCGCCAACAATTCACAAAATTGTTTTCGTGACTTAAATTTTTGCGTTGTGGAGGACGTGTTTGGAAAGCATATGATGTGATTTGCCATCAAATTGAGTTGTCTTCTCGTTGTCGTTGACGTTCCTATCCTAGCACAGCATCCCAGGACAGGACAGTACAGGACAGGCCTGGACGCCGCGACTGAGAATACAGACAGCCTGCCTGCCTTTCCGTCCGTCTGCCTGTCTAACTGTCATCCAGCTACCAGAAATGCAATTAAATTTAGAAAAATATCAACAGCAGGCAGAGCGACAGAGAGAGAGAGATGGGTGTGAGAGAGAGAGTGAAAGAAATTCTAGCTAGTTTGCCAGAATAATAGTTTATAGCCAAAATAATGGCAAAGTAGCTGCAATGGCCGGAATCGTCTACGGCTGCGACTCCGGGAAATGTAAGCGAAGGGTCTTTATCTCCATAACTAGCGATGACAATGTCCAAAATTAGTTTAACACGACCAGACAAGAATACGCACTTCAGACGCACGACTTTTATGTATGAGTTCAATTAAAACGCCTTACCTCACTTTAAATCGTGTTCATTTGGATTTTGAGCTGTCTCAAATTGTCTTAAGTCGTATTAACACGTGTTATATTTTGTTTATTCGTGTAAAGTCGTCTGAATTAAAGTTAAACCTTGATAAGTTATGTTACATCGTGTATAGTTGTTTTTTTGAAGGTTGTCAAATGTTGGAGAAGATTCGGTTCGGTGGTGCGAACCATAGAGCAGAGAGCAGGTTCGGTTCGCAGCCGGTTTCTACCTCCTCTATTTATTATTTTACTTAACTTACTTATTTACTTACTTATTTACTTAACCTCTATTTTTGAAGCATATAACAATATTAATTACTAGGGGCTTGCCCTGCTCACTTCTCTCGCCAACCCCAGGCTCGCTACGCTCGCGGAAATCTCGCGAAGAAATGTGGAATGAAATAAGGAACAATTCTCAAAGCTATAGCCGGACCTTATGTAATTTTTTATAAGAAAGCGGAAAACGCTTTGCGCTGTTAAAAATAATACAATAGTACTTAATATCGAGCCCTTCCCGCGACATTTTTTCAAAATTGACTTTTGATGCAAACATGAAGATATATACCTCCCACATATATACATAAAATATTAGAGGTTAATTTTTATATTTACAAAGATATCGGCCTGCCAAAAATAGCGTAAACGACACGCATGTTTTTAAGTGACCGCGTTCGGCCCTTTGCAGGCACTTGTTTTTTATGTGGCACTATGCTTATTTTGTTGATATTATATTATAATATAGAGAATTTACATTTTCGCTGCTTGCTGTTTTAAAGTTTTTGCTGCAACTGGACTTTGGACTTTGAAAAAAAAAATCAGATTTGGCTGGAAACAGTCAGATTTGGCGAGATAAAACGTATCTGTGAATTTGGTCGAGTTAACTTAGAAAAAAACCAGAGCTCGCAAAATATGCTCAACGCATTTTTCATAAGCTGTCTGCTCACTGAAATAACAAGGAAAAATAAGGCAGAGTCGCTCACTCTCTCGACAGAACACTTGGTTTTGTTTTTCTCGTGTTTTCTGTCTTTTGCTGATCGGCGAGCGAACGCACGAAGTTCTCCTGCGACAACAGCTTGAGAGGGATATTTTCGATCGGCGCTCAGCAGCTGAGCCTCGGCAACTGAGCAAAACGAGTCGGGCAACAGTTATTTTTGTGACTGCCTGCAAAAAGGGACCACTTCTTGCAAGCTCTGAAAAAAACACATATCTTCATACTAAACATTTATTTGCATTCCATTGTTCATTTGACAGCTATATGATATAGTAGTCCGATCTTGATCTCATAAAACAAACAATTTTGTCATACTTAACTAATTTTGACCTTTGACCCCCAATTTAACCTCTTCCAGTTGAAATACCGAAAAACGCTATCTTAATGCACAATAATTAAATATCAGCTATGTTGTGTGTAAATTTCAGCTCGATATCTATGCCTGTTTGGGCTACAGCGTGATCTTTCGTCAGTCAGTCAGTGAATTCGTCTGGACAAAGAGCTTTATATATTTAGATAGAGAATTTACATTTTCGCTGTTCGTTGTTTTAAAGTTTTCGCTGCGCTTGGATTATAGCATCAAGAGCGAGTAACAGTGCCATATACTGAAAATTGATTTTGAAAGTCGCAACACTAATGAATCGTAACACCCCCCTCCCCCTCCCCATCCCCCTGTCCATCTTCTTTTGATTGTTTATTAATAGCATTAAAAGCCACTGTTCCTATGGCAGCTATACGATATAGTAATCCGATCTTGACCAAATTTTCTCAGGATGCAGCAGTGAGTAAGAAATACATGAACTGAGAGTTTGGTTGAGATAGCTCTAAAAACAACAAAAGTCATCATACTAATGTTTTATTTGCATCTGATTATTCCTTTGGCAGCTATATGATATAGTCATCCGATCTTGACCAAATTTTCACAGAATGTAGCAGTGAGAAAGAAATACATGAACTGTGAGTTTGGTTGAGATAGCTCTAAAAACAACAAAAGTCATCATACTAATGCTTTATTTGCATCTGATTATTCCTTTGGCAGCTATATGATATGGTCATCCGATCTTGACCAAATTTTCACATCCTGGCAGTGAGTAAGAAATACATAAGTAATCTGTGTGTTTGGTTGAGATAGCAATTTTGACCTTGGGCCCCTCATTGTAGCCCCTTCGAGTGGGGCTATTGCAAGATAAATATGTCTTAGTTATGTTGTGTGAAAATTTCAGCTCGATATCTTAAGCTGTTTGGTCTACAGCGTGATCAGTCAGTGAATCTGTGAATCAGTCAGGACAAAGAGTTTTATATATATAGATTGATATGTCTGGTTTTTTAATGTAAAATATAATTTATAAATATAAAATAAACACACTGTTTTTACAAGCAGTTCGGCATATTTAAACTTCATATTGAGTTAGTGATCAATACCAATTAAATAATATTAACAAAACATTGTCAAAAATTTAGTTGATGAAATAATCCAGTGAAAATAAGCCAGTGTGTGGGTGCGCAGCTCGTGTCACGAGAAGAAACGCGACACGGTACCAGCTCTTGAACTAAGACTGGGCTCTGATATGGTTGGTTGGTGTATGATAAGTAAGTAAAGTGCTGGTTGCCTTTAAATAAATATGCTGAAGCTTGCCACGTTTAGTTTTCTATGTATGTAAGTAGCTCTTGTTTTACTTATTATTATTGTTGCTGTAGCTAAAATCGTAGAAAGATGTGTGGGTTTATTTAGGTTTAGACATACTTTCAAGGCATAGTAGGCCAGCTACACAAAACTGAAACTGAAACTGGGAGATTTGAAAAGTCTTGAGTAAAGATACATTTTCTACAACAACTAAATTACACTATGCAAATATTTGCAATGCACACACACACACACTCACACACACGCACACGTACGCATATACTATACATATACATATATACATATATTTGGGCTGTGCTAAAGCGACAATTGAAATGAACACAAAACAAAAACTTGCAAAACAATTGCCAAAACTTAACACGTCCTTTGCTTTGGGGCAGACAACAAATTCGTATCTGTCATGGCTTAGGTGTGTAGGTGTGTATATATGTATGTATACGTGTGCACACTCGAATTCACACATTGACAAAGGACACAAAGGCGTTATCAAAACAAACAGCAGCTTGAGTACTCGACTACGCATCAGCATTTTCTATTTAAAAGCTCCAAAATCAAACCCACCTGGCCACTGAATTTGTCCTTTTGCACCTGCTCAACAAAAGTAATTCAAGCTTGCAATCAGCTCTTTATACTTCTTTAAATTTGATTTTTCAATCACCAGTTAAATCACCAGTTAAATTCATATATCATATATCAATCACCAGTTAAATTCATATATAGTAAATATTTATTGGAAAGTCTTTTGCGCATATGTACATATATTCTGCGGTTTGAATCTGGGCACTGGATTCTATATAATCATAGCCATAATCATAACATAATCACCTACCACAAAGAATAAATGTAATTCGGGGCACACCGCGGTTTATACTGTCTTTACATTGCCGCATCATTGTCGAAGGTGCGGAAAAGTGATGCGCGTCGTTTACACTGGAGCCGAATTCTTTTTTGCATCATTTAACAGCTGTTGGCCTACGAATGTCAGACTTATTTATTGAAATAGAGACAATTATGTGTTCTAAACTGGTAAATACTGTATATGGTGCAATTGGTAATTGCAGTGCACTTTCAAAAATGCTTTTAAGACTTTGAATTTTGTCTTTTGTTTTTCTATTTGAAACTATTATTTCCGCGGTTCAATTATGTTACTACTAATTATCGATATTCGTAAGAAAAAAACAGCTGATCGCTAACGACAGCGACACGGCTGAATGTTAAATCATTCGACGCATCATTGGCGAATGTTGCCGTATTCTGTTAGTATTTTTTTTTAGTCGCATGATTTAAATGCGGCCGCGTCATTGTCTTCTTCTATCCACAGGATTCATATGAGCATCATTGCTGCATGTTCCAATTAACGGCAAAATCCAATGTTGCGGCACAGTAAAAAGATAAAAATAGCGCAAAATAACTTTAGCGCGCCAAAGTTTGGATACCCTTTCAGGGCCCTGAATAAGCCTTCGGATTTTTTACAACGTTTTTTAAATGTTGATTTCGAGCCGATCGTTCCTATGGCAGCTATATGATATAGTCATCTTATTTCACCAAATTGATCATCACACAATGCGTGAATTTGATTGAGATACTTATCTTGAGAATCAAAAAAGTTGTTCATACTAAATGTTAATTTCGAACCGATCAATCCTATGCAGCTATATGATTTAGTTGTCCGATCTTGACCAAATGTTCGCAGGATTTAAAACATAGTTAGTCAGGACTACAAAAATTTGGTAAGGATGTATAAATCTGTATCTGACCCGAAATCTGTGACTTTCGTTGAAATATCTTAAGAAACAAAAAAGTTTTTCATATTAAATGTTGATTTCGAACAGACCGTTCATATAACAGCTATATGATATAGTGATCCGATCCGGCCGGTTCCGACATATCTGTGTGTTTCATCAAAACAGCGTCACAGCTGAGTGACTAGTTTGCATAATAGCAGACGGACAGACGCAATCGACTCAGCTGTTCGTGCTGATCAAGTATATATCGACTTTATGGGGTCTGCCCCGCCTCCTTAATTGCGCTACACAATTCGTGAAAAATTATAAAAACTTCTGAAAGGGTATAAAATACAAGATTATCACAACATAAGTCAGACAGTGAACTCCTCCTTCAAACACACATACAAAAATAAATCACTCAGTCGAGAGGGCTCGACAGTTAAATACCCTGTGGATGTAAAGAACGATGTTAAATTCCAAATGCATGCAAACAGAATTAACATGCTCAATACATGTGTATATACATATGTATGTAAACATATTAGAACAGATACACACGCACGCACAAAACATTAGCGTCACTATATGGAATAATTGTCTTCGAATATATTCCGTGTTTATTATACGATTGCGATATTTTAAATTATATTTTTTAGTAAGTATCGACCTTTTAATTTGTCTACTTACACAAAAGAAGAACACACTAAAACACTTAACAAAACAATAACATTTAATTTGCGTCCGATTGAGCCTGTGGCAGCTATATGATATAATCATCGGATCTTGACCAAATTTTCTAAAAATTCAAAAAATTGTAATAAATATTATATTATATACACAAAAAACCCAAAACTTTTCATACAAAATTTTAAATTGCATCCGATTGATCCTTTGACAGCTATATGATATAGTCGTCCGATCTTGACCAAATGTTCGCAGGATTTAAAACATAGTTAGTCAGGACTACAAAAAAGTTGTTCACACATAAAAATATTGATTTTGAACCGATCGTTCCCATGGCAGCTATATAATATAGTTGTCCGATTTCAACCAGATTTGTAAGGATGTATGAAACTGTATTAAACACACAATCTGTCAGTTTGCTTGAGTTATCTTGAGATTTATGATGATTTAGTGATCCATTCCGGACGGCTCCAACATATGTACTGCGTGCAGCAAAAAGACAGATCTATACCAAGTTTCATCAAGATAGCTTAAAAACTGAGAGACTAGTTTGCATAGAAACAGACAACCAGACGAACATGGCTATATCGACTCAGCTCGTCGTCCTGATCAGAAATATATATACTTTAAGGGGTCTGAAACGCCTCCTTTAATGCGTTACAAACTTCGTGACAAAATTATAATACCCTCTGCAAGGGTATAAAAAAGTCTATAGTTATTATAAAAACAAGTATTTGTTTTTTAAATTGTTTTTCTTTTTATCGAACAAATTTGAAATTTGTTATCGATGCAATTACTCTGTGCATTCTCAGCTTTCATGCTTAGATCATCATTCGAAAGAGTCAAAATGCGCAATGTGCTGCAGATAAACAAATTTTAGCGTGAGTGCTTAATTTGCGATTGGTCAGTCGCTTTTAATGCCACATTCTTGCACCCGTCCGCCCGCATCGAGAAACTTATGTAGATTTGTACTGAAAGCACGCTAACAGTGTACGCTCTCAGAGAGCGTCAAACTGGTTATGATGCACTTACTTGTTTAGTCTCTCTATCTTTCTCTCTCTCTCTCTCTCTCTGGCAATGCGTCACCGACATAGTCAAAGCAGTCACCAAAACAAAACTGCTTGTAGTAATTCCCAACAACTTATTCGGCCAATTGTTCATATAAATGGGGCTTTGTTAGCTTTGCATAACGGGGCAGTCGAGGTCTCACAGCGAAAAGGGTTTCCACAACTCCCCAACTAATTTGTGTGATACATTTGATTTAGAAAAACCATTTGTAGTAATGTATATGTATTTGACGAGAGAATTAAGCAAATTACTGACGTATAATGGATGAATAATGATATGAACTACATTGAACATGTATGGAGAAACAAACAAGCAAAACTACAAAAAAAAATCCATGAAATTTCGTAAATGTAACAGAAAGATTACATATAAGAAAAGTAATAATAGAGAATAGATGTTTAAGAGCAACGGCGAACACAAGAAAAAATCAACGTTAAAATCTAAAAAATTTTAAGACGTGTCTTCTCAACACTCGGAAAACAACATCAAAAAACTTGCTTTAGATGATAATCAAACATAAGGAACGCTGTGAGATTGTATCGGGGATAACAACCCCCGGTTAATGATTGCCTTTTTGATTTAAAAAAATTGCCGAGATCATGAATAATATTCAATTTTTGGATCGGATCCCATTAACCTTAAATATACAAAAAGAAGGTTTAATGATTTTTATTTTAACTTTTTAATTAGAAATGTTGTTGTACCATGTGGGGGTATATTAAGTTTGTTCACTAAAAAAAGTATGCAACAGGCTGAAGAAGGCAAGGCAGACCACGTTAAGTATGTATATAGTCTTGATCAGCATTATAGGCCGAGTCGATTTAGCCATGTCCGCTGTCTGTCCGTGTGAAAACGAGATCTTAGAGATGGTAACACCTAGGGACACCAAATTTGGTATGAAGACAAGTTTATTTCAAATTTTGGATGACACGCCCCCTTTGCCCCCAAATCGAAAAAAAAACGACATAACTAAAGCAATGTTACAGTTACAGACTTGAGATTTGGCATGTGTGATGATTATGAGGGTCCACTTCGAAATCTGATAATAAACACGGAAGATATTCGTAGACAATTATTCAGGGGTGGTCAAAAGTATTTACATAAAACTAAAGTTAATTCTACTGATAATTTGATGTTACTTCATGTACATTTTGCTATCAATGGAAAGTTCATTAAAATTCCGTTTGAATGACACAAAATTTTTCTTAACCCATTAAGTACCCATTGAAAATTAAGCGTTTTTGCGAAAATCTACTTTTTCAACCTATTTCTTCGATAAAAAAATAATATTTTGATACAAAAAGTTTTTCCAAACAAAATTGCTAATGGGACTTTCAATGGAATGATCTCAGTAAATTGTTGTATGAAAAGAAGGAAAAAGTGGCTAAAGTAGTAATTTTCATTGTGTATATGTATTGAGCAGATTAATTATGTTTGCGTGCATATACAATTTAACATCGTTCACAGGTATTTTACTGTGGGCCGGACTCAATGACATATATTTTCGCTAAATAACACAGCCACACAAAATTATACAAAAGTTCTGACCTGGGGGTGCGACTACGCTAATTCTGGGTTTTTTCGATCGCTGAAACCTATTCCGAAGTGTGTTTTACCCCATCATGTCAGGTTTTCGACATAGCCTCAACTGGATGGGTCAAAGTTCAAAACTGCTTAGTATGAGAAATTTTCTTGTTTTTTGTGCTATCGGAACCAAACTCACAGACTATATATTTCTTACTTTGTTAAATTTTGAGAAAATTTGGTCAAGAATGAATGAAAAAATGATTAAAAAAAAAATATAAGCCTTTCTGAACTTTTTTACAAAGGATGGGCGTGCCCTTTTTTACGATAAGCGAGATATTTGAGATCAAAGTTGCTACAACTTAGAATTCTGATTATCTATTCTACACGTTTGGATATGATTTTTTGAATGCCTTTTGAATTTGTCCAATAAGTAATCTATAAGAAAAATGGCAATGAAGATCAAGTGAAGATAAACAAATTGTTGTACAGGCAAAGACAACAATACAAAACTTCCGTAAGCTACGGTGGAGTAAGCTCCACAGTAGGAGCCCTATATTTTTTGAGTGCAAAGCGCTCATCATAGATTCTTCTTTAATGTTGCGTACCAAAACTTCAATAGATGGCGCCACTACGAAGACATCAGTTGATAAACACAGAGGTCGCTAGCATATCTTTTTTTTTCTTTTTGCCCGTAACATTGTTAGTTGAATTACTTTCGCGTTTATCATCCGATTTGAATGAAATTTTTAGGACAGGTTCAGTGTATGTTATATGTACCAAAAATCAAGGCGCTAGCATTAAAGGTGCTCTTGTAATTCGACTTTGAAATTTTGTCTTTCAATTTTCGGTGGAGAAAGGGGCGCGGCATAAATCTAAAACAAACTTGATCAATGCAAGATGTAGATGAACGCACATGCCAAGTTTGGTGTCTGTAGCTCTGATAGGCTCTGAGATATAGGTGTTCCAAAAAGGGACAGACAGACTGACATGGCTATATCGACTCGGCTGTTGATGCTGACCACGCCTCCTTCTGCCTGTCACGCACATTTTTTTGCACAAACTTTGTACTTTTTTACTTTGTATTTTTTTGTACTTCTTTAAAGTACTGGGTCTAATACAAATGAAAACAAATTTCGTTCGAATTAGCAGGTAATCTGTGAAACCAACTTCCATTTTGAGGACCTGGAGCAATCCTATTTTATGGAAGGTATAAAGAAATTCGAGGATCGCTGGACTAAGTGTATTCGCCTAAAAAAAGATTATGTTGAAAGATAAAAAAAAAAAAATTAAATTTTAAATCGTGTTTTCTTTGGTAGGCCGACTATTTATCAGCCCACCCTCGGATATACCTTTGTATAAAGAAATCTGCATTTACGGAATCTTCTATTAGTTTTTTAGAAGTATTTATTTTCTATACACAATCAGATTGAAATTCCGCATGTAAGTGAAACATTTTGAATGCGAAAGAAGAAAATAAAGCTGCTATTGTAAAAAAATCATAACTTACTAGTCATAAGTACAGACTGTGTGTGCTGCATAAGTATATACACACACATATGCATTGGCACCGGCTGTTTGTATGTATAAAAAATCTGAAAATGATAGAAAAATGATTAATTGCAGTTGGCAGTAGTTCAGCAGTCAGTTGCGCTGCATTTGCCTCTGCTACTTCTCTGCCAACAGTGCAGTAAACCTCAGTCGAGCTCTGAGCAAGAGAACAGTGCTGGCAACGTTCGGTTACAAAAACAGGATAAATTGACCCTAAAAAAGGACAAATAATTTTGTTAAACGCAAAAATCACTGCTTATTTCTTGTCTGCAATCCACTGGCTTTACATATAGTTTTTTCCAGTCAAATGATACCTTATTCCTCCAAATCGAAAATGTACGGATTTACCGATTTTTGATGAAGCCATTAAACTAAGATGAAATTTTTGTTAGTTTGTTCTTTGTTTGTCTGCACAAATCTTTGAGATATCGTAACGAAACTTTTAGGGTATATCTATGTTATACATATAGCGAGAAAAATCTTAAAATCTAAAAATTAAATTGGTAACTGTGACCAAACTAAGATCATAAAATAACGTTAAAGTTTGATGTAATTTGAAAGTGCTTTCACAATTTTGCAAATAATAAGAAAACGGTTCCTTGAATTTGGTCAGATTTTAATATGTTGTAGTCATTGATTTGCCTCATATATACTTTTGTGTAAGGCACAATACGTTTTCGTTTGATTTTCCTTAGAATTAAAAGAAAGTAGCTTCAATAAAATATAAAAGTAAAAGTTACACTAAGGGCCGAATTCTCATCTTCTCGACAAGCAAGGGCGTAGGCAGGGGGGTCAGAGGGGGCCGTTGCCCCCCACCCCTGCAATCGTAACTTTACCTTATTTAGCTAAAGAATATAAGAAAATAAAATGTTAAACAGGTTTTGGGCCCCCCTCGCGAGGCTTCGTTGAAAAGCTGCCTACGCCCTTGTCGATAAGGCATACTTTATGAAAATTCATATTACTTAACCACAAATTTAGGATTTAGCATTTTTCGTTTTCTCATCTTGCCATTATCAAAATCCTTAAAGTTTGTAATAATAAAGCTAAAATAGCTAGATTTAGTAAAAAAAAAAGTGTTGGCTCAAAATTTGAAATTTAAATTTATGACGAATTTTTCTTATCGACATAAAAATTTTATATTATATTGTACATTTATATATTTCATATAAAATATATATGTATATATAATATATATCGTCAAAGAGAAACTGCTTTACACGTATATTACTCAAACTACTTTTCAAGTCTTCCTACGATCAATAACATCATGGCTTTTCGAAATTAAAACTCAGCATTGCTTAACCATGATTCACTTAAATAGCTTTGCAACATTTTACCACTAACCAATGAATACATAGATGTGTGAAACCGCGATTCGTGCTAGGCTTTTTTTGCTGCTCATAGATCCCAGGGCGTTCGGCAAGTTTTACGAATCTTGTAGATCCCAGCCGAACGAGCAACGAGCAGAGAGGAACGGGGGCATTCAGCCAATTTAATATTCAAACAAATAAATATAAATTGCTTTGTTTACAAAAGATTAAGTTGAATTCAGATATTTTAAGCTATAAGGTTCATATGTTATCACAGAAGTCAAATAAGGATAGGATTTAGGATAGGGAATGCTGGATAAAAGTTACAGGACACTCATTTTGGACAAGGACAGATCTGTCCGGAAAAGGCTAGTTTGCCAGCACTGCAAGAGAGGAGGCCACACAACGCCAGCGATCTGCATTCGTAAGTGTGCGTGTGTGTGTGTGTGTAAATTCGCATTCATGGCTGCTCACATGCTAGTGTATATATGTATATGTACATTCATATACATTTTTAAATGTAGATGGCTGAGTGTAGTATCCCTGTGGTCATGAAATTCCCGGCCCCGTATCGCTGTACTCTTCTTCTGTTGAATTCTGATATTGCTGTCTCCCTTTTGCCTGTGCACAAAAATTCTGTCGCTACAGACTGCGAAGAGTTGTGAGCGACAAGAAGAAGAAAACAGCAGCAGAATAAGAAACAGAAGTAAATTCTAGTGTAAAACATTTTTACATATAGAAGTTTGTATACCCTTCAATTGTTTGTTTCCACAAAAAGATTTGTTTAAGCGAAGATTTAATCAGTTTTAAACAAATGTCTCAAAACTATACCTATTAGGTAATTATATGTTGTTTATTATATCAAAAACAAAAATATTTGTTTATTGTATAAAATAACATATTTACTTCATATAGTCGGAAATGTCGTGAAATACACTTTCTATACGCAGAGTGGCGCGCGCTTGTCGAGCACAAAAGGCAATAGAAAAAAGATTAACGGAACCTATGCGTTGTTGTTTTTGTTTTTCGTTTTCGACGCGTGTCTTCCTGTGCAGAACTTATAGGCATTTTAGCATACCAGGAGTTGTTTTCTTTGTAGCCCACTGGATAGAGTACCCGACTCTGAAGCTGAGGTCCCGAGTTCGAATCCCACGTAAGTCTGGTTATTTATAAAATATTTGATGTTATAAATAAACATTGCGGATGTGTAAGTAATTTTCAAATTAAAGAAAGCAACATTATAAAGTAAATCTAACATAAAATAAAATTAAAAAAACTTAACAAATAATGCAAAAATTCTGTTTTTTTTTAGTTTTTTGGAAGGGAAATTTTGAAGGAAAAGCTCCGGGAAATCCCCGGAATTCCCGGGGAAACATTGAAGGAATATCGCGGGGAAACCTAGGGGTTTCCCTCCCCGAGGAGCGTCCTAGGAACTCCCCGTGTTAAATTCCCTGGGGATCTTCATACAAAATCCCGGGGCAATCCCCGAGGGGTCGGGAATACTCCCGGGGTTTTCCCCGCGATAAGCGCGGGGAGTCGAGCAACAGGGATTTTTGCAGCAGCCTTTTTCGAGGCACAACAGCAGCTGACTGCAGCGATATTAATGATAGATATGCGTTCACTTCAATGCGTCACCCGCGTCCTCCTCATCCCTTTTCTTCCTGCAGTTACCCAGAATTATACCATAATATTTATGTACGCTTGCAATAATGGAAAGAGAAAGCAACTAAAAGAGAATGAGAGACTAAACTAGTTGGATTGACTGGAAATGGTAAAAGGTCTGAGCATAGCTTTTAATGTTTGTGCTAACATTTTGATTTCAACTAAACTAAAACGAATCATAAAAGTCGGGAGTGCGCGACAGTATAATACTCTGCGCCAGTATCTATGTTATTTATGTCTACACTCACGTACAAATCGCACACCTACGTACACTACTCGGCTTTTGAGTTAACGATAGTCAATATTGTGTACAATTTTAATAAAAATATATTGTGAATTGTTAAAGTAAGAGCCAAGATTTTGGTCTTAGTACTAAGAATTTTGGGCTAAAAAATGCGTCTAGAACATGGAACTGTTGAAATAAGAAAGCACATCTTGTTTTCAAGAACATTTCAAATAAGACAATGTTCTTATTAATAAGATCATAAATGCTTATATTTTAGTCGAAAAAATTAACAAAAAAACAGAACTTTCGCATTATTTATTAAGTTTTTTTAATTTTATTTTCTGTTATTAATTTTACCGTATTGTTTATTAGTACATTATTGTAAATTTAATTAACAACCAAACCTCAAGCTTTAGAGTCGGTTAGTCTATCCAGTGAGCCACGAGGACAACAATTTCTGGTATGCTAAAGTACCTATATATATTCTGCACAGAAAGACAGCTGTTGGTGGGGTTAGAACACGGGTAACGATCTTATGCATTAAGAATTTTCGCACTCATTTTTAGATTAATATTCTTAGTTTTAATGATGTGCTCTTATAATGGTCAATTTTAAAAACAAATAATTTATGATTTTAGATTTTTATTCTTAGATTAAGAACTATCGATTTTTTAGATTAATATTCTTATTCTAAGTGTTAGTAAATTGGTCTTAAAATGGTTTTATTTTAAGACTATTTAAGTCGATTATTCTTGACTTTAGAATCTGGTCTTTTCCATCAGTGTAAGGACCTTTTTCTTACGCTAGGTTTAAATTGACTGGCACAGCCTGGCACAGCGCGTCAGGGGTGCATTTGGGCATTACAATCGGTAATTCAAATTTCGACGCTGTGCCAGGATGTGCCAGTCAATGTAAACCTAGCATTATTGTGTATATAAGGTAGTGATGTAAATCCAAACTGAACATCGTATTCTTAAAATCACTCATGGAAATATCGAAACTTCGGAAATTTCGACATCGATTGATCGATTTTTTGTAAACATTTAATACACAGAAAACTACATGAATACTTTAACACATAACACATTTAAACTTAGATCGCGATCAGTAATATAATCTACTGATGTTATTCATATACATAAATGTATACACGATAATAAAAAAATGCAGTAAGCTACGGTGGAGCACGCTTGACAGTAGGAGGCCCTGTACTTTTGAGTGCATTGCGTTCACTATAGATTGTTCTTTAATGTTGCGTACCATGACATCTTAATAGATGTCGCCACTACGAATATATCAATTGATAAAAACAGAGGTCGCTAGCGCCTATTCTTCTACCTTTTGCCCGTAACATTGTTAGTTGAATTACTTCCGGGTTTATCATCCGATTGGAATGAAATTTTCAGGACAGGTTCCGACCATAGTGTGCAATATATTATGCATCTAAAACAAACTTGTTTGGTGTCTCTAGCTCTTATAGCCTTTGAGATCTAGGTGTTTATACTTTCAAGTATTTCAAACAGCTCGGTATAGACCCTGTATTTTACAAAAAGTACAAAAGGGTCTATTAAGATTGTGACAAATGTGCGTAACAGGCAGAAGGAGGCGTGGCAGACCCCATAAAGTATGATATATTCTTGATCAGCATCAACAGCCGAGTCGACATGTCCGTCTGTCCGTCTGTCTGTCCCTCTTTTGAACACCTATATCTCAGAGACTATCAGAGCTACAGACACCAAACTTGGCATGTACGTTCAACTATATCTTGCATTGATCAAGTTTGTTTTAAATTTTTGCCGCACCCCCTTCTCCACCTGAAATTGAAAAACAAAATTTCGAAGTCGAATTACAAGAGCACCTTTAATGCTAGCGCCTTGATTTTTGGTACATATAATATACACTGAACCTGTCCTAAAAATTCATTCCGGTCGGATGGTAAACTCGGAAGTTTCTCAACTGACAATGTTACTGGCAAAGGAAGAAAAAGATATGCTAGCGACCTCTGTGTTAATCAACTTATTTCTTCAGTGGCGGCATCTATTGATATTTCTGGCACGCAACATTGAAGAACAATCCATAGTGAACGCGTTGCTTTGATTATACTGTGATTATATTGTGTTTTGTTTTACGCTAACATTCCTTGGCACTTATTCCGAACATTTTAAATTTTGTTCGTATTTCATTGCCCTTAGAAAATATGTTTAACATAATACATTGATTTTAAATGTGTTGGTAAAATATTTTCTTTAATAATACAGTTTATTTAGTTAAGTTGTTTGAAAGAGAATATATTAAAAATTTTAATCATTACACGTTTTATTATAAAAATTACACAATAATAATGATTGCAGCTTGAGTTTTATTTTTGATCGAAAAATAAAACACAGGGAATAATCATTATTTTGTGAGTTTCATATATTTTTATTTGATCAAATATAATGATTATTGTGTTAGTTATAAAGTATAAATCAAAGGTAATTAATTTAACGTGAGTGAAACAATACAAATCATTGGTTGTTTAAGAATAGTGAAAACGCAGAGATTTTCTTTAAATATGAGTTTTGGTATTTTTCTCGCTCTCTCAAAGTTACGAAAAGTAAATGTTTCCCCGATTAAAAGAAACCAAAATAATCATTATTTACAGTCCCTGATTAAAATCCTTTTTTAAATCACTCTCTGAACACTGGCGCTGGGTACAAAACCCTTCTTTTTATATTATATGTCTAATAAAATAAAACACGTCTTGAAATTTAAAAAAAAATTATGAGTTTCAACAATTTTTAAATAAAGTATTATTATAATTTTTTTCAAAACAGAATCCTTAAACTTATATAAACATATATGTATATGTATATGAATATTTATAGAGAAATTTAAAGCTTTTTACAGGGTAGCTGAGAGTCGCTCACTCCCTACGGAAATAATTTTATTTGTTTTTCAAGTGTTTGAGTGTATGTAAATGTTCCTTTTTTGCACTAATTTCTAGTTATTCATTTAGTTGCAACATTCTTTTCCAAAGCAAACCACACATACACACATATGTACGTTGGGAAAGGGGGAGAGTGGAAAAGACCATACATATATATGTGTGTGTGTGTCTGTGTTTGGTAAATGCAGTCTGTCCATGCGGACTCAAATCGCTTTTTATTTATCAGCACTAGAGCAGAGAGCCAGAGCAGCCAGTTGAATACCCCCATTCTTAGTAAACCCTTTCCTTCCTCCTTTTTCCCTCCGCAGCCGTAGATGGTTTTCCTGCTGACGAAATGGCTCTGGAATGGCAGTTACGCCACTGACAAAATGTTACTGAAAATATGCCAGAAAGAGGTCATAGAAATATCAAAAATAAAACAAAAACGCAAAATGACAGCAACTGTTTCTTCCTTCCTCGTTACCCGATTCAGTCAAAGCCACGACGAGTCGAGTTCCCATGGGGTTTTTGTCTGCTTTTCAAAAGTCTTTGTGGGCGTGAAGGGAGCGGAGGGATTGATGGTCCAGGACTACGACTAGGATCAGGCAGTAGCTCTTGATAAAAGGGCTCACAACTATTTTCTAACTATGTATTTAGCGCGCATTATACGACCTCGTCTCCAACTACTCCCTCCACTTCTCTCTCCATTTCTCACTCTCTCTCCTTCTTTCTGTAGCTCTCTTTTTCGCGCAGCATCATCCTGTGCACTGTGAGAAACTGATGGGCAAAAGCTTGTATGAAATTTGACAACATTTCTATTAGAATTTTAGAATTTATTCCCTTCATAAGTTGCCTTAGTAAGTTGGCTACACCTCACAATATTTTCTTAGCTAGTTTTTTTTCGTAATGTATTTTGAATTTGTTTTCGTCACTTCATGTTCTTATGTTTGTTTTCCCCACTGGGCTACTTTACAGTGGGTCAGTGCATTGTAATTTCATACCACTCCGATCCGGACCCTCCTAACCATTATGCCTGCAAATCTCAAGTCTGTAGCTTTAAAATTCCTCTTGTGGTCAAGGGGGCATGGCATCCAAAATTAACGATAAACTCTATGCGCCTGCAAATATGAGAAGTCTTCATAAAAATTTGGTGCTTCTAGGTCTTACCATCTCCGAGATCCTTTCGTTCATACGGACGGACTTACTTTATATACTTTATGGGGTCTGCTACGCCTCCTTCTGCCTGTTACATACTTTTACTTTATGAACAAACTTAACTCTCTAGTATCCAAATGTTTTCTTCCAATAAAAAAATTATTTTTGAAATGCTTTTGTTTGGCATTTAGCAGATAATTCAATCAGTAATCGCTTCTTTATTTGTGATGGATCACTTTTTAAAAAAATTTGACTACTGTTTGATAATTTTTTATTAAATTAAATTTATTAAATTTTAAATGTACATGAAAAATCTAGCAGTGGTCATCAGTAACCAGTACCTGTGATACCTGGATACACTATTTGTATGATACATTTTTTGTGATACCGATACCAAAATTTAACGCATCTGATTGTCTAAAATTTCCTGGTTAAAAAGATAGGGACTATTCCAATAGTTTTAACATTAGGTAAAGTATAATACAATAAAGTCAAAAACTTTACGGAACAAGCCCCAAAAATTAAAATGAAATAAGACCCGAAATTTGGAGCCCCCAATTTTATAAGTATTTTTAGTTAAATAAAGACTTGCATGGAACTTTCAACAAGTTTTCTGCAATAAGGGCAATTGCATTTGCATCTGCTTGTAGTTTTAAATTACACTTTACACTTGCAACAATTCTTCGTAAAATGAATGAAGAAAATGAAAAATAACTTATAAATTGTTAATATTAATCAACTTAGAATTTTAGAAAATAAACTATTTTAAACATTAAAAATAATAAAAATTTGTTTTAAAAAAATTAAAATAATGTAAACAGTACGTTAAATTAAAATAATATAATCATCTCTTCAAAATATTGAATAAAGATGAAAAGCAGCTGGTTAAAGCAACTTTTGGGATCTATTTTAAAAGTTACATCCATTAAATATCTTATGTTATGTAAAATATTTTCTTAAATTCCCTTATTATTTTTAAAGAGGCCAATTTCCAAAAAACAATTTTTTGCTCTTCTAAAATACAATTCATTCCATTCAATTCAATACAATTCAATGCAATGCAATGCAATTCGAATTACAAATATTAATGAAATAAGGCCCCAAAAATTTGTTTTTTCATATCTTCTTTTGGGGTCTTATTTTAAATGAACTAGGATACCAATTTTTTTACGAAATAAGGCCCCAAAGGAGGAAATAGCACCCCAAAAATTTATTGAAGATCGGTGCTGTTGTTTCCAATATACATTTTTTGGGGCTTTATTTCATTGTGGTCTTATTTCCTAGTGCCGTCTTGGGAACTAGAGGTTTAATATATCCCCACAGGGCTTAAAAAGTCACATCAAAGGCGGAGCAGGTATCATAAAGGGAAAAAAACCAAAATTTACAAAAAAAACACAGAAAATGTGTATTATTTTTATTTTCACTTTTCTATTAAATAAAGATAAAGATATCCACATGAAAATCTGAGAATTTTCCATATAATATAAAGGGTTAATTAGTTGTTGTGCAAATAATATGTGAACCACAGTGCACACTGATGGTCTGTTGGCTTCAGTGGGACTGCTTTACCCCTGACACCTCATCTCTGAGCCTTGACCCCTGACCCCTGAGCTATGCGCCGGCCCCAGGGGTTCATCCATGACTGCTTATGCCCACTTGTAACATATTTTTTGGGCAGCGGATTAGTTGCACGCCATGTTGCCACTTGAACTGTTTATGTGTATGAAGTGATACACAAACACACACACACACAAACAAACAGACACCAGCATAACACATACATACGTACTCGGGCACACTCACATACATATAATAGTATATCATGCGACACTTAATAAAAACAATGTGCTCAACATGCCGCCTTAAATGGAAATCCATTTTCAGTGTTTGTTTTTGCTCGCTTTTCATGGAATTCATTCAGTGTGTGTGTGTGTGTGCGTGTGTGTGTATATATGTGTGCGCTTTGGTTAAGTTATTTAAATGTCTGCTTTTGCTGGCTCCAAAAATGTATAATTAATTGTTTTAAAGCATTCTCTGCCGCAGTTCTCTGAAATTCGTCACCCACTTTTTGTCTACAGGATTGTGGAGGATGATAGGGGAGTCTGCTTACAATATCATTGTGTGGCTTTTGTTTACTGTATATTATCAGTGTCGTTTGCTATGATGATGATTTTAAGTAGTCGTCATCATATTCTACTTAATCGTTTTGGCAATTAGTTAAAGAAAATACATTTCTAATATAGTGAAAGCTCTCTACAACTTGAGGTTAAATAATTCAATTTTAGTTTGGATCTCGTCGAAAAGAAAAACAAAACAATTATTTTCCCTTTTGGGCGTATCTTCTCAAAGCGGGTTTTTGCAAGTCAATCTTATGCCTAAATCTAAAATTCCGTTGAGCTTAACTACTAAGTAAAATTACTAAGACTTCGTCAACTGGATTTGAACCCACAATTCATCGAGGATGTGGAACAATCTCTAACGCCTTTGACCCACACGACTACACGTTGAAACAACGACTTCTTGATGTAAAAGTAGTTCACTTCCATACGAAAAGGTACAAAATAATTTATAAAAAAAATGTAGTACTGGGTGATAGCTCTGTGGTCCCTTTACAAGAATATGCAATACTATTGGTAAAAAGTCTAACGCAGATGCGGTAAATTACTGTTGAGTTTTATTTTAAGCGAAATAATAAAAATCATGAATAATCATTATTTTTGTAACCTGTGGGGTATTTTTAGTTTTACTTACATATATTAATCAAAAATAGTGATTGTTATTTTTGAGTTTAATTTTTATTAATCAAAAATAATGATTATGTCTAAGTCTTACAAAATTACTCAAAAATATAGCGCAAGCTAACTTTGGCGCGCCAAAGTTTGGATACCCTTGCAGTGCCCTGTGTAAGCCGTCAGACATTTTACAAAATTTGTTGATTTTGAACCGATCGATCCTATGGCAGCTATATGATATAGTAGTCCGATTTACACCAAATTTGGACAGCCTGTTTAGAACTTAGTCAAGCACACAATGTGTATATTTGGTTGAGATATTTTGAGAAACAAAAAGTTTTTCATACTAAATGTTGTTTTCGATCCGATCGTTCCTATGGCAGCTATATGATATAGTAGTCCGATTTACACCAAATTTGGTCAGCCTGTTTAAAACTTAATCAAACACACAATGTGTATATTTGGTTGAGATATTTTGAGAAACAAAAAGTTTTTCATACTAAATGTTGTTTTCGATCCGATCGTTCCTATGGCAGCTATATGATATAGTAGTCCGATTTACACCAAATTTGGTCAGCCTGTTTAAAACTTAATCAAATACAGAATGTGTATATTTGGTTGAGATATCTTGAGAAACAAAAAGTTTTTCATACTAAATGTTTATTTCCAACCGATCGTTCCTATGGCAGCTATATTATATAGTTATCCGATCCGGCCGGCTCCGACATATGTGCTGCGTGCAGCAAAAAGACGGACCTGTACCAAATTTCATCAAGATAGCTTCAAAACTGAGAGACTAGTTTGCATAGAAACAGACGGACAGACAGACGGACAGACGGACAGACAGACGGACATGGCTATATCGACTCAGCTCGTCGCCCTGATCAAGAATATATATACTTTATGGGGTCTGTGAGGCTTCCTTCAATGCGTTACACATTTCGTGACAAAATTATAATACCCTCTGCAAGGGTATAAATATAGCGCAAGCTAACTTTGGCGCGGCAAAGTTTGGATACCCTTGCAGTGCCCAGTGTAAGCCCTCAGATTTTTTACAAAACTTGTTGAGATGCGTAAAACAGTGAATATATACATATATATATATATATATATAATGTATATACATAGATATTAAGAAACAAAAAAGTTTTTCATACCAAATGATGATTTGAAACCGATCGTTCCTATGGCAGCTATATGATATAGTAGTCCGATTTGCACCAAATTGTCCCGTGAGGTTTAAAACTGCATAAAATATACAATCTGTTAGTTTCGTTGGGATATTTCAAAAAGCAAAACAGTTTTTCATACTAAATGTTGACTTTCAACTGATCGTTCCTATGGCAGCTACATGATATAGTAGTCCGATTTCCACTAAATTTGGTCAAACTGTTTGAAACTATACCAAACACACACTTTGTGAGGTTGGCTAAGATATCTTAAGAAATAAAGTTGTTCATACTAAATGTTGATTACGAGGCGATCGTTCCTATGGCAGCTATATGATATAGTAGTCCGATTTGCACCAAATTTGGTCAAACTGTTTGAAACTATACCAAACACACACTGTGTGAGGTTGGCTAAGATATCTTAAGAAATAAAGTTGTTCATACTAAATGTTGATTTCGAGGCGATCGTTCCTATGGCAGCTATATGATGTAGTAGTCCGATTTGCACCAAATTTAATCAGGCTATATAAATCTGTACCAAACACAAAATCTGTGACTTTAGTTGAGATATCTTGAGAAACAAAAGAAAAATAGCTTTAAAACTGAGAGACAAGTTTGCATAGAAACAGGCAGACAGACGGACGGACATGGCTATATCGACTCAGCTCGACTTTCTGATCAAGAATATATGTAAATTATAATTCCTTCTGCAAGGGTTTTACAATGATTATTGTTGAATAAAATCGTAAAAAAAGCAGCTAAATTAAGAAAAAAAAATTTTTAATCCACACCTAAGAACATTTTTTAAAATCGTTTTTCGGCATCGGGCCCCAGATTTGTATCATTATAAGTTGTTGGCCAGGGGGAATTTCGCTTGCTGCATAGTGTTATTTAACAAGTTAAAGCTTAAAGCTTCGTTCAATTGCAGCTAAAAATCTCTTCATAAAATTCGTGCTCTTTAACCCTCTAACAGGCAAAATCGAAGTAATGGTTCGATCAAGCTGATAATTTTTTTCTAAGTATAAATAGACTACATAAGCTTATGTTTTGTTTCGTTGATCATAACGGAAGCTAGGTCAAAAAAATGCAGCAAGCTACAGTGGAGCAAGGTCGACAGTAGGAGACCCAGTACTTTTTGAGTGCAAACCGTTCACTACAGATTGTTATTCAATGTTGCGCACCATTCAATAGATGGCGCCACTACGAAGATATCAGTTGATAAACATAGGTAGTGTCTCTTTTTCTTCCGTTTATCATTCGATTGGAATGCAATTTTTAGCACAGGTTCGGATCATAGTGTGTAATATATAAACCAAAAAACAATGTGCTGGCATCAAAGGTGCTCTTGAAATTGAACTTCGAAATTTTGATTTTTGGGTTACGGGGGCGGAGGGGGCGTGGAAAAATTTTAAAACAAACTTGTTCTTTGCCAAATATAGATCAGCCTACACACCAAGTTTGGTGGCCCTAGCTCTTATAGTCTCTGAGATCTAGGTGTTTATATTTTCGAAATTTCGAACAGCCGTAAACTATCCGTTTATTATCCGACCCGGAAGAAACTTTCAGGACAGGATTGGACTATAGAGCAGTTTATCACGTGTGCCAAAAATCATATCGCTAGCATTAAAGGTGCTTTCGTAATTCGCCTTTGAAATTTTGTTTTAAATTTTCGGGGGCGGAGGGAGGCGTGGCAAAATTCTTAAACAAACTTGATCAATGCAATTTATAGGTAAACCTACATGCCAAATTTTGTGTCTCTAGCTCTAAAAGTCTCTAAGGTATAGGTGCTCAAAAAAGGGACAGACAGACAGATAGACTCTTGAAGACAGGCTCTTCATGCTGATCAAGAATATATATACTTTATGGGGTTTGCCAAGCCTCTGTCTGCCTGTTACGCACATTTGCACCAACGTAGTAGACCCATATGCACTTTTTTAAAGTACTGGGTCTAAAAATTATATTCATTAGTTTTGCCACAGTAGATTAAAAACTGAAGACCGTCTACAGACGGTCTTACCCGTTAGAGGATTAATTGTAAATCGGAATTTATACAAGCTGTATCGTAGCAACATTCATTATTTGACAAGTCATACTCTTAGCTTTAGGGGACATTTTCCTCAAGTTTCATTCAGTAATAAAGCTCAAAACAATAGAAAACTTATAAATATATATGTGTATGTAAAAGTATGTGATAAGGTATGATAGTAAAAGGAATACTACGGCAACAAATAGATCAATATGTATGTATATATGTTCGAATTATATCCTATCGAACAACGTACATATGTAGGCTTGGTCCTGACTCCGGTTGTAACTTTGGCTCCTATGGTGACCGCCTTAAATTGCATCCTTGCCGAGCAAAACGATTTTTAATGGCGCCTCCACTTAGATTAGGTCAATTGAACTCTGCTCGTTGCATGTGGCATAGCAAAAAATCACCCATTTTACATACATATATACATACATACGTATTCATACAGACACACACCGATGGTCAAACAAATGGCACTATTAAAATCTATAGACCAGTAAAAATTTTTATGAGGGACAAAATGAGCTTCGTAAGTTGATTAAGCGATTAAACATCACTTTGGATAAGTTTGGTTTTAGCAAATTTCTATTGACAAACATTTTTATTAAATTTTAATATTTTATATTTAAAACTGGAATTAGGATAATAAGAAACACAGAACATTTACTAGCCAATTTAGCCAATTAAGAATAAAAACAAACTTGACTTTAGTATAGTTTTGGAAAAGTTATATTAACATTTTCTTTGACTACATTTTGATTTTTAAATTTGTATAAGTACTTTATAATAGTAACATAATAAAGAGCAAGTTAAATGTGTAACAAATTCAACTTAACTGAGTTTTAAGAAAGTTATTTCAAAAGTTTGTTTGAGGAACATTTTTATTATGTAATTACAAATATTTATTTTTGTTTGTGTTAAAGAAAAACAATTGCATTTAAATTCAACTTGGAAAAAATATTCTAATGATTGACTAAAGTTATTATTTAACTTTATTTATAGGTTAAGGAATTTAAAATAGGAAAACATGACAATTTTTTAATATCAAAAATATTATAACAAAGTTGGTGTTGTTCTATAATAATGTTCATAGGTGTATGTATATATGGTCAGAAAGCCAAAGGCGAAAACTTTTTGATAGTCATTGATGGTGATACGTCCGGCGTTGAACTCTGAGGTAAACGTAAAGGCAGTTGGACACATAGACTGCGGATGCGATTGTTGAGTTGGTTGTGTAGAGGGGTGTGTAGAGTGGTGCGTAGAGTGAGTGGGGTGTTGGGGAGTAATTCCGGTTGTGGGAGAGGGTTACCGGTCAGTAAAACTGCTAACAAGCTCCTAGCGACCAACATTGACAACCCCATGGGACATTTGGTCGGCTCGGTTAGGTTTAAGTGTTTTATGAACTTGTTTCGATGAAGTCATACAAAGTGCGTGAGCTTATGTGTAGGTGTGTTTGTGTGGGTGTGTGTGTGTGTGCATGTATTTGCAGGTGACATGTGGCAACAGAAGCCATGTCTACGCTTAACCTGACCTGGCCGTGGTCTGCTTCTGACCCGTCTATGTCTGGAGCATTGAAGCTTTTAATTTGATTTTCGTTCAAGTGCGGTTTTCCAACCCATCCCTTTTGTCTTTCTATGTACCTATCTCTTTTGCTCTCCTATTTGTAATTACGTGCATATGTATGTGTTGAGGTATTTGGCAAGTTCTGAACTCAATCCGGCTTTGTTAGTTGCATTGAACTTGAGCTGTTGCTGCCAAGCGTTGCGCTCTTAATGAGCGATCCCAGCACATATCTTAATTAAAGCTGGTCCAAAATTGCAAAATGCCAGCAACTGCTCGACAGTTGGACACCCTTTAGACTCTTTGATTATTCGTTTGTACTTGGAGCACAGCCAATTGAAAGCGGACAAAATCATTACACGAGTCAGCTTGGCTATACAGTCATACTTCTCTATAGTACATTTTTAAGACCCTGTACTTTAAAAAGTACAAATTGTACATTTTGTTTGCATAAACTTAATAGACCCGTTTATGCTAACAAAATGTACATACGTAACAGGCAGAAGGAGGCGTGGCAGACCCATATATATTCTTGATCAGCATCAATAGCCGAGTCCATATAGCCATGTCCGTCTGTCTGTCCCTTTTTTGAGTTCCTAGATCTCAGAGACTATAAGAGCTAGAGACACCAGATTTGGCATGTAGGTTCATGTACATCTTACATTGATCAAGTTTGTTTTAAATTTATGCCACGCTCCCATCCGCCCCACAGTGTTAGATTTTGTAAAACTAGAGGGACTTAAATCAGCAGCAGTCCCATTTTTAAAGCTATCGTCTTGAAATTTGGAGTGCATGTACAAATATCCCCAAAGAAATTTTTGGACTAAAACTGGAAGTGGGCGTGGCACGTTTAAAGGCGCAAAATACGAAAAAAAGAATTTAATTTATTATGAAAAAAAAATTTTTTTTTCTTAAATTAACCCTTTTTGTTAGTTGCTCATGCTTTTGGTTGTAACTTCAATATTACAAAAACAATAAAGATAATTGATTTATTAAATGAAAAAGTGATTTTCATATTTTTCACTAATTTTTTAGTAAAAAAAAAAAAGAAAAACTCGAAATGGATTTACAAATTTTTTGCAATTTTGAACCGTTTTACAGTGTGATATATTGGCGATTATTAACTTATCTTAGCATATTATTCAGTCCCAGTCATACCAGAAGGATAGCACAAGATTTTTGACTTATTGACGAGATTTTATCATGGGTAAAACTTTAAACTAACCATTTCTAGTGACCATTTTCGAGTGCTGCCGTAGGGTGTTCTATTTTGTCTAATGTAAGACGTTTTGAGAGTTCTGTGCATATTCTGGACTTCTTAATGTTTGTACCCGTTTACGGGAAAGCATTTGTCAACTCATAAATGAACTTCGCCGAATCCGTTTTTGCGAAAGACCGCAAAGTCAGCTTAGTCGCTGCAATCAATTGATTGACATCAATTTTTAACAGCAGATCTTTACTTCTTCCTTGCTGACATTTTGAACAGCAATCAGAAAATGGCATTATTATTCTCCCGCCGCTAGAGGACGAAGGATCGACATAAATCTTATAATCGACGGCATATATTGTGCCCAGAAGCAAATTTGCATTATCGGTCAAAAATCTATATTTATCTCTTCTAGATTTATTCCATCTCAATTCAAAATCATTGCACAGTTTTTTTAAGTGCAATTTAAAATGTATATGGTCAATATATTTGCCAAAATCATTGCTGCGTGCTCTAGGAGTGAAATCAGCTTAACGTTTCTTACGTTGCTTGACCAAATCTCGAAAAACTCTGCACGTGTTATTCCAGTCATTGCTAAATTCATGGTCTTTGGGCAAAATTTTATTTCTGATCCTGATTCAGAATGATTTTCTCCAAACGAAGTATGTTCTGGTTGATTTGAATGTGATTGAATGTTGTTAGTATTTTTCCATCAAAAATGAAATATTGTTAAAAATCTACTTACTTTTTGGCACGTACTTCAAGAAAAAAATAAAATCTTTTAGGCCAACTAAAAATTATATTTATAGCGCTAAATTTCAATAATGATGCAAAGATTATAGAAAAAAAAATTTGGCAGCTCACAGTGACCACACTATCCAATTAAGAAGAATAAACTTTGTCAACTGTTGCTCGCTGTTCGATGCAATTTTGCATGCATATCAAATGCACCGGTTCAAGAACCGTTATCTTATAAACAAAAAAAATTTTTTTTCTTTTGTGCTTGTTTTTGTAATATTTAAACATTTCTAAATTTACTGCTTAAGGCTCATCGACCTAAAAAATAATTTTTTTTGTGAATTAAGTCCCCCTAGATTGGCAAAGTCTTACACTGTGCGTCCCCAGATATTGAAAAACAAAAATTCGTAGTCGAATTTCAAGAGCACCTTTCACGGTACACATTATATTATACACTATGGTCCGAACCTATACTGAAAATTTCATTCCAATGGGATGATAAACGCGGAAGTAATTCAACTAACAATGCTACGGGCAAAAGGACGAAGAAGAGACGCTGGCGACCTCTGTTTTTACCAACTGATATCTTCGTAGTGGCGCCATCTAAGGAAACTTCTTGTACGCAACATTGTATAACAATCTACAGTTGCACTCAAAACAATTTTTAATTTGTGACTTTCGCCAATTTTATCATTTCGCTTTTTATCACTTTTTGCTCTTTTCCATAAGTACAGGGTCTGCTACTGTCGAGCTTGCTCTACCGTAGCTTATTGCATTTTTACAACGAAATTTCTTATTATAATTTGTTCACGAGATTTGACGAGATTTTGAACACTTTTAATTTATGACTTTTTTAATAATAAGAAAACAAATAATCTGTGAGTTTGGTTCCAATAGCTCGCAAACAAGCAAAACTAACCAATTATGAACTTTGAACCCGAATTTGAGTTGGAATTTCGGAAAACACCGTCTTATTGTACGAGCTCTTACCATTTCGGCTACACGAGGATGCGTGGGTCAGTCACTGACTCAGGACAAAGATTTTGATTTAAGTACATATATCGATATAGTTATTTTCGTCTTTATAAAAGATACTCTTTGGGGGTTCAAAGGTCAAAATTACTATTTGTTACATTCTGAGAGAATTTGGTGAAAATCGGATTACTATATCATATAGCTGTCATAGGAACAGTCAGATGCAAATTAACGTTTAATGAGAACAGCTTTGTTTTTTTCTAAGCTATCTCAACCAAATTCACAGCAATTTATAAAGTACTATTATTTTAAGTCCGATTGCAGGCAAAATTGAAAACAGCCCAATGCGGCTATTTACGTTTCTCGCTTTCTTATAAACAATTACATAAGGTTGGCGAGCGAAGCGAACAGGGGTAAGCCCCCAGTTTTATATATACTTTTAATTTAATTTAAACTAATTTCTTTTCAATTTTTAAAGCGCATTTTTAAGTAATGACATTTATATTTGATTGCTTACACAGAAATGTAAAAAGCAGCGATGCGTTGAGTTGGATAAACAAAAACTGGAAAAGCTGATCAAATGGGGTAATACTTAAGGAAAAAGAACTCACAAATTGCTGAGCATTTGGAAACGTAACATGCGGCTGCTTAGCAAAGTAACGCCACCGAATTGGAGGCATAATGGACGTCAAGTAAAGCTGGGAATTTTTCAGATACAGACAAAGCGAATAGAGACTAAGTCCCAGCAGAAACTGGAGCCGGAGCCCGCATCAATGGTTAGTTGGCGAAGCATAATGGCTCTGAATACGGATGAATTTTGCCGCAACACAAGCATACATGGACTCAAATACATCAACAGTCACAAACTGCACACCGCTGACAGGTGAGAATCAAACAAGACACATAAAAACAAACAAGAAAGAAAAGTTAGCTTTGGCACGCCGAAGTTTTAATATCCTTGCAGACGACTTTATATATTAAAAACTCAGTGCTAAATTTTTATGACAAATTTTTTCAATTAAAAATATTACCTTATGAGACTTTTTGGAGAAAACATTATTGCCTGATTTTCATGAAAGACGTTCAGATATGAAATGTCAACCCTGTATTTTATAAAATACTTTATCAAATAAAAGTCTCTGCCTGATTTTTATGAAAGATTGTTTTTTTAAGTATAATTCAAAGGTTGACTTTTGATAGAAGAAAGTTTTTAAGTAGAATAAAGCGCAAGTTTGGATACTCTTCAGACGTATGGGACAAACAAATTTTTGCAAAATTTCATAGGCTGCGTAAGACACATAATATGCAAAATATAAAGTATTTTTCAGATATCTTTAGAAACAAAAAAAGTTTTATTACCAAATGTTGACTTCAAGCCGATCGTTCCTTTGACAGCTATATGATATAGTTGTCCAATCCGGCTGATTCCGACAAATGTACTGCGTGCAGTTTTATCATGATAGCTTCAAAACTTAGAGACTAGTTTTGCGTAGAAACAGACAACTGCTTTCGTATACGTCATGACATAATTGTAAAACCTTCTGCAAGGGTATACAAATAAGAAAGGGAATGAAGTGTAAGAAAGTGTAATGCAGAGTGTTCTTTGGTCTGGCACTGTTTTCCGTACTTTGCTTCGTCGGATTTTTGATGCAGGATGCCTTCAACAAATGGAACACGACGCCCGTAATTGTGGGCATAAATCCGGAGCCAACATATATAACAAACGAACCGTTTCCAGCGGTTACCATCTGTAATCTCAACCAGGCATTGATAAGCAAAGCTGCCCACATCTTGAACGATACATCAAAATATGGCATGTTACAAGTGCTCTGTCGACGCAAAATGAACTCACAATTCAGCCGGGGCGATAACAATTGGGAGGAGCTCATCATCAACGTAGGGACTCAATAACAATTATCAATTATGACTTTATTAGCTCCATTCCTTTTAGATATCCCAGCCTTGCAACGCTTTTATTATTGGGTGTAACTTTGGCTCAGTTGACAATCACTGTGAACGCATGTTTCATCCCATTGTCACCGATGAAGGTCTGTGCTGTGTCTTCAACATGTTGCATCCACATTTCATGTACAAACACAAGTAGGTTGACAACATTTGCGGCAAATATGACACCCATGCCACTTTTTTACTCAGCATCCAAAGGGTTCAGTAGAATTGTAGTAAAAACAGAAACCCGAAGCCATTTCGGACCATATAAAGGTTATATCGTAAATTATCAAAAGCTATGAGGTACATAGCTTTTTAAGCATTATTTTTAGACCATGTACTTTAATAAAGTACAAAAGGGTCTATTAGGTTTCTCCAAAAATGTTACATTTATATTTGTGATAGAGAAGGTAATATATTATTTGAATGCCACGCCCCTTTCGCCCTTTAAATGAAATCGATAACAAGAGGAATTTAAAAGCTCCAGTCTTGATATTTGGCACGTAGGATTATTAAAGGTATCGGAAACTACCAATAAGTTTAAAATTTGGATGACACGCCTCCTCGCCAACAAAATTATTGAGCTAGACTTTCAGCATGAATAATACTTAGGGAGTTCTGTAGGTCCACAGTGAAATTGTAACCACGATGTTAATAAATACCGAAGATATTTGAGATCGCAGTCGGATAATAAACACGGAAGATATTCGAAGACAATTATTCCATATAGTGACGCTATTGATTAGTGTGCTTACATATGTACACATGTATGTGTATACGTTAGCAGATTAACTCTTTGCATTCATATGGAATCATCGCCTTTTACTTCCACAGGGTAATTTACTGTCGGGCCCTCCCGACTGAATAATATATTTTTGTACATTTCCACAGTGTGCCGTTAACACTGCGCAACATTTCGATGGAGAAGGGTTACCAGGCGGTCAACTGGCATGCAGAACTTGGTTACAGTCGTAGTCTAAAGAAACCCTACAACCAATATTATCCACGTGCCTCACTGGGCACGGGGGAATTCTTGGGGCTATCCCTGACCCTGGACGTTCAGGCAGCCACTTATTATTGCTCCTCATCGAGCAGCATCGGCTTGAAGATTGCTCTGCACAGTCCCAACGAGTCGCCAAATGTGCGGGAAACCGGAGTGTTGCTCTCACCCGGCTTGGAGACAAAATTGCGCATTGAGCCGGCCAAGATTATGACAGAGTTGGCACTGCGAAAGGTGCATCGGAAATATCGCCATTGTTTGTTTCGCGACGAGGGGAATTTGAGTTACTTTGCACATTATACACAACGAAACTGTGAAATGGAATGCATGTCGCGGCTGTTGTTGCAACACTGTGGCTGCATCGTATTCTATATGCCACGGATACATGGCAATGATACCGTCTGCAGTATTCGGGAATCGCATTGTGTGGACAGCGTGCGTCTTCACACGATTGGTCTTGCCGTGGAATCCTGCCTGGACAATTGTCTGCCTAGTTGTTTCGATCTTACATTCAATGCGATTCCCTATTCCACAAAAATATCCTACGATGACTTCAAGACAGCCAATCCCACAATGGCGAATTATAGTCGGTTCAATGTAGAACGTAGTATTGCCATTGTCAATCTGTATTACAAGGAGCACACATTCCGAGCTAGCAAACAGACCGAGTTTATCGGCATATCCGATTTTCTATGTGGGTAGAAAACGTACAACAAATCTCTTTTTTTCCAAGTATCATGTACATTTTCCTGTCTGCCTTCATTTTACAGCAAATGTTGGTGGTCTGATGGGCTTGTTTCTGGGCTTCAGTTTTCTCTCCATTGCCGAGTGTGTTTACTTTGCCTTCATTCGACCATGTCGCATTTTTGCCGAGCTTCGTCAACGGCGTCCAGTGTCAACCTTAGAATTGGCCAAAGCAGCTAATTTTACAGTCAAAAGAGCTAAGGTCTATGCAAATACATTGTTGCCACAAGGACAGTGGCAGCGACAGCGAGAGCTTCAAAAGCAACAACACCTTTCCACCATTTCACCCTCCACTTGGTTTAAGACGGAGATGAGTATTCAATTAAATCCAGTTTGAGACTTTGTCCTCTAATTAACCATTTAATTGTACTTTAAAAATTATATTATATCAAAGTATTTAGTAGCTACGTCACTTTTTGGAAGTGTAATGTTTTTGGGACGCTCATAGCTCAGCATAAACTGTTTGGCTGGTTTCTTCACTTCATCATCAAAGATCTGGCGAATTAACAAAGGAAAATTATTGAAATAGTGTTAATTCAATTAAATTGTAAACAATACATTACTAAAAATATAATTAAATAGTTTTCTAAGTTTTTTTTTAATAGTAAAGAGCTTGAGCGATTTCCAACTTTATTTCAATTGAATTAAATAGCTAAGAACTTAAGCGTTATTTATTTTTGTTATTATCTCAAGATGATATTAACTAAAATTATTTTTATTCAATTGGAACGCTATATACAAAGACTTTTATATCTTTATCCCAATCTCTTTGGACTTACTTAAATAATAAATTAAATAGCAAATTAAAGCTGATGATTAACTATTGTTACTACCAATCATTAAATTATAACAATTGAATGAAGAAATAAAGTATACAATTAACTTGTGTTTAAATACTTACGTCACATTCTTTCATTTCGAGCAACGGTCCAAGATCAAACTCCATGACAGGCAAACTTTTGGATACAAAGCGTGCAGCATTTGCAACCTCGGGAACCGCGTGCTTTTGCAGCAACACCATCTCCCAGAGGGAACTTTGAAGAGCTCCTGATTTGACCGGGTCCAACTCTGACTCATCGTAAGGATCGGCTATCTCAAGAGCTGCAAATATGCAAATACATAAACATATATAAGTATACATTTTATATACAAAAAGTAATTTGATTTTTACCACTTGCTGCGGCTGTTGCACAAATAAGACGTTGCAGGCCGGTGTGACGCAGCAATAGGTTGCAGGTGAAACGTATCATTATAATGGCATCTTCCGTTGGACTCTTCAGGCAGAGACGTGACAGACGCTTTACAAAGGCAGCAACCAGATTTTCCGGTAAATGCGTTGAAGTCAAAAATATGTCGGCCAAATAAAATAGACGTGCTTTGTACTTGTTGTTGAATATACGAGGATAGAACATGTTATACAGCTTCTTATAAACATCCGGATAGGTGATGTTTTGATGTTGCATCAACGAAAAGATACCCTGTAAAGCAAGCAACGCAATTGGTCCTTCTGCAAAAGTACATTTAGTTTAAATTTCTTGAGGTATAAATGTTCTCTTACCAAAGGAATGCAGCGAGTCCATTAGAAAATCGGTCAATAATATGGGATTCTCTAAATGTGGCAGGATTCTTTCCAGGAGCACAACTAGAGTCTGTCGATGCACTTTCTCCTCCACTCCACTACATGAGTTAATGATGCCATTCCAAACTGTATTCAGTAATTGACGCGTGCGATCATATTCAAAGCTCGGATTTTCCTGTGTTCCCTCACCGATGTGATATTCGTTAGCATTCAGCACGGTCTTTCCCAAGTCGAGTAGATTGATTATGCCCAAATAGTTGAGTGCCTGGTTTGGTGAGTCAACAAAACTGTCTGGTTTTAAATTCGGCAACAGTTCATATGTCATCTGCATCACGTCCAAGCAACGGGCATACTTCGCAAAGGCCGGCAATGCAACTGCTGGCGTTGTCTCCGACTTGATAAGTGTTTCAAGGATGCTTCGGTGTCTGTCAAGATGACATGATTTAGCTTCGTGTAGCATCAACTGCATGCATTCTTTAAGTGCAACACCGGCATCTTCCTTGGAGGTGCCGCCCAAACGGGTCAACAACAAAGACCACGCTTTATTCCCTTTTGGCATTCCCTTTTCTTTTGGCTTTCCCTTTTCTCTTGACCTTTCATTTCCCTTTTCCGTTCTATCCTTCTGCTGAAATCAATCACACATGTACAAAGATATATGGATATATAATGAAATTCAGTTCAACTTACGTGATTAACAAGTTTTGAATTGCCTTTTATACAATTTAAGAATGCTTTGGCCCCTTGCTCAGAAGACTCATTTAGACGTTTTGTTGGTGCTTTTACCTTTTTTGGCTTGGCTGATTTCTTGGGATTAAGCGTATGTTTCATCGCACGGCCGAGAGATTGTAAATGATATTATGAAAAAGTAAATAAAACTATCAAAATAAAACGTGCGCCGTGCAGTACTGGAGCTGCCAACTTGTTTTGAAAATTGTCATGCTGGGAATACTCAATTTTTTTATGAATCGATTCTTTTATATTTTAAATCGATTTATATTTTTCTTGATTTTATATTTTTTATAATGTGAAAAATGAGTCGATTCATTAATTATATATCAATAACGAGATGTTTGATTTCTTCCTATTTTTAAGAGCCAACGCTGCCACACTTTGCTTATTAGCGCCGCCAGCTATTAGGTTGGTTTCTTTTGGAACTAGTTTCTTATCGAAGTCTGGCAATCTAGTTGGCCTACACATGTGTAATTTAGAATTTTAATATTCAATCAAGTTGTGCTCAATAACTAAGAAAACACTTTGTAAGAATGAATGTCAGCACAGATTTTAAACCCGTGCTGACACGTGCAGCACTTGCGTTGAAGAAAAGTGAAGACAAATCGGATTTTACGGCAATTGTATTCCAAGAACCACAAGCCCTACAGGCACCCACAGAGAAAATAAAAACAAGCACAGCTGTAGGATTTGGAGGAGTCCCTAAAAAATCGGACAAGGACACAGACATTGAGTTCGACATGAAGAGAGCACGCCACGAAGTGCTTAACTTTGCCATGTCCAATCAACGGACAATCAAAAACAAGCGGAAAATGGAGATATTTCAATTAATCAAACTTGGCGCCAAGCCGCCAAAGAAAGAGTATAAAAATTACAAAGAACTGAAAGCGGAACGTCAACGACTAAAGGACAATCGGGAACAGCGTAAGAAGTTCCATCAGCTTGGCAAAAATCAAGCTGGTGCCGCCAGTGTTAAATGTAAAACAAGCAAAACCCAACGCAATCAGCTACAAAAGAAACGTGCACCAGTTGCGAATATCGGCCAGCATTATGGCAAAGCGCAGCCAAAATTCAAGAAGCGAAATTAAATCATTTCAAACTAATTAAATTTGTATTTGTATTTTTGATGGGCAGAATTTCTAGTTTGTAAACAAATGAACATGTATGTATGCGATATGCATATCGCTCATTTACTAGAAGAGTGACGTATCTCCCATATGATTTACGTAGGAGATGTGTCGCTCTTCTAGTAAATGAGCGATATGTTTAATATACATAAGTCAGTGCTGCCAGTCCAGCATATTGTAGGCTAAATTTGGCACATTTATAACCTTGCCAAAAGTATTATACAGTTTTATAAAGCTCTTGATCTTTTGCCGACAATTGCTTTTGAAAACAACTGTTCTAAATGTTGTTGTTCCTAAAATGTCAGTGATTTTCATTTTTCGGACATATTTTCGAAGTAAGAAAATCAGCTGCTATTCGTTTGTTTCGAGTCTCCACATCGTTTATTATTTTTGTATTTTGTAAAATTAATAAAAATTACATTCAAAACATGTTCCACACCTTTTTAATACGTTAAAAAAATAATTAAAGTAATTAAGTAAATTTAAATGTTAGCACTGGTTTCTTATTTTGAGGAACACCAAAAATTGATTCGGAGTTGCTTTTGGATTTTTAGAGTTTCGTGGGACATTTTGTCACGAAATGTGTAACGGATTGAAGGAGGCGTGACAGACCCCATAAAGTATATTGCAATTGTAGCCTATAACGCATATATTAATGTTTATAATGTATTAGGAGCCTAAAGTTTTGGCACACATAAAATGTATCTCGTTCCCAATGTTTCCTATCAATTTTGAAACATACAAAATATCAGAGCCGATCTACTTGCATATATATGCCTGTTGAAACGTAAAACATGAAAAAGAACCTTGTATTTGAAAACATGTTGACGAGGAAAATGCCAAAAAAAATTACCAGCAATAGCAGATAGATCCGTTGGAATCCGTTGCAGAGCCCGTTTTACAGCTGCAAAAAAATACACAAAGAAAGACGACGAACTTAATGTAAATGACACATTATTTTAAAAGCATACAATTAAAAAAATAATACCTATCCAACCATTTGTATTGTGAAACTTTTAAATTAGTAAATCCTACTTTTACTGTCAAATTCTGGCAACACCGAAATGAGTTGATATACTTTAGATAACTGGCAGCCCCAATTGTTTGGCCCTGCCAATTCTTTAAAAATCATCTGTTTTTGCTGTTGTTTTTTTTGTTGTGCACTTGATTTTGGTCAGACGTGCGATTACGTGAATTCAGCTTGAAACAATATTTGTTATTAATAATTGACACAAAAATGAACGCAGCTCCACGTGCCGCTCTCAACCAGCTAATACGACGAGGCTATAGCCAGGCCCAGAAAGGTGTAGGTGGATCGAAGCCCACATCCCCCGCCCCACCAGCCGCAGCTCCACTCAGCAAAGTCACGGGCCTCAGCAGCGCCTGTGTGAAGCCTACATCAACACCCGTTGGTCCTGGAGCCTCACCAACTAGCAATTACAAAGTACCCGAATATTTTTGTTTCAATCGGTTCTCATATGCCGAAGCTGAGGTTGAGATGGCCAAATTTCGTTGCCCACAGCCTTCTGCGGTAAAGAAGTAGTAGAATAATGTAATAAAAAAAGCGACGAGACATAAAAAGAATGTAATTAATACAAATACATAAGTATAATAAATGAACATATGAGTTGAACGAAACACCAATCTATACACAAACCACCCAAAGGCATACAACTGTCCAAAAATATATGGATATACTACTGTTTTCAAATACGACCCGAACTTTGGCTGTCTAATATTTATATATTATATTATTCAAAATCTATTGCGTCGCCTTCAAAGTATTCTGGAATAGCCTCAGCACCTTCTTCGATTCGAGTCGTATTCAAATCGTATCTTTTGCATGTATTTTATCATTCAAGGCTCATTAAAAATGTTATTTTCTTGATTTTCAGTGTTACCCGAAGGAGTTGCGTAGAGTTTCGAATGCCGAAAAAAATTTACCCAACTCGTTAGCTTAAATATTTTGGACATATCAAAAATCTTAAAACTGATTTTTTTTTCTAGTTTAAATCTCGACATATGTATGTAGGTAATGCGGACAGTGCTAGCAACTTAAAATTTAAAAGATTTGTGCCCATTGAAGCACCCGCTCATGGTAAATTTAATAGTCCAGGTCATATAGTTATGTACACAGAAGTACACCGGAAAGTACCCGGAATTGTTAAATAAAACGCACAAGTTTTAATATTATTGAAAATTTGTTGGTATCCTTCATGTACTTGTGTACATGCCTAATTCGTCATGTAGAATTTCATGAGTGGCCGTCTCTGAAATAAACAATTCATCAGGAATCTCTCTACGGCTGACACTACGATCTTCAACTATTTTCTTCGCTATAACGACGTTGCCCTTGGTAACCATTTATCTGGAGTTTATTTAACGGTAGTCTACGGAATTTGACGATCCATATATAAGTAGACATTTTTCTACACCTCTTGATCGACCTATTTTCGAGTATTGTTCATACTTGTGGTTGCCTCAATATAATTCCAACCGAGCCAATTTTTAAAGTTTGCTTTTCGAGGCTTGAGTTGAATCTTAGAAATTCAGCTGCCATGATAAGATGACTATAGAAGGCAACTGTTAATCAATCTTGCCTCTTTTAGTAATCGTAGGATTATGTTTGGAGTTATTTTCATCCATAAATTACTTTTGAGCCAAATTGACTCTGCTAATTTATCGGATAAAATGCCTCTTAACGTAACTTCGAGAATAACTCGTAACTTTAATACTTTATCTCTTTAACTGGAAATTTTATGAGCGTTTTCGCATTCTGTGTAGCAATTATATGTACATAATAGTTTGCATCGCATGATTATTTTTGCATGCTACTAAAACTTCCATACTAGCATAACTATTTAACCAACTAAGTTATTCTTTTGTTGATTAATTTTTTCTGGGTTTTCCCCAATCATTGCAAACAAATCATTTAATTTTCCCCAGATTTTAAGTTCATATTTTTTTGACTCGACTGCTAATAGTTTTACAATACATAAGTGGACGTCCAGAACGAGGCAAGTCTTCGACCACTTTTGAAGGTTGTGTATACTGATGTTTTTGGCACAACAGAGTCCCCATAAGGTTTCTGCAACATTTTCAGTGCATCAGCACCAACAACATACATATCATATCACATCGCATCATATCAAACACACTCTTTGCTCAAAGCATATTTCCATGGTATGTACGGACATTTGAATTATAATGGTATTATAATCGACTTTTTAAAAAATTAGTTGATAGATGGCGCTCGAATTTGGATTTAATGTCAGAAAAAATGAAGCCACCACATGAATAAAAGGATTTTATTAATTGGCCTTATTAAAGTACCCCGAAGTGCTACTTTTCTGACCGAGGGTATATACATACATAAAAGCTATATATATATATATATATATATATATATATATATATGTATGTATGTATGTATGTATATATATATATGCATACATGTATATCTGATATGATAGGCATGCCAACCTGTTGACTAGAGTTGGCAGCGCAACACATTTTAACACGAGTTGGCAGACCGAATTTTCGTTTATTTTTGTGCTCTCGTTCTCGTTCTCTGCTCTTTTCACTTCTATTTCTCTTTATAATTTCATGGCGAGTGGCAGAGCTGTGCTGTTCTGGGTAATCGACATCGAAAATATTGAGCGCGGGAAGTGATATATCTAGTGTTTCACATCAAATTCGTCATTGCAAAAAGCAGAATCAAGTAAATAATATTTTTATGTATTTGTATTAAAAATCAAATGTGTAAAACAGAAAAAAACAGAAATGAAAACAAACTTTCCGATTTGTTGCAAGGCACAAGCCACGGGGTAGCAGCTCTGTTTGTGCGTGTATGTGTGGTACAGTTGGGTAGAAAAAACATTGCTGGCCTGGCAGCGCCGCACAATTTAACGAGTTCCAAAGCAGAGCAGCCAAAGTAAAGCCAAGCAAGCAAATCCAAAATACATATTAAATCTATATAAAGCAAAACAAAGTGGTATTTTGCTATTGCTATTGGTATTGCTAATTGTGTGCTATTATAAAGATAAAGATAATTAAAAACAGCAAATATCTGTGCAAAATAAAATGAACAGTGTTGCCAATTTGCTGGTATTCAGAAACAGGGACGTCTTCTCAAACGCAGTGTAGTGAAAGTGTGCGAAACAGAAACAGAAATCATAAAGTCGTTTATGAAAAGAAAAACCCAAAAATGTAAAACAATTTAAATGTAAGTGCAAGACAATGATCAAAATTCAGACACGTACATATAAAAAAATACATATATTTAAATTTAATTGTGTTGCTAGCAGATATGCATCTGATTCTGTTCATATGCGTTTAGTTATATATTAATATTAGATATATGTAAGCCTATGTACACACAACTGGCGCGCAAAAATCAGCGTAGTTGCTAATAGAGCACCAAAAATGACAAAAATGGGCGCCAGAGTTGTCGCGCAATTGAAAACAGGAAGGAGCGCGTGACACGCACAAATGTAAAGTTTATGAATATAAGAGGCACAAAATATAAATGTATATTTACTGAAATAGTTTTTTTTTTTTTACAAATTGTATGAATGAATTACAAATAAAAAAGAACAAATTTATAAATAAAACCCGAAAAATAAATTTGGCTTACGTGCTTTTCAATAACAAAAAAAAAAAACTCAAGAATTGTAAATATAGCAAAGCTGACAGCAGAGCTCACGACACAGATAGACGGCCATATCTAATTAGGATAGCCCGTGTTGCCACTGCGCTGTATTTTGAGTTTTGTTTTGTTTTTTGTATTTGCAACTACAAATCGTTGACATTTCTTTTTTCTATTTCCTTGATATATTTGCAGTGACTTATGAAAGATGCGAGCTGGAAACAAAACTGAAGCAGAGACAGGAAAGACTCGACCGTGCATAGTATACGTCAAAAATCTGAAGGAATCTGAAACCACCGAAATAATCAACTCGGCGGTTTACAGTAAACAATCGAAAATAGTGCGCAACGCCGCTGCTAAAGTTCCAAATAAGCGAACAAATACTAATACGGAAAAGGATCATCAGAAGGAACGGGAACGGGAGCAGGAACGAGATTTAAGATCAACGCGAACCACACGACGCGCTGCGTCCATTGCAAATATCGAGCTGTTGTCCAAGCGACAGACTGCCGCCATTGGCAAATCTCCCTTAACTGCTCCTGCATCTGCTGGACGCGTCCGTAACATAAAAGGCAACGCATCCACAGTCCCAAGGGCAACAGTAACCGTAAAGTCAGTGGCGGTAACACCTTTAAGCAAACGGAGAAATACTGAGTTACCCGTCGACAGACGTCAAATTAGTTCGGAATCCAAAACAAGAATGTACAAACAGTCAAAGATTACAGTGTCGACGCCCCCGCCAACGATTGCGGCAAGTCGATCGAGGCGTTCGATAAAACCGAATCCAAAATATGCTAGCGACGATATGGTAACGCCGAAGTACGTATCAGGTTTGGCCAACGAAAGTTCCACCAAACGGGCTGGCAAACCATTATTTATGGATGACGAGGATGAGGACGAAGATCTGCATGACCTTATTGAAGAGGATGACGATGATGAGCTCAACGATGCGGCATTTAATCCACAGTTGCACAAATCCGATGGCGATGATGATGATGATGATGATATCAGTGAAGGTGAATTTGTCGAGCAGTTGCGTCGTGAAATAGTGCCGCCAAAACGTGGACGTGGACGTCCGCCAAAAAATCCGCAAGCAATTGCAGCTCAAGCGGCACGTGCCACATCGTCGGCATCAACATCACAATATCAAACAGGACGCGGCATGACTCAAGGTGGACGTGGCGGTGTCACAAATTTGCAACAACTGCGACGAACCATGGCCGTAAATGCAAATTTGGCACGCTCAAATATGACAGCCGGAATGGGCGTGACAGTGGGAAATAAACGTAAACTGGAGGATAGCAATGATACGCCAATTGCACGCAAAAGGATAGCAACGGACATGGGAAGTGCTGCTGGACGTGCTCCACCCGTTATCAATGGCAATCAGTCTGTGGCCAAGACCACAGCCGTTGGCTTGACCAAGCCAAAGGTCATCATGGGCAACAACAATAGCAACAACAGCAGCAACACTGGAGTGCGTTTGATTCAAACACCAAATGTAAAAGCACGACCGGTGACCAGCTTTAAAGTGAACACGCCTGTTGCACGTAGCGTTGGTGGTGCCACAACAGGATTAGTGCGTGCAGGAAATGCTGTTCGTCAGCTTGCAACACCTGGTGGTAATGTCAAGATGCAGAATACAACGGGCGCTGGAGGAGGAGGTGGTGTTGTCTCTCTGGGCAATGCTAAAATGAAAGCTGATAGCCAGGATGATGTGCCCACTTTTACAATTGTTAATATTGATGACATTTTCAATCAGGACGATGTGCTGATCACGCGTTCCTCCAATAGCAAAAAGAAAGTAGTGCGCAACAACAACAATAGCAACAATAATAATAATAACAGTAACAATAATAACTCACGTAACAAGCAATTGCAATTATCATCCTCTGCTACAGCCTCCTCAGCATCATCCACCACCAGTAATAATCTAAACCTAAGCTCATCCATCAAGCATCTCAAGTCGATGCCAACAGGAATCACAACAAGCTTGTCAACATATAAGGCATCCAGCAACAAGCAAATGCCATTGATGGAAACAAAGCCACGACCAAGAATCCTTAATGCCGAGATGGGCAAAAAGACGCCAATGATGAAACCGCTAATGAGCATGAGCAAGGAACTCTGTCCAATGCCCGATGGCGGCGATACCGAAGATGAAGACATGTCCAATGATTTGGATGATGATATTACCACCATATCACCACCAGCACGCGCACTATCAACTACTCAACAACGTGTGGTGCGTCGTGTGCAAACAAACAAATGGGTACCCAATACACGACGTAATATTCTATCGACAGCAACATCGGTGAATGCCAGTACCAATAATCAAAGGCAACAGCAGCAGCAACAATTGGGTTCAGATCGCAAGTTAACCAAACTGCTGGGCGAGAGTAGCGATGATGACGTGTTTAAAAAGCCGGCAAGTCCGTCAACCACATCCCCATCGACAACAACGTTAACAACTTTACAACAACGTCGTTCCAAAGAGAATGAGGATGAAGTTGTTGCTGCAGCAACGACAACAACCACAACAACAACAGTTGGTGCTGCACCTGTTGCAGATACAGATACAAGCGAAAGCAAGCCATCGAAATATTTTCCACCCGAGACAACAACATATTGTGAGGAAGATGGACGCATTGTTAAGAAGGTCACCTGCTATGAGACCTGGCATGTAATTGGCGCCCCCAAAGAGTCATCGAACAAGACACGCCAGCAACGCACCTGCCTCGAATTGCCGCTGGTTAAGCTTGCGAATGTTGCATCAAGGATCAAGATGCCATCGAACAAATGGACCAGCAAGGTGACCCTCTATAAGGTCTCACCATCTTTGATGCAACGACAAACGATGACCATATTTACCGGTGATCTTAAGTCATATAATATACCCGAAGAAGAGCGTCACAAATATCAGCCATCCTGTGTCCTCTTCCGGCGATCTGCCCTCGATCGCAATAAATGCCGTGTTCCCTTTGATCGTGCCATCATCTTTAAGAACAAGTGCTTCTATGCCAACATCGAGGGCAAGCATGTCAATCTATTGGGCGCACCCGAGGTGGTCAATTCTGTACAAGAGGTTGAGTCATTGATTGATATTGTTGACCATCTTGCATTATCAAGCGACCTCGTTGAAATGGTCACATCCAAGTAAAGTCTTAACTTGGCGTATGTATAAACAGAAAACTATAATATAACAATTAATTAATTAATAATACATACGTAAAATTACATATTTGTACATCCGGACAGACACTTGAGAAAGTCGTTGTATATCTTGCAGATACAACACATATATTTTTTGAAATACCTATAATAATGGTTCAATTTTTTTTTAATTCGATTTAAATTAGTTGTAATAGTTACTTTAGCGTAATAGTTACTTTAGCTGCTCGTTATATTTCTACATAAATATATAATAAAAATAAAACAACACAAAAATACACACACATCTATACATATATATAAAGAAATGGATTTAAATTTAAATTTACACTACAATCCAATTTATTTCTGTTTTAATTAATTTGATCATTATTTTATATATACATATGTACATGTAAAGTATATAATTATATTTACAAATGGAATAACCCAAATTTTGTTTATGTTTCAAGTGGAGAGCCGGACGTACGACTTTCAAATGTGAAAACTTTAATTTTAACAATAGTTTTTCATATTGCGTGTATGTAGGACATAAACCATTTTTTTTTAAACAAAAAAATCACTTTTTAATTTGCAAGTAAATAAAACTGTAGTTGATTATATTGTAAACATAAATAAAAATATTTTACACCAGAATGTCGGGTGTAATTCATAAATAAAACAGAAACATAAAAAAAGATGAAAAAAAAAACATTTAATTTTATTTTAACATAATTGTAAGCGATGTAAGGAGTTATTAATATAAATATTTTATTTCTATGTATATCGATTAAAGGATTAATCTATAAATGACTTGATTTTATTACTGCATTTTACTAGTTGGGGGAAAAATGAGAAGAGAATGTACAAAAGAATTTTTCTTAAATAATTTAAAAAAAAACAAATAATAGTTGAATATGATTTATTAAAAATGGAATTCTTAACTGACATCGACCAGTGTGCACCCACTCAAAAATCAGTAAAAATATCAATTGTTGTGCAAAATATCTTAATATGAGTTATAGCATACATGTAGAGTCTCTATTATGGCAATTGTTTGATTTAATTATTGTTCTATTGACAATCAGACGTGTGCATAAGTGTACGTACTTATGTATGTATTAATAATACTTTTGTGGATGCATATATTCGTGAAATGAATCGATAAATGTGTTTCTACTACATCGATATATCTTTAAAGGAAATGGAATTGGTAGCCTAAAAATTACTTTTATTTACAGTTTTAATTTATTCATAGCACAACATTTTTTGTTTGTCGGACATTGCTTTGTTTAAAACACATTAGAAACAAAGTTTGGTTGAGTGCATATGAATTTGTAGCCAAATTCACCTCGATAGCTATCGGACGAGATAGTTTGGGGTCGCTAAGCGTTGTTAGCATCCCTGGCTCGATTACATATATCGATATCAGTCTAGCGCTGTCAATTATTTACCTATATATATATATTTTGTCTCCCCAAAATTATAATTCTAAACGAAACGCCCAAAAACAATTGTACACAATATTGCAAAGTGTACGAAAAACTCGTGCAAATGTTAATAAAGCATTGATGAGCTGCAATTAAAGCAGTGCAGTGCTATATACAAATGTCGGCGGCTCCATTGACAACCCAACCCAAAAAGCATAAGCTATCGAGAGGAGTACATACATGTAAAGAAGAAAAATAATAAGAAAGAAAGAAAATTGTGTGTAAACGAAGCGAAAAGTGCAGATATATAATTGATAATTGATAGCAACAACATTAATATTTAATTGATACAAAGATATCAAAGATTACGATTTATACGAATTTAATAAATACAGCAGCACTATGGATACAGAGAGACCAAATGGCCAAGAGACAAAAGTCATTTATCATATTGACGATGAGAGCACACCGTATTTGGTTAAAATACCGATACCCTCCGCTCAGGTCACTCTTAAAGACTTTAAAATGGTGCTCAATAAACAGAACAACAACTACAAGTACTTCTTTAAATCAATGGATGCCGATTTTGGTGTTGTTAAAGAGGAAATTGCCGACGATGCCACAATATTGCCTTGTTTCAATGGACGCGTCGTTTCGTGGCTTGTATCCGCCGATGGCACAAATCAATCCGATAACTGCTCCGAGCTGCCACCCAGCGAATGTGAAATGCGTGTGCGTAGTCATTTAGCACTGCAACAACAACAGCAGCAACAACAGCAGCAGCAACAACATCAGCAACAACAGCAACAACAACAACAGCATAAACTTGGACCATTGCAAATGTTGCAACCGCCGCCACTCACATATCAATCGGCATCGGTGTTATCAAGTGATTTGGACTCGACAAGTCTCTTTGGCACCGAATCAGAGCTAACCTTGGATCGTGATATGACCGATTATAGCAGCGTTCAACGTCTGCAGGTGCGCAAGAAGCCGCAAAGGCGTAAAAAGCGTGCGCCGAGCATGTCTCGAACATCGTCGTACAGCTCAATAACCGATTCGACAATGTCACTGAACATCATTACCGTTTCGATCAACATGGAGGCGGTCAATTTTCTGGGCATATCGATTGTTGGCCAATCGAATCGTGGCGGCGATGGTGGCATCTATGTGGGCAGCATTATGAAAGGCGGCGCTGTCGCCTTGGATGGACGCATCGAACCCGGCGATATGATATTGCAGGTGAACGATGTGAATTTTGAGAATATGACCAATGATGAGGCGGTGCGTGTACTACGTGAAGTAGTCCAAAAACCGGGACCCATCAAATTGGTCGTAGCCAAGTGTTGGGATCCCAATCCCAAGGGTTATTTTACCATACCACGCACGGAACCGGTGCGACCGATTGATCCCGGAGCATGGGTGGCCCATACACAGGCTCTAACATCGCACGACAGTATTATGGCGGATATACCGGAGCCAATTAAGGAGCGGCTCGATCAAAACAATATCGAGGAGATTGTCAAGGCCATGACAAAGCCGGACAGTGGACTGGAGATACGTGATCGCATGTGGCTAAAGATAACAATACCGAATGCATTCATTGGGGCCGATGCGGTCAATTGGGTGCTAGAGAATGTCGAGGAGGTGCAGGATCGTCGTGAGGCTCGTCGCATTGTGTCGGCGATGTTGCGGAACAATTTCATAAAGCACACGGTCAACAAGCTGACCTTCTCCGAGCAGTGCTATTATGTGGTTAACGAAGAGCGCAATCCCAATATGCGAACCCATCCGCATCCACATGCCCATGCGCTCAGCCATGCCGATACGGAAAGCATTACCAGCGACATTGGACCGCTGCCAAATCCCCCAATTTATATGCCATACTCGGCCACGTACAATCCAAGTCACGGCTATCAGCCAATACAGTACGGAATTGCCGAGCGTCACATCTCGTCCGGTTCGAGCAGCTCAGATGTGCTCACCAGCAAGGATATATCCGCATCGCAAAGCGACATCACCTCTGTCATACATCAGACCAATCAGCTAACAATCGCTGCCCATGGATCCAATAAATCATCTGGTTCATCGAATCGTGGCGGAGGCGGTGGAGGTGGAGGGGGCAATACCAACGATCAGGACGTATCCGTATTTAATTACGTATTGTAGAAATTTTTTGCAATGAAATTGTGTGTTTATTATTAATTAATTAATTAATATAATTATTCTTTTTATACATATACGAGTATACAACAAACAAACAAACAAACAAAAAAACAAGCAAAAACAAAACAATATAATATGTATATTTATAAGACGATCATGATAATGTCAATGATGATGATGATGGACACTGTTTCAAGTATGATTATCTCCCGTCTATGCTCTGTGAATCCCCTTCCAGAGAAATAACATGGCTCCGCAGACAAGACGAGAGAACGTTGCATACGATGAGACAGAGAAAGATAGAGAGAGAGAGCGTTAAGAATGAGAACGTTGGATGATGGATGAATGTAAGCCAGTTAAAATGAGCATAAGAATGAGATGATAATTTTGAATAAAGTTCTAAGAATTTAGTAATCAAAAAATAAAAAATATAATGAATAATTGCCAAGTTGTTTATTTATTTATTTTAGCTTGTAAGGATACATTTATTTTGACATCGATTAGATATCTTTGTCAACTGACAAATCAGTTTTTCCGTAAACTCCTTTTTAGACACTGTACTTTAAAAAAGTACAAAATGTACAAAAATTGAAATGGGACAGCCGAGTCGATATAGCCATGTCCGTCTGTCTGTCTGTCCCTTCCTGTGTCGCCTAGATATCAGAGACCATAAGAGCTAGAGACACCAAATTTGGCATGTATGTATGTACGTTCATCTATATCTTTTTTTGCCACGCCCCCTCCGCCCCCCGGAAACGAAAAACAAAATTTCGAAGTCGAATTACGAGAACACCTTTGCTAGCGCCTTGATTTTTTATACATATAATATACACTATGGTCTGAACCTGTCCTCAAAAATTTCATTCCAATCGGATGATAAACGCGGAAATTATTTGATTCACAATGTTACGGGCAATCTTGGACCTGATATCTTCGTAGTGGCGCCATCTATTGAAATTTCTGGTACGCAACATTAAAAAACAATCTATAGTGAACGTTTTGCACTCAAAAAGTACAGGGTCTCCTACTGTCGAGCTTGCTTCACCCCATTACTGCAGCTTACTGCATTTTTTCCTTAATATTTCCTTTATTGTGAACTTATAGGCTGTAACTTATTTTTATATAGAATATGTAAAATTATATATATATATATATATACAGTAAAACCTCTCTTGGGCGGACACTCAAGTAGGTCAATTTTCGTCCGCTCAAGGGGAGTGTCCGCTTATAGGAATATTTTTTTTTTCAAAAATTAAAGTGGGTTTTTCAATTCAGCGTTTATTAAAACACATAATTATGACTTCAAAATAATACTACGTACGTACTAAGTACATAGTATGTGTTATGTTAAGTATGAAGAATTGGAAAAAAAATTAATAATAAGAAAAAATTAAAAATAAGAAAATGTAACTTCGATTTCATTAGGTACATTTATTTTTTTAATATCTTAATTGTATTCATCGCCTTATCATCCGAATCTATTGGATCAGGATCATAGTCAGGCTCTTCCGGTTCTTCTTCGGATACCGAATTATCATTGTTTCCGCCCACTTCTGATTTTTAATGAGAAAATTAGCTCGTCAGCGAAAGTTTTTAAAAAATTCGTGTTCCGTCAAGAGAGGTTTTGGTTCGTTGTTTTTTTCTAAAATAGTGTCCGCGTCCGCTCAAGAGAGTGTCCGCTTAATAGAGGCAAAATCGGTCTGAAAGCCACACCAAAATCAACGTCATGGAAAAAGTGTCCGCTAAGGGAGTTTTCACTGTATATATGTTCATATATATATATTTTTTTCTATTTTGATAAACCTACCAATTAAATAACTTTGCAATTCTTATTTTTTAATGTAATATCTCTTCAAGAGACCGTCTGATTAGTTTGTCTGTTCGTCTGGCTTATATTTCAATTTATAAAAGCAAAGTTATTTGATTGCAATTCTTTGGTCCGTTTTTCATAGTCTAGTTAAATTGAAACAGAATTTAACATTAATTTCACATAATTAACTGAGAACTTAACCAGACTTAACAAGATAAAGAAAAGCTGTTTTTGGCCAAAAATATTAATGGCATAAAGTCTAAGCCTGTGATTTAAAAAGCGCGCGTATGTGCGTTACTTTGCAGCACTAGTGAAACAATCGAAATCGATACATGTACAGTTATCGAATTAAGTATTGCCAAAAGAGTTTGTGATTAGACGAAAACCGAAAGATGTCAACAGAGGTGGAGACTGCCACAGCAGCTGATAAATTCTCAGCAAATGCTGAAGAGTTGGAAAGTTACTATTTAATGCTAGAAGCTGGCAATATACCAGAGCTGCAGTGGCAATTCCCTGGTCGTCGTGCTCCCTCGCCAGACGCTAGCGCCAGTGGCAACAACAAGGAAATGGAAGCTGCCACAGAAGCCGTCGAGCAAGAGTAAGTAATGCTGGGTTTACGCTGGGTCACAATTTGACATTGTTATCTATGACGCTTTGTAGCGCTCTCTGACACAAGTCAGTATACATTATTGCTTTGTGACGCTTTTTGACCCACTGAGAAACCAGCATAACGATTGTATTCAGTCTACAGATCTAAAAGTTTTTCAATAATTTGTATCTTTATGCTTTTGCAGGCCACAAAAGGCAAATGACTTTGATTTCAGTGACGATGTTGCTCCGACTCAGATGCGTGTGCGAAGCCAAACATCCACACCGAAGTCGGCCAAGAAAAAGACGGCTAACTTTGCGGGTGTTTTGGAAACATTGAAAAAGAAGAAGACAGAGGGTTCCTAGCACACAAATGCACTGTATAGCATATAGAATATGTAAAATTAGAAAATTAGTTCATAAGAAGTAATCCACACTGCTGCTTCAAGAAGAACACCATAAAGAGGAGTAATCGTAGGGTGTCTTAAGATATAACCAGAAAAATCTAATATTCGCAACTATGTTTGAATGAAAGTTATTTTGAATTTTGTGTAAATATCCTTGCATAGTGTCCAGTTTCCATATGATATGTACGAAACTTATTTTAAAAAGAAATAGCATATGGACTGATATGACTTACCAGAAAGAAGACGACAAAGTGTCCTGATTTTGATTTATCTATGCTAATTATATTTAACTGCCCATTTTTTCAATGTCCAGTTTAATTGGATTTGATAGATGTCTTTTTAGGTACAGACATTGAAAAAATGAGCCTTACTCTGATTTAATTAAACTCTATATGTATCTATGCTACATGCTTAAATTTGTCGCTTAACAAACATATAGAATGGATAACTCATGTTGCAATACGTTTTTCCATTTACACAAGTGTGTAAAAGTTAAATATTATATTTTCTTAAAAATTTAGTTCGATTACATGCTATACGATAAGTAATTTGTAAATAATACTGTTTAAATGATAATTATACAACTATTATAAAAACAATTATACTAAGTATCTTTGTACAATATATGGCGTATTTTTTAAATAAATGTAGAGTTTAATTAAATGTAATAAATGAAATAAATAAATTAATTAAACGTTGAGGTCAGGTTAAGTTACTCAGAACAATATTCTTACATTCCTATTATTATAACGTTCTATTTTATTTATATGCTATTATAACAAATGTACTACATTTTACATTTTAGTCTGTATCCTTTTTGACATTTTTTGTTATTGCTGTGTCTTTCCTCTTATTGTCTGCTATCTCTCTCATTTGTGTGTGGAAGATCAAGGTAAATAGAAAAATTAGCTGTGCAGTTGTAAACCGAGTTTTCCTTTAATTTAAAGTCAAATGCATAATTTTCAGCACTTTTTTTCAATTTTAACAAAAACATTTACTTTTTTAATACTTAATTAGGTCCAAGTTAAAATGTTATCCTGCAAAAGGCAATATTTTACAAAGGGAATGAATTTAAAACAAAAGGTGTAGTATTTATAAAGATTAGAATTACAATAATTATTGGCATAGGTTATAAAAAAATCAATTCAAGTTGTATTTATGTACTACATAGGTCACAATATATTGTTTTATTAAATGCAATCAAGTGAAATTGAAATTGCCAATGTGTAAAAACCTTGAATAAACTCTGAGTAAGACTTTATCATCTTTGTAGTCAAGTTTAGTTACTCATATTACTTATATTCCTGTTATCAGACTCTGTTTACTTTATACGAACTGTGTTTCATCGAATTAATGTCATTTGCATTTGTAATAATAACAAACATTCTTTATGTAATTGCAACTGAGTTTCCTTTTGAAATGTCGTTGATATTGGTGTCTCTTTTCTTTTTATTATATACTATCTCTCTCATTTGTGTGGATGCTCACAAAAGAAATATCTGTTCAGAATAAATTTGTTGTTACATTGATAGAGTACAGAATTTTTCTTAATGTTCACCAAAACTTTCAAATTTGAGATTTTCCATTGCAAAATTAATATCTTTTGAACCACATAACATAACCGAATAATTTAAAATATGATTAATAACTATTCTAATATAAGAGTGTTTGAAAAGGGAACTACGCCTTCTAGGTGCTTACATATAAATTACCAAAGTTGAAAAATGTGGAAATAAATTACAAAGTAACTAAAAAATTTGTTTTTTCCAATTTATTTATATATCGTATTTGTACAAATAAATATATTTTTCAAAGCTATTTTTCAAGGTTTTTATATTTAAAAATGCAGTAAGCTACAGTGGAGCAAGCTCGACAGTAGGAGACCCAGTACTTTTTGAGTGCAAAGCGTTTACTACATTGTTCTTGAATGTTGCGTTCCATGCAATAGATGGCACCACTACGAAATAAGTTAACACAGAGGTCGCTAGCTACTGTTCTTCTTCATTTTGCCCGTAACATTGTTAGTTAAATAACTTCCGCGTTTATCATCCGATTGGAATGAAATTTTCTGGACAGGTTTGGACCATAGTGAATACTATATACTATACCAAAAATCAAGGTGCTAGCATTAAAGGGTCTCTTGTAATTCGACTTTGAAATTTTGTTTTTCAATTTGAGGGGGCGGAGGGGGCGTGGCAAAAATCCAAAACAAACTTGATCAATGGGAAATATAGGTGAACCTACATGCCAAATTTGGTGTCTCTAGCTCTTATGGTCTCTGAGATCTAGGTGACACAAAATAGGACAGACAGACGGACAGACGGACGGACGGACAGACGGACAGACAGACGGACATGGCTATATCGACTCGGCTGTTGATGCTGATCAAGAATATATATACTTTATGGGGTCTGCCACGCCTCCTTCTGCCTGTTACGCACATTTGCACAAACGTAATAGACCCATTTGTACTTTTTTAAAGTACTGGGTCTAAAAATTATTTCCCAACAAATTAAATTACGATGCTGTCTTTCTACACAGGTCAAAATATTTGTAAAGCGTGGCCAATTTTGGTTAAAATCGAACGACTATATCATATAGCCATCATACTAACATTCGGTTCTAAATCAACCTTTAGTATGAACAACATTTTTGTTTCGTAAAATATCAAAGTAAAACTTATTGATTATATGTTTGGTATCGGATTATACAACCTGACCAAATTTGGTTGAAATCGGAATGACATATGATATAGCTGTCATACGCAATTTACAATTCTGGAACCATGTCTTTTTTTAATCTTTTTTATCTCTAGAAGCCAAACGTGCACCTACAGGCAGAGGGAATTTTAGTCGTAGGTAAAGAAATAATCAAACAACGTATTTTGAATATTTGACAGATACAAAAAAATTGTATACATTTTGTATTTTCCATCAAAGTAGAGAAATTGTAAAAAACGGATAGTTTTTCATTAGCGATTTAACCCACCTGAAAAAAGACGATTCGTTACCTAAAAATGACGTGTTTTGTTTCAAACCGAAAATCAGTCAGATTTAAAGGGCTATATCTTCTACGCTCTTATGGATAGCATATGCATTTTTAATCGGTGCAACGCAAATTCTTAAATGGCGTCACTGTGCGTCGTTCTTCAATAGTATTTTTAAGTTGATTTCGACCAAACACAAATTTAAATAGAGAACTGAATTCAATATATGCAGCATTTATAAAATATTAGAATTTTTATTAACCTCAGTTTCTACACCAAAATTCAAGTTGTTTGGAAAAAATATAGTTGCATACTTCTCCTCTTTTCCTATGGGATCAGAAAAAAGATATTCCTTTATAGATAACTATAGTAAAGTTCAAAAACAGTTGTTCAATTCGTTGATTTTATTGATTTAAAATGGCATATGTGTGTCTATATTTATATAAAGATAATTGACTCTTCTTTAAAATGGCGTCAATTTGATTTAAAGTTTTATGTTCTTTACAAAGTTTACGTATACATATTAATATAAAGTAGTATATCATCTATATGTGCACATAGTATACTTTGAGTAAATTAGTACTACGTAAAATATTCGCTTGATTAGGACAATGTGTAAGTTGTTTGTGTTTCTACGCATGTGAGCGAGTATGTGTGTGAGTGTGTGTGTGTCTAAAATGTATGCAATTGAACTTTTTGTACATTTTAAAATTACATCAAGCTAAGCAATATTTAACAATGTTGTCTAAAAGTTATAACAAACTAAAATGAGAATTGTTTATAAACATGCTTTGAATGTTTCTCCGAGCAAATCAAACAAGACTTGTCAATTTAAGGGGGAAGATTTGTAAAAAGAACCGAGAGAGTGTGTGTAGTTATGATAGCACAGTAAGTATATAAGTAGTGTACATACACAAATATATAGTTTAGCATATGGTATATAGTATATATAGTTTATAAGTATATTAAGCTTAATTTCAAACAAACTCGGTGGCTATAAAGCACGTGCGTCCGACGTTTTGAAAACGTGTGTGTGTGTGTGTATGTGTAAAGTTCAAATAAAAAGTATAACAATCTTAAAATGATAAACTAAAAACATTCAACAATTATATTTTGCGTGTTCACAACACGGCCAGGCCAAGGTGATTATTCAGCATTTTTTTTTTTCAACATTTCAATTTGTTTACAGTTGCTGTTGTTGGTTGTTGTGCGTTTGTTGATCTGCCGCATTCGTTGTTGTGTTTGCTTCCGATAGCGATTCATGTCATTCGTCCTCTAATGTTGTGCGCCTGTTGAGATGCGATGGTTGCTGCAATTGCAGTTGTTGCTGCTGCAATTGTTGCTGCTGTTGCATTTGTTGTGGCTGCGATGCACTTGCAACGTTATCGCCAATTTCGCTTTGTATGATTTGGATAATTTGATAAAACGTTGGACGTGATTTAGGAGTTTCATGCCAACACGGTCGCATCAGCTCATTATAAACAAAGTCCGAGCAGAGTTCCGGTTTTGGTAACCTGTAATCAGATGTTAACAATAAATAAGACAATCTTACAACATTTGTGCCTTGTGGCAGATTAAACGTACCGATCACCATTGCGTAAACGATTGAGAAAATCTTCTTGGGTTAGATCTTGAGTAGAATTCTTAATTGGCAGATTTGGTATCTCGCCCCGTGAAAACATTTCAAAGAGCGTTACGCCATAGCTCCAAACATCCGAATACGATGAGAATTTGCAGGTTTCAATGGCCTCCGGTGAGTACCTACATGATTGTAGTGCAACACATAATAAGAATTATGATCAAATGATATATATGCAGTTGGACAATTACCATTTAATGGGTATATCACGTTTACTGATGCCATAGTAATAACCATCGGCATTCGCAAATTGCGCCAGTCCAAAATCAGAGATTTTCACACATGAACGATCGACAAGAATGTTGCGTGCAGCCAGATCACGATGAATCAAACCCTTTCCGGACAAATAGTTCATTCCCTGCCCAACAAAAAGAAAAGAAGATTCAGTTAATGAGTCAAATGAATTTCAAAGAGGGAAACTTACGCGTGCTATGTCCAAAGCAAATGTCAATAATCGGGCATTTGTGAGATCTGGCTTGCGGGAACTTAGATACACAATGAACGATCCAAATTCAAAATATTCCATAATGATGCTTAGCGATTTCTCAGCCCAATACTTGAATTTCACCACATTTGGATGATCCAATTTACGCATTATGTCAATTTCGCGTATAAAATCATTGTTGACCTGCACAGTTTTCAGTTTCTTAATGGCAACCTGTTCAGTGGGTCGATCCTTATCATGATATTCGAGTTCGCCCCGATAAACAGTGCCATAATGTCCCTGACCGATCTTATCCTTCTCTCGATAAATCACTTTGCAATCAGATAGCTGCATCACCAGCGGCAAATCATGAGAATTCGCAAAGAATACACCAGGGCCAGGGCCAGTAAATAGATTCCTTGAAATCGTATCATCCATTTGGCACTCGGACTCATGGCGTCCATTTGGCATGCTATGCCCATTATTCATGGCCATAAATTCACCATTATAATCTCCATCATCTGGAAACTCTACTAAAGTATAGAAATTTATTAAATTATGGAAATTTTCATTAATGCAATTTCTCTCTCTCTCTTTTTAAACATACGTGATTCCGCTTCGGTTTCAGGCACATCATAGTTTCGTTGTAAGCGGGTTTTAATGGCATTCAGGGCTGTAAATATGTCATGGTGACTGAAACGCTTATCAGGATCATCGCTCCAACCATCCATAATAGTGTTATACATCTCAGCGGGGCATAAGCCAGAATGCAGCGGTTTTAATATGCCTCCATCGATGGTACGATTGCGTATCAGATCCCGCTGCTTAAGACGATCTAATGCAAACTGTCCCCGAGAGAAGATCTCATAGATGGTTGTTGCAAATGCCCAGAGCTGTGTGCTTGAGTCCAGTTTGGCTGCCTCCAAGTTGTTGTAGTACTTGGTCGGTATCCATGGTGAGCTAAAAATTATACAACAACATATACAACAAAGTTATACAAAAAATATAAATACATTTATTATATGTAATAATAAAAACTTTACTAAACTCCGCATATATCAATACATACACCCAACGACAAAAAAAGCCGCAATCAGAAACTTAATCAAATTTGGACTTTTACTGCCTATGGTTTCAACAATTGATATTCTATTCAACTAATTTTTTTTTTCTGGGAGTCCTCTGTTATGTTTTCTTCACTTTTCGTATTGACTTCAGTGTCAAAGTTGCGCTCAACATTTACTGCTGGACGTTTTCCGAGAGCACATTGAAAAAGTATGACTAAAGGAATTTAACTGACTGTAAACAAAATTCCAAATTAATGCATTGGCTCCTCAGAATGTTTAATTTCCATAAATATCGGAAAGAATATACATTAATGAAAGCATAGTGCGAGGATTTATTAAAAAAATTCGAGAGAGTGGACAACCAGAGAGGAAAGAAAGTTTCTATTGAAAAAAGTGCAAAACTCCACAGGAAGATCGGTCTATCTTGAGATCGAGCCTACAGAATCGCTTTAAGAATGCTTTCGAGAAAGTATCTGAAGTGAAGGAACGATATAATAATTGTGTTTCGGCTCGAAATGTTTCACTATGGATAAACGAGATGGGTTTCCTGCAAGCAAACCTGTCGAAATGAAATTTCTTAATAAACTAATAAAAAAAAATTGTTTAGTTTGGTCCAAAATAAATTTTTGTTTTTGTGAATCTCGAATGAGTCCAAGTTTGACCTGATTGGACGCGATAGCTTCCACACAACTGGCCTTAAAAGAAGATACAAAATTCTGAAAAATCTGATTTTTTTCTCTTTCAGTTATTGGCTCTATACTTTCCACAACCCCACTGAGAATGATCTCTTCATACTTTTTTGCATAAACCACATCCTGAATCATTCAAAGTGATTCAGTTTTATATTTAAAAATGCATCCCATATCATGATATAAGACTAATACTTTACGGAAGCAATACAACAATTTTCAGAACTTCGTTATCTTCTTTTAAGGCGAGCTATGTGGAAGCTATCGCGTCCAATAAGGCCACTCAGATTCACAAAAAAAATTAATCGAATAGAATAACAATTGTTGAAGCCACAGGCAGGAAAATTTGATTAAGTTTCTGAGTGCGGCTTTTTATTTGTCGTTGGTGTCAGTATATCCCATTTCTCTATTGTTCTAAAACATTTATACATTAATCAATCAGTTATTAAGTTAAACAAAACTACGCTATATTTAATATCAATACCAAAAAATATTGAAGATTGATTAACCATATCTCATATAATATTCAAAAACAAAAATGTTAAAACTTCCAATATTTACTATATGTTTATACTTCATTATATAGAACAATTATGTACATAAGAATATCACATTATTCAATTGTAGCTGTATAAGCCGATGTATTACCAACAAACAGTATTATTTTGTAACTGAACAATCCACAAAGCCTTTTCATTCGCTACAAAAGTGTTTGTTAGTCGTCTTGATTAAATTTATACTCACTCGGACTGTTTGTAGGGACGCGGGTAGCCAGGATCGCTGATTTTGGCATCAAGCACATACTTCTCAGGCTCATATTTGGTAACATAGAGATTTGCACAACGTATGTAGTTATGTATTATCTTATTATCCTCCAGATAATGCATGCCACGCACTAAACCATGCATTACATCCAGCAGACAGTACATGCTTATGTCTCGATGCACCTGTAGAAATTTGTTGAGCGGCCCATATTTCGAGTACTCCATTACCATTGTATATGGCACCGATAATGTCAAACCATATAATTTGATAAACTGCGGCGATTGTATAAGGCTCCATGTATGCGCCAGTTGCATAAATTCCTGAAAATTCGCATCATATTTAAGCATTTTCATGGTGACTGGCACATCCTTAAAGGATCCTTGTTGTATCCAATCGCCGCGCATTGTAAACACCTTGTCATCATCGCTGTGATCTATCGAATCTGTAATTATCGCAAGGAAAAAAAAACATTTAGCAACTGATTTTTGTAATACAAAATATTTTCTGATTTCAATCAATAAATTTGTAGTCTTGTCATCTAATTTCGGTGTTCACATTCGACAAGAGTATATGGAATTAAATTTTTTAAAACCTTAAAATTTAATTTAATTTCGGCCAACTTTTTAGACAAATTCAAAGCTGGAAAAAGGCAAAATTTTCTTATAAATTAAATTAAAACTATTATTTAAGCGGGATATTTTTTATTTAATTTCAAAATAAATTGGTTTAAAATCAGAATTGATAAATTGTATAATTGGAATGTTTGTATTTATCTGGATTATTCTTTATGTTATATCTTACCTCGATACCATTGCAGATCGGTTTTCGGATTAAATATCTGTGGATTTCGTCGCTGTAGCTCAGCTTCACTCAATTCCATTTCAGTCTTTTTGGTTTTTAAGTTTTTTGGCAAACAGAGCAACAGCAACGGCGGCTTATCATATTTCGATGCCGGTATACGTAAGCGATCGTTGCTATCTGTGCGTATAAACTGCGCCAACTCCGGCAGCTGATCAAAGATGTGCTCATTTCCATTGTAGGACAGCTTCCATTGTTTGTCCTTACGTATGATTTTAAATGTTTCCGTTTGACAACGCTCGTGATCGCTATTTCTGGCCACGCTGCAAATTACAAGTTTAATCAAAATCACGATCAAAATCTAAGAGTATTTGCATTTGAATTCTTTGCAGATGGTGCTATAATTCTACTATTACCAAATTACATAAACTCTTGATCAGAAGGACGAGCAGAGTCTATGTAGCCATGTTCTTATACAAAAGTTACTCGATTTGTAAGCTGTGATAAAATTTGGTAAAAGTACGTGTTTAGGCTGCAGAATATATACATATGTATAGTACTAATATCGGAACCGGCCGAATCGTATCACTATATTGAATTATTTTTGTTTTTTTAAGATGTCTCGATCCGAATCTTACAGATTTTCGTTTAACATCCTGACCGAATTTAATATGAATCGGACCACAATATCATATAGCTGACATATACCAGTTTAAAAATTTACTATATGGCTTTGCTAGTGTATCAAAGCTTCGACATGCCGAAGATAACATTTCTTGCTGTTTGTTTTAAAATATTAATGCCTACATTCGTGTATTGATGTCGATGTAGTATGTGTTGTACTCTCGATCACATTGCCGCACTATGTAGCTGCCACATTTGTCTCCATTCTCATGTAGCTTCATGAAGGAATAACCACCGCCAATGGGTCCATGGCAATACAAACGATCCAATTCCTCCAATGATGGTGTCTTGTATGAGGGACACAAATCTTGCATCCATTTCACCGTCAATCTTAATAGCAGCGTGTAAAGTTATTATTACAGTTCACACATTTATCAGGTTAATTCAAATGTACCTTATGTAAATGCCTAAATAGGATATGAATGATTTCATTTCGTGTTCGGTTTCAAATCGCATGTGATAACCTTTAGGAAAGCCGACAATTTCCATACGCACAACTTGATCGCTTTCCTTGTACAGCGAGAATATGTCCTCAACCACCGCAACAAGACTCCACTAAAATGAGAAAGTAAAAAAGGATAGGATTTATTTACCGTACAGTAAGTAAGTATTAAGTACAGATATTAAATAAATATTTTAAAAATACTTTAAATTTAGAAAAGACTAAAAATTGTAAGTATAACATTATAGAAAGGAACTTGCACCGAAGCAAATATCGTTTGAGGTACGTTCTGAAACAAGTATTTCGAGTCTTTCCTTTCGGTTTTAATTGAATCTTTGAAGAAACAATAAAATCAGATCAGTGCACACTTTTTATATATATCCGTTACTCGAGGAGTACAAAAAACAAGTGAGAGATTAACATACTATTATTGGATTCAATTAAACTAAGGTTCTAACTAAAACCTTGTTTTCCTTGGGGCTCTAGAGACCGGTTTGCGAACCAAACTGAAATTCTTCTCTATGGTACGAACCACCAAACCAAGACTTCGAATAATATAATAATATAAGCAGAAACTAATATCGAACGTTCTGAAATGAATATTGTGCAATTTAAAAGAAACAAATATGTATTTTCAGATATTTTTATCGTTAAACCCTATTTCAACTTCGAGTATTTTAATAATATAACATAATACACGATCAGAAAACAAGAAAAATAAAAAACTGGCATTAGGATTTTGAAAAAGATTTAGTTTATATGAGAGGATAAAGGTTTCAAAATCAGTCCTTGATTAAAAATCCAAATTTTAAACATTAAATAGTGAAATTACTTACTTTAAGTGTCGCTTCAGATGTGACGCGTGCCACTTTAAGTCCCGGTTCGGATGAATCATGGAACCAGAGTCTCACATAGACTGGTATCGAGTTTGGCTGCTGATGTGATGATGCTCGATGGCGATGTGAATGTGATTGTGACTGGGAATGAGAACCACGAAGAGTGTGTGTATCGCTGCCACTGTCATTACGTTGATTTCCACTTCCATTGCCATTACCATTGCCAGTGACCGTTGTCGAGAGCGTTGTGTTTGAGCCAGTGACTAGTGTTGTTGTGGATGTCCGGGTTGAGTTGCTGATACTGCCATTTCCTGTTGGCGGCTCTGTTGTTGATTCATTTGGAAAGTACTCGACGGTTGCCTTGAACTGTTCCGTTAAATAGGTGGGAGCCAAATGACATATTTGATGTACATAATGCCATTTAAGGCTATTCACGGCGGGCTGATTGACGCTTAATTGACGAAATGTGCTGCGTATTTTGGCCCGGACAAAGATACGATGGGCACGCCATAAGCTACGGGGCAGATAACTCTTGTAGGCCTTCTCAACAACCTGGGGATGCAGCTGCTGTTCCTCCTTATCGATCAGCATATCCATGACGGCCAGACCCATCACCTTGTCCTTGTGATCCGGATAACGTATTTCCGTGATCTGTTCGTGCAGCATATCGTAACGCATCTGATGATACAGATACTTGTGACAATTGGCATCGATCTCCGATAACTGTCTGTCCAGCTCGGGGACACGGAAGCGCATCCGAAAGCAATAACGAACCTGGCAACTTAAATGTTCGCCTGGAAGTTGCCACTTGTGTTTCACATTAACGATGCTCGTTGTGGAATTGTTGCTGTTGCCAGTATGCTCACGTACGCCGAAAAGCAGCTGGGCTGTCGGAAGTATTTCCATATGGCGACACATTGTGGTGCAGATCTCTTCGCACAGTAGACTTGGCGAGAACTTTTCAAAGTCGCCCTTCAAAAAATTAAAGACGTGGATAAGGCCATCGTTGGCGATATTCTGATTGGAGCTGCCGCTGCGCAACGATGATGTTGCCAGGCTTGTACTATCCGCTAACGAAGTGCGTCCACTGCTACTATCGTCCATGGTGGCGAAGGTTGTCGTTGCAGCAAGCACCGCCAAAATGTTGACCCCCTTCCTTCCACCAACCACCCGCCTGCGGCAGTACTAATTGCTCGTTGCGTATATATTCACTGGATTTTTAGTCAATGCCAGGTGCAGATTCAACTACATCTACAGGTACATTTACTTGGCCACAGCCACAACTACAACACCCAAAACAATAACACCTTAATGGAATCTTTTTTTTTTGTTGCTGTTGCCTATTTTGGGCTCAGTTTGTGTTTGCGTCGGCACCTCATTCATGTGCTGTTTACTGTATTCGTTGTGTTGCTCGCACTCAATATAAATTCAAACTATCCGCATTTTTGTGTTCACAAAATCAAAAAGTAAATACAACAAAAGACGAACAAAAAAATATATGCATTATTACCATTGATTGTTTTTGTCTAGCTATTTTCTTTGAACAAAAACTATCGATAACTTGTTGAAGGCAATTAGGCAGGCCAGTCGTTTCAACATATTTTACAACACTCTTCATTTGCCAGTCAAACAACTCTGGCAGCTCTATTGCCGTCAGTTTTTATATAACCTCAAAACTATAATAAATTCCTAGTAGCGGGCGAGCAAAATATAGAAAAATATTTTTTTTTACTGAAAACTTAACAAAAAGTGTTGACAATTTATAAGAACCATGTCCGAATTTGAGAATCTAAGTGGAAACGATAAGGAACTGCAAGAGTTTCTTATGATTGAGAAACAAAAGGCACAGGTCAATGCACAGGTACGTAAAGATTGATAAGAACAATAACTTATTGAATAAGTAGTTCAGAATAGCAAATACAAAAACAGTGAAAGTCTTGAATGTTGCATATATTCTCTCCTTTAATTAATTTGCCTATGACGAAGACAACAGTAATAACATGTTCATTTGCTTTGTTGCGAATGTAATTTGCAATGTGATTTTGATGTTGTCTTTGTCTAACAAACTTGCACTTTAGAAATTAGTATTCAGTTTACATGTTTTAGTGCACTTGTACATATTAATGTAGTTGTACCTTCATTATCAACTATTTCAGTTCAAATTTATATCTATCGTAATTAGCTTTTGGGCATCTCTTAAGTATCTAAGTATATGTACAAATATGATAATGCCATTATTTTCTTATTTGATTCTCATTTAGATACACGAGTTCAACGAGATTTGCTGGGAAAAATGCATTGGAAAGCCGAGCACAAAACTAGACCATGCTACAGAGACGTGTCTGAGCAATTGTGTGGATCGATTTATCGATACATCTTTGCTAATAACACAACGTTTCGCTCAGATGCTACAAAAGAGCTCTGGTGGAATGTAGAGAACCTAAGTACCTAATTAGTCAAAAAAGTAATGGATCACAACACACACTGCTGGACAAACACCTTGTTCCATTTCAACTATCGTTACAATAACAAAAACAAAACTAATTTCTAAAAATTACCATGTAAGAAGTTTTTGGTTTATGGACAAAGCGGTGCTAAATTAATTTATCCTCTGTCGTTTACACCGTGTGCTTGTTGCTAGCGACGAAACTACGAAATTCTGAAACCAAAAGAAAAACATGGAAGGCAAGACAAGACACAACAAGTTGAACTACAAATACATTGTACTATATTGTTTTTTTTTTTGTTCTTCCAAGGTTGAATGTTTGATAAAAGATAAATAAACATTACAACAATGTTAACTATTGGCGTAATTGTCGTACTGCGGTCTGTTCTTTTTTCAGTTGACGATACAAATCAATCATTTTGCTCCTTTCCCCCTCTAGCATGTTTCTTGTTGCGGCAGGCAAATCTTTTCGTTTCCCTTTTAATTGCAACTTTGTTGGCGTGCTCTTCTTCTTCTGGACAGTTTTAGTATTGGAATTGACGGATGATGCCTCTGACGTTATTCTAGATTCTGTTTCCATCAGCGATTTAAGTAATAAATTTGATTTACGTCCAGGTCGAGGTACAGTCTCATTCTTCTTCGCCTTGCGTGGCAGCGTCTTAAGCGTTGGCGGCTCATGAACGATCTCGCCAAATTTAAAGACATCTCGTTTGTACTCTGTTGGTAGAACAGCCTATAAAAGAAAGAAGTTCAAGTTATAAGTACATAGATATAAAAATGTGATCAAAATAACAAGAAAAGTATTAAAAGCCTATCTTGGGCGTACCAGATATTAGATACCCTTTTAAAAACCGGTATTCAACTTTTGACTGATGGAAGCTGTGTGATATAGTAGTCTAATTTTAACTAAATTTGATCAGGATGTATAAAACAATACCAAACACAGATCCTGTGAAATAGTTTTTCATATTTCTATAATGTTCTTTTTCAATCCGATTGGCAGTTAAAATTATAAAAAGGAAATAATCTACCAATCCAATTATAAGATAAGGGCAAAGGTAATCAATAATGTTACTTTACTAAAATAATTCTTTTGCATACAGCTTTTTTAAAGTAATTTCGTTGTTAATTTTCAAATAATATTAGTTAATTTTCCACACTGTTCAAACACTTCTTGCGTTTCTATTCATTCAACTAAAGACATAGGAGAGAAATAAAAAACTCAAAATTTTGGGGCTTTGGATATTTCATTACAATCAAAGAACATATTTTTTTGATTTTTAATAATAAACGCTACGTTAATAATATAAGTATTTATATTTTTGTAGAAGAAATTTAAATATACTTCTGTTGCTTAAAGTGTTTTCTTTACATTTTGATTAGCTTACAAATCGTTATGCCACTGCCACATTTTTAATTGATAACAATATGCAAGGGCGTAAGCAGTTGTAGTTGAAATGAGATGGGAATGACTACATTTGAGTGATTTGATAAGCCCCTGTTTTCAACTAGAATAAAAAGCAAATAGTTTTGCAACTAGTATAAAATCAACTTGCAATTGACTGGTTACAAACGGTCTAGATTTAGGATAGTTAATCAATAAAAAATATTGAAATCATTTACATCGACTGTCTTTCAAAGACTGTTTTAAGTTTGGTTTAAATGAGATGATTAAATGAGAATGAGACTTTGACTGCAAGCGTATTAGATTTGGATGGCATGAGCACAAAATGAATTCAATTTCGTTGAGATTTCTGTAATTTTGTCCGTCTGTGTAGAAAATATTTTTTAAGTATAAAAGAAGTTTTATTGCAGCCCAATGGATAGAGTAACCGAGAGAGTACAACTTTGAAAAAAGTGGACAAAATATTTTGGCTTCCTCCCTTTATTAAAAAGCTTCCTGCGCCCTTGTCCATATGCCACATATGGCTTGAACATTGTTCCAGCCAAACCTTGGGTTTAGAGACGCTCGAAACGAGTTTGCGAACCGAAAAAATATCTTTTGGAAGGTTCACAGAGCTTGGCACAAGGCTCCTGGGAGAACCTATCATTACCCACATTTGGGAGATTTGAAGCCTTGATCAAGAGTTTGCTTACCACGTCCGGATCCTTTTCATCTTCAGTCTCTTTGAATGCCCGTTTAATAAGCTCTTTGCTTGTCTTGACATCCATGGGATTTTTAACCGTCTGGTTTGATTTCTTCCGTCCATTTTTATTTAAGCGTCGTTCCATTTGCTTCTGCTTAAGGAGCTCATCAATTTCGTTTTTGGGTCGCTTTTGAAGTGTTATTTCACCCGTTGTCGGATTTCGTATGACATTAACTCCATATTTCGCCTCGTATTGAGCTTCCTTTAGAGATGCGCTGGTTATACGATTAACACGCCTTAGATAATCCTCATCCGTTTCATCCGCCAACTGTTTTATATTTGCATGTCTGTTACCAACAGCAACTGATTGTGTTTTCTTTTTCGTCGTGGTCTTAGGTATATCCTCTTTACCAATACAGCCCATTTTTAGTTTTTTTCCCGACTTTGCGGCGTCGGCAATTTTCTTAAATTGCTTGAAATTGTAAGAGCCGAGCTGTTCATCCTTCTGTGTTGGTGGATTGTTAGTTACATTGGCCAGTCTAAGAGAAGATTTTATATGTTTGTTGTATGTAAATAAAAAAATTGCAAAAAACGTACTTCTTTTCTCTCTGTTCGATTTGTTGCAGGGGATCACGTATTCCATGATGTTTCCTTACAGGTATTTTACGTTTCCTCGCCATTATAACAATAGTTCAAAACAACAATATGGAACTCGTGGTCACGTTTACTTAAACAGCTGTTGAGTGCCTTGCCGATATATATATATAATCGATAATTGGCGATATTGATGTCAAAGCATCGATGGCACTATCGATTATATCGATGCTTAATGACATTTAATAATTTTATAAATGAGAAAATCTTCGAGGAAATGACAAATTGAAAAGCTGTGGATAGTTTTCGATTCATGTGGCAGTACTCAATGGTTACTAAAAAACGTTTTTAAACTATCGATGCTCCTATCGATAATTTGACAACACTTATTGGCTCACACAAGGCCCGGCATTGGTCGTGTTATCGAAAGGGCCTAAAAATATTAATCACTCATGTTTGGATTGTGTATATGCATAATACCATATTATAACGAAGCATATCTGGTATCTTCTGCATATGCACAAAAAAATGCAGTCAATTTGAATATACAAATGTACATATGTACATACACAATAACAAATGCGCATATGTACGTACATACATATGTACATTGAGGCATTGGGTCGCACTGCAAATGCAATGCGCATGCGCTGGTTATGTGAGGCAGGCATTCAGACAGACAGCCAGAAAGCAGGCAGGCTACGGCAGTCAGAGCCAGCAGCCAAAGTAACTTGCGAGCTTATAAAGAGAGAGCAGAAAATCGTAATATATTCAACGTGCTTCATGCTAAACGCAAACAGCAATTTATTTACATATGTATATTAAACATAAAAAGCCTGAGGCCAGTGCCAAAAAACGCATGTCCTTTGATGTGTGAGCGTGTATGTAAATTATCATTTGTGATATTTAAAAATGATAGTTGCAATATTTTGATGTTACACACACACACATGCAATTACCATTGACAGTTGAATTCGGAAAATAGTGTGTACATATGTATGTATGTAACTGTGTTCATATGTAAAGGATAAAGGAGAAATTGAAGAGAAGAAAAAAAGAAACGGTCCTCTCGTGTGTCTGTGTGTGTGTGTCTTCTAAATTTTGTTAATCAATTTTTGATGCATGGTACATAAGAGCAAACATATTATGTACATACTTATCCAATGTATGCACGCAAGGGATGTTGTTTAAAATGAATAGTGATGAACATACATACATATGTAATACGTATATGGCTGTGTGTGTCTCGCTCTCTCGCTTTCTTTTGTGTGTGTGTGTGTGTGTAACGTGACAGCCACAGCATCAGCTGCCCGAGTGTCAGTGAGCTCATAACGGTGCGCGAAAACGTCAAACCTATTTTTTGTGCAACTTTTTATTCGTGAGTGAAAACTTTCAACATTCAACATAAACCTACATCAATTAATATGTACATATATACAAGCTTAAAAAATTATATATAATTATATAAAAATTAAAAGAAATACATGAGCATACATTTAGGAGTTTTGACCTGAACAACTCGAAACTGCAGGCATAACATAAACACTAATACATGTACACCTATGTACATACACGTACATACTTACATACATAGAAATGTACTGTAGGGGTTTTAGGCGAGGGCGATACGGAGGGTAGTGTTATCGCTTTGGCGGCAAATTTGGCAAAAATGTTTAATTATAAAACAATAAATTAAAATCTGTATATATGTAAATTCGGTCATGTGCCCGGAGCTTTCTCTTCAAAAAAAACTACAGTACACATATGTATGTACATTTCTATGTAAATATGTATGCAATATTTGGTCGATTTATCTAAAAATAACATAAATTTAAAAGCAGAAAAAAAATGAAATAAATCAATGTTAAGCTCACGTATAATTGCTTACGTTTTGTCTCTGATCTACATCTAATAAAATATGTATAACTAATTAATTATTCAGCATCACTAGTCAGTACATCGCTTAATACTTCCATGCATACTTTTTCATATGTATGTATGTACATATGTATGTTTATCATGATGCATATAAAATACATAGCACAAAATCACAACCCAGCGATGCGCGTCAAGGTCATCGCATAAATTTATTGGTGTCGCTCGGCAACTTATAAAAAATCGAAATGGAAATCAAAAATGTACTTAGATACAATCGCACATATACTAACACAATGGCAAGCAATGGCCAAAGCTCTTGTTTTTTTTATAGCATACTTTAATGAGCTCTGGCTTGAAGCAAATTTAGTATATGAATACATGTGTGTGTGTGTGGCCTGCACGTGTAACCTACATATGTATGCATGTGTAGAGAGGGAGAGAGACACAGATATATGTAAATGAAATATACACATCGTTGATGATTACACCACAATGTGTACATTTGTATTTGGTTTCATTTGCGTACAAATTGTTAATAAGTATGTGTGTGTCCTAAGTCGTTGGATTTTATTCAAGTCTTACGTATAAGCTGGCATTTAAGTACATTTCATTGTGCATATCAATCATGTGCCACGTGTAATTATATTAATTGCTGCTTCCCAGCGAAATAGAAATAACTTATCGAAAAGAACGAATGCAGAAGGCAATCAATTGCCCTTTTACTCAAACGGCAGGATAAGAAGGCTGTAATCGGCTTGTAATGCCAAGCAGCAAGAGGTGATTGAACTTGCCGGCGTCGCCACTTTAGCCCCTTCATACACACACACGCACACAGTCATACAAATGGGCATTTGCGTTTTCGTTCGCTCATCTTGCTTACTTATTCGCACTCGTTCGCTCTGCTTCTTCCATGACTTCTTCGTACAATTCCAATCAAAGGAGCAATGGAAATACACTGATTTGTAAATTAAATATGAAAATTGCTTTTATTATGGGTAGTATGAATCCTTCAAAATGCAATTTATTTTATAATTTCTGTAGCTAGTTGGCTTAGATTCAATTGATTTGTGGTGTAAAATAATCATTCACACTCTATTAAACATTAATTATTGTTTCTTTCATGTGTCTTGGTTGTTATGCACATTGTCTTAGCCTACTTTTCGGCGTATGCTGCAGTCTACGCACTATGGTCCAGACGACCACTTTTCTTGGCCGAAACCCCTTTTTTAAAAGTTACGATATCAACATGATTTTGATGGCTCTGCATTAGAAAAAGTGTGACCACCAATGTTGCATACCAGAAATTTCTGAAGATGGCGCCACTTTCTCAAAATCAGCTGTTGAACACAGCTGTTGTTACAAAAAAGCACGATTAGTGAATTAGCGCCAATTTGAATGCGTTTTAATATTTGTCATAATTTATTAAATTCTATAAATACATACAATTTATGTGATGAATGTTAGTCAGTGGGGTTTGTACTACGTGTTTTGTGTTGTGAATTGTTTATAGTAGTTGTGAGTCTTCGTAATTATAGGTTAAAGTTAGCCGTTCAACATATCAGAATTGATAATGAAAACTTAATTTTGAAAAGATATGTATACTAAGTGAGTCCCACCTAGTTCCACCTTGAAACCTATTGTGTGTTGTAGAGTAATAAATTCTTGTTAAAATTTATATAGTAGAAAATTTAACCACAATTCTTGAAATTTGCATTAATAGATCATAACCTCAAATTCAAAAATTGGCTAGTTTGCTTGGCAATAAAAACAAAGCGACTGGAAAAAAACGAAAAGGAGGATATTGTTTTTAGTTTTTTCAATGCGCGTATCAGTAGATACGAATATATTTCAAATTTTTTTAACGCAATAATCCGTATTTTAACCGGTTGTCCCCATGACCGCTATATGTTATAGTGGTCCGATTTTGGCCCATATGTCAGGAGCGTGGTATTACGCGCAATTGGTGAGTTTGGTACGGATATCTTAGAAAACAAAAAAGTTCTTCATACAAAAACATTTATTTTATCCGATTGTTCCTATGGGAGCTATATTATATAGTTGTCCGATTTGAATCATTTTTTGACAAAGTATTAATAGGTTGATTACACACCAAACTTGTAAGTTTGGTCGGGATCGCTTGGAAAACACCGAATTTGCATACTCTAATAAAATAAAAAAGGCGGTGCCACGCCCATTTTTCTGGCGCAGCTTCCTATTGATGTGAGAAGTAGAGATGGGAACGGGCCTTTTCGGGCTTCGTGTCCCGCGGGCCTTTTTTAAAAATCCACGGGCTTCGGGCCTGAAATTCGTAAACTGACCTTTTTTGTGCGGGCCCGGGCCTGAGCAAAAAGCCCGAAGCCCAGTCGGCCCGAAAAGTCACAAAAGTTATAATTAAAATAATTATAATAAATGATAGACGCACCAGGCTTACCAGAACTAACTTAGATAACATTATTTTCTTACATAAAATTATGTAAACAAAAATTTTGTTATATATGAAACAAAAATAATATTAAATAAATGAAAAACACTTATTTTTTATAAACAAAAAATGAATAATTTTGTTATATTTAAGTAAAGAAGGAAATTAATGAATAAAAAAAAGTAGTTATGTTGCATAATTTTTAAGAAATGGAATGGAAAAGATTTAATAAAAATTTCGTGCCGGGCCGGGCCTTTTTAAAAATTTAACCGGGCCGGTCAGGAGAATATATCGTTTCGTTCTTGAGTTATTAATATTGGCCAACAAAAGTGGTCGTCTGGACCATAGTGCTACGTATGTCTTAATTTAATTTTAAATTAAAAATTGGAATATAATAATTATTTTTCAATTTTTATTTAAAAGTTACATAATATATTATAACATCATAAATGGTTTCAAATTTTGTTAATGCACCCCTGGCTCAAAGATATTTGAGTTTAAATTTTATTTTTATTTTTAAAATAAAAGTTAAGGAATACCTGTCATATGTAACTTTTTCAATAATAGGATTTATCTTTTATTTTTATAATAAAAATGCAAAATAAGTGTTATTTTGTAATTATTATATTAAAATTGAGATTTAATTTTTATTTTTGATTTTTTTTAATAAAAATTTAAAATAAGAATTAAAAATTATTTTTAATATATAAATTGCAAATAGAAGATTCGGCTGATATTGATGATAACAAAAAATAGGAATTTTGGTGTGTTCCATGCTCCTGTAACTTATTTCCTTCACGTTGATTTATTAAGTTAAAATTTGCATTCATAATTTTTTATTACGGTTCCTGCTTAAGATGTATTCTTAATGTATACATATTAAATAAATTCGTATTTTCAATTTAAAAGCATAATTCCCAGTCTCGATCGCATACAAACACACACAGATACACTCACATGTTGGATGTTGGGGCTGAGCTCGTGAGAGAGTAAATGTCTGGGAACGTCGCTCACCAACAGTGTTGTCAGTTCAGTGATTATTTTCAACAAATTATGTGTGCACTTTTGGTAATAGCATAAATGATATTAAAGGTTGCCAGAGACATCTGAAATGTATAATTGCATTATCAAATTGTGTTTTTTTTTTAAGTATTTAGAGCTATATTTTAGACAGATCGAATTTGTTTTTGCACTGATTTATAATTTGGCAACACTGCTCCGCTCTCGAGGAAAAAGGCAAACAGGCAATTAGATATCAGCTCAATTGCTCGCTCGCTCGCACTTTCAGTCAGTTGTTGTATTGTGGGGGGCGCGGGTGTCACGCATAACGGTTCTAAAGTACGATTGCACATACGAGTACGAGTTGTGTTGTTCTTCAATTCAGTTATTCAGTGCTACGCTAAAACTATTTAAAATATTTCACAAATGGACAAGTTTACACAAATAATTATACATTTCTGCGTACAACATATTATGTATATACATTTGTACATATGTATGTAAAACATATTTGTGTACATATATATAGATTGCGTGTGTCTGTTCTGTTGAGAAGCGAAAGAGATATTTGCTGAAATAGCGCAAAAAGAAGCGCACATAAATACATATGTACATACATATAGCCTGGTCACAGCAGACGACAAAATCAGACAATAGCCACAAACAACATTTTTGGGTGAAAATTTTCGACATCGAAACGTTTTCGCATTTTATTTTATTTTATTTTTGTTGCTGGTGTTTCTCAAAATGCACGAAGAGCTAAGGCTCTTGTGCATGTATATATAGTATGTGTGTGTGCGTGTTGTCATAACTAATAAAATGTGCATAAATCAATTAAAATAAAACTCCTTTATGAGTATAAAAATTCCAAATGTTGAATATTGCATTATTTTGTGTTGCTGTTGTTTTTTTTTTCAGATGTGCCGGTTGCAGCAACATTAAAATTGGCTAAAATATAAATATACAAAATATAATGATATTAAGTCAGTATTACACACACATAAACAAACACACAGATACACCCACATACACATACACTCTGACTGTGTGATATAAAAAACAAGAAAATGTTAATTAAAACTGCCGAAATAAATCAAAACAGAGAAAAAGTAAAAATAAAAAACATAAAAAAAGATTGTATCTATAAAACATTGAAATAAATTAAAACATGTATATTTGAAATTGTAATAAATATATAGCCAGCCAAGCATATATATAATAATATATGCAATGTATACGTAATTATGTATGTACATGTGTTTTTGTATATACATATAACAATCGGATAACACTCGTAACTATACCAAATATTACAGCTAAACTTATAAACAAACAGTGATAAATAGAGTTTAACGACATTCAAGAAATATAAACAAAAAATTGAAGCTGTAGCAACATTAACAATAACAATTAAATCAAAAGCAACACAACAATAACAAACACCATTAAATACGTTATATACAACAGCCAGAAAATGCCAGTGAAAAAGCAAGGTAAGCACATTTTTTACGGTCTTTTTAAAATTCACAATTTTATTTGTTGCTTTCGTTTGTTTATTTATGTGAAACAAAACATTTTGCGGTTTATTGACTAAATGCAATAAATAAATAATGAAGTCTATAAAACTCTATAAAGTGTAAACAAGTAAATAAAAAGTCGATCAACTGGCTGACATAATGATATATAACTCATAATGCATAATATAATATGCATGCATAAACAAATATTATATAGTACTTTAACTTGAAGATAATAGACATATTCTTTTTCGCATTCTACAAATACCTTGAGGATACCTCTAGAAACAAAGACTTTAATAATAAAGGATATATTAGACACTTTGGAATACGATGAAAAAGGGAAAGAAATATAATAAAAGAAATGTATGGAAAATCAGTTATATTATGCATAATTCGCCATTTATGGTTGGCATAAACTTTAACTTTAATAATACCATGTTCTGATAGACTTTTCATCAAAAATCGTATGATAAAGCTCAAATGTACTACATAATTCCAAAATATTTGAAAAATTTAAAGAAAATAAGTAAAATTGTATTTGAAATGTATATGTATAGAGAGACATGTGAACATCTTTATAAGTCTGCACATTATTTGGCATGTCCATTGCACCAAAACTAAGCACAATAAATAGAAGAAATATAAAAGATGTGAACGTTGCCAAACTTTTTGAAATGGGCAATAAATGAAGGTCAACATAACCATGTGACTTGCTTACAAAAAGACGGCTAAGACATTCATGTAATAAATTACATGTACCGTACTATATGTATATATCTATATTTGTTGGTCAAAGTCTGTCGACTTTATGGCAATGCCATCATGATGATATGTGTGCGGTGACCCCAAAGATGCCCAAATTGCCTCTGGAAACAGGAAAATAGACAGGTTAAGCATAAATAGTTGGCCCTGCTTGGTATTTGAACCTGACCAGCAGGTATTGACCACAAAAAGGCGGTGTGGAGTGGGGGTACTAATTGTGCTTTCTGTTTTTTAAGTCAATCTTTATTGATTTATTGGACACAGAGGCACCACCAACAGTGGTTTGCTTTCTGGATAGTTTGGATGGGTATTATAAAGCAGTATGGCGTTGTCTTCGCGCTGGCCAAGTAGTGAGTGCTCGGAAATAAGTTGAAAATATTCTATTCAAAAATATTCTCGCATAAATATAATATATAATGGATTCGGATACGGATTCGGATAGGGAGAAAAGCAGCGATCCTAATGAGGAATTGCTTAGCAGCGATGAAAAGACATTTCACGATGATGTCGATGAGGATTCATCGCCAGATGATGATCATGATGATGACGATGATGACAACTCCTCCGATGTGCCAATTATGCAAATCGATAAGGCTCATGAACAACTGCTGGTGGTCTTAATGCAAACGGAAGCCACAGAAATGCAACAACGGCAACAATTGCAACAGCAACAGCGACAAATCGATGTTATGACTGTCACTGAACAGCAGGCTGCCACAGTTGCAGTTGCAACTGCTTCAGGCCAAAAGGAGCCTCTTCTGGCCAAATACACTGACAATGTACGTGAATCCGTTGAATGCTTCTATTCGGCACAGGATCTACTCGAATATGGTCATATGTTATCCTCCTCGGCCGAGCAGCGTACACCTGATGTCGAGTCTGGATACTTTGATAAGTCTGAGAGTGATGATGTCTCCCGAGAAGAATTTGAGGCAATCTCTACCAGCTTGCGTCGTCCCAAAGGAACACATTTGAATACTTTGGGAAGTGCAATTCCCAGCAGCTCGGAGAGTCTTCGCATTGAGTTAAGTCGCTTTTGCAGCTCGATGGAGGCTATTGAAAATCAGAGAATCGAGCAAGAGCCACAGGAGGAAACGAATCTCGAATTAAGGAAGCAGATGGAAAATCAGGGGGAAGCGGGCAAAGATTTGACAGCGGATGAACAGTTCGTTGATACACAAAGTGAGCCATATATTATGCAGGTGTATCGTCTAGGTAAATGCCTAGGAAAATGTGATATTTTAATGCTAAAGAAATAAAGAGAGTTGAAAGGAGATAAAACGGTAGAAAGAAAAGAAAATATGTGAAATTGTAAAGAGGATGAACAATTAAATTAGAGAATAAAGAGGGAAATCGAGAGAGAAAAAGAGAGATGGATAGAAGAAAAAGGAAGAGGGAATAAAAATAATAACTTTAACAAGATGTAGAAAGGGACACAGAAAAAAATGAATTAAAAGGGAGAATAACATGAAATAACGGTGAGTCAGAGAAAATAATAGTCTTCCCCTATTGGATGGAAACAAATAGCTTTATCTTGTTTTTGCATAAATAGAATCGTCAAATATCAAATTAAAAGAAATGGAGAGACAGGAGGCTGCAAACCAGTTGTGAACCACCTTAGCTCGAGTCTTTTGAGCTAGTCGAACCAGATCGTGAACCAAAAGATCCCTTCAAATTATCTCTCTCTTAAACCCGAAACGTAAAAAAAAAACTTTTGAAAAAAATTCTTTAAAATATTTCATGATATTAAAAGAAACCTTGGGCTCAGAGATATTTTGAGCCAGCTCAAAACACTAAACGCAACCAAAATTTTGAAGATTTGCAGCCTTGGGCTGATTAATATATAAAAATTATATAACATTGTATCTCTAAAGTTCGTTTTTATCTTTGTTTTGAGAGTAAAGTTATTACGTTCATAGAGCACTCCCTTAACAACAGAGACATATAGCAACCAATCGTTGAATTGAGCTATCCTTGTGAAATTTGTCACAGATGATAACTTACATTTAAGATTCAAAAATAAAACAGTTTAAATACTTTATTCCTTGAACTGTCCATCATTACATTAATTTTCGAAATTTTCCTAATTTTTTTTTTATAAAATAATAGAAAATAATACAAATTTCCTGATGAGTAAGCCTATAATTAATTGATTATTTTTTTCCCACTTGCAGAAGCTCATCGAGCTCTTGAACTTCTCGAAGACTATCATGCACGTCTGTCAGAGCCTCAGGATCGTGCCCTGCGTATTGCAATCGAACGTGTCATCCGCATTTTTAAGTCTCGCTTATTTCAAGCGCTGCTTGGTAAGTATTTACTTTATAATCTATGTATATATGTAATACTCTTTGAACTAATTCACTGAGACATCAGAGGCTGCAGAGGAAACGGGTGAATCTATCGGGCGCAAAACATATCTGAGACATAAGTATCGTGCAATAAGGCTGCGTTTTGCGATATTCCAATTGAAAGTTGTTCAAAGGTGGTGGTCAAAGGTTTAAATTGCTTAGTATGCATTTTATTTTGTTTTTTGAGCTGTCGGAACCAAACTCACACATAATGTATTTCCTGCTTTATTTTACATCCTGATAAAATTTGGTAAAAGTTTGTTGTTTTTTTAGGCTATCTTAACCAAACACACAGATTATGTATTTTTTACTTACTTGTTACATTCTGAAAACTTTGGTCAAGATCGGAAAACCATATAATACGATATGACCGCAACTTAGACGTTGAAGTCAACACGAAAAGTAAAGAAAACATCACAGAGGAATCCCAAAAAAATGAAAAAATTAGCAAGGCTGCAAACCTTAAAAATGTTTGGAGAGGTTCGGTTCGCGGACTGTTTAAAAGTAGCCCCTGAACCCAAGGTTCGGGTTTGATCCTTCGTTCATTGTTATATATTTTTCTTGCTTTTACTATTGCTTGCCTTTTTACTTGATGCTTATTTTGTAATCTCTTTTTATATCAAATTCTAAAATTTTAAAGCGTAAAGTCATAAACTTTTATGCACAGAATTGGTAAAAAAAAATGATAACACCTTCTTGAAGATTTATTTATCGGATTCTGTGAAAACATCGTTTAGAAAAAGCCCGCCAAAGCCCAAAAAAAAACCAGATTTGTATCGAAATTTTTGCCGACCGCCACAATTTTTAAAGTACGAACCGAACCTTTTTTTTATGAAAGATTTGAAGGGTTCGGTTCGAGGTCCTTTTCGGGTAGCCCAACAAACCGGAACCGTATCCTCGAGGTTCGGTTCGGAACCGGTTTGCAAATTTGATAAAGTTTCTGAGTGCTGCTTTTTTTTTGTCGTTGGGTGCATATAAAGTACTACTATTATTTAAGGTCCAATTGCAGGGAAAAATTTAAAATAGCACAAAGCGGTTATTTACGTTGAAATGTTTTCCTATATTTTAAATAATGCTCCCAAATTTCAAGCGCTATAAATTTACGCGGAATTACCAGATATTGAGATATGTTTGTCCTAAATATAGAGTGTATCGTCGTAGAGAATATAGTTGGATTTATTTCTTCAACAATTTAAGATTTGTCGAAATTTACTTCACCTTGTTAGCTTGAAATTAAGAGTAACCTTGTCTAAATTTAAGAAAATGTCCACTGATCTTATGAAAATGGTTTATTTTATCAATTGATGGCTTTGCAATTAAACAAAAAACACTTTATGTCGATTTGAATAATTTTTGAATGAAATTTGCGATTTAGGTAGACATTATGGTAAGTTTACTTAGTTTACTTTCTGACTGTAGAAGTTCAAGTCGGGTATGATTTCAGAATTGTGAGCTCTACTGTGTTGTAGGAATGACTTTTAGCTGAGTCAGGTTAAATATGCCCCCGTTAAGGGAGGAGGAAGCATTATAGAAGCACTTATAACTTGATATGCTTGATAAAGTCGTTATTTCAAGTGCCTGGCGTTGCATAAACAAACGGTTCCATTTCACATTGTACATAAGTGTGTGTATATATCTATGTACAGTGTACATTGTACATACATACATACATATGTGCTCTGATATCGACGTCAACATTGTCTGACTCTGTCTCTGTATAGATATTGGCAGCTGCTGTGACGTCGACAGGAAATTAAATGAGAGCATTCAATTTTACATTTAGGCCACTTGACTTTTTTTTATAGCGCAACATATTGATTGGTTAGTCTGAAATGCACACGTCTCACCATTCTCCAATCCCCACCCAAAACCTCTGACACCATTGTTGACCTGAAAACAGAACTTAACCGTACTCATTTTCCCCATTTATCCTTCCCTCAGTTGACAAAAACAATTCCATCAGTTCAAATTGTATTCAATGTGTCGTTGTGTTAAATTTTTAGCTCAATTTTTATACCCTTGCAAAGAGTATTATAATTTTGTCACGAAGTTTGTAACGCATTGAAGGAGGCGTGTCAGACCCCATGAAGTATATATAGGACGACGAGCTGAGTCGATATAGCCATGTCCGTCTGTTTGTCTTTTTCTATGCAAACTAGTCTCTCAGTTTTGAAGCTATCTGTCTTTTTGCTGCATGCAGTACATATGTCGGAACCGGTCGGATCGGACAACTATATCATATAGCTGACATAGGAACGATCGGTTCGAAATCAATATTTAGTATTTTTTTGTTTCTTAAAATAACAAAACTAAACTCACAGATTGTGTGTTTGGTATAGTTTCAAACAGCCTGACCAAATTTGGTGCAAATCGGACTACTATATCACATAGGTGCATTAGGAACGAACGGTTTTGAATCAACATCTAACAAATTTTGTAAAAATCGGACGGCTTATGCAAGGCTCTGTAAGGGTATTTAAACTTCGGCGCGCCAAAGTTAGCTTGCGCTGTATGTATTTAATTTATCGTTTTGTTTCCGAAGAATCGTCTGAATTTGTACACGGATTTGCAGCTATTAGTGTTACATATTGTAAACAATTTGTTGACTTTAGCATTTTTTGTGTCATTCGGATTCGGTCTTGGATCTGCTTTCATTTATGATATGTGAAGTAAATGCACTGAGAAGAAACAATGCGATACTCTTCAAAGATGTGAGTTCATTGTGGCAGGAGAATTCATAATTATATAATATACTTATGAAATGCTTAACGTTTGATCAGATAGAATGGTGGAGTTCTTAATTAACTGAGAACAATTTTGGAAAAAGGAAATATAAAGCACTGCTTTCTTTACTTTTCAAATTTTTCAGATTTAAGTTTAAGTTATTATAGACCACGCACATATCAAAAATATTTTAAATATAAATAATAGTTTTAAAGATTTTAGTGATATATAAGATATTTTCTGTGATATAGAGATGTACGCTTTTGATATTATTTCAAAAACAAAGAATTACTGAAAATTTTCGTTTAAACATAGAAAAAGATTTGTATAACTAAAAATAATACGAGAATAACTATCCAATTTTATAATGCATACTTACCATTGTTTATTTGTTTTTATTTTTGAATATTACAGATATACAAGAATTCTATGAATTAACATTATTGGATGACTCAAAAAGCATACAACAAAAGACCGCCGAAACTTTGCAAATTGCGACCAAGTGGGAGAAGGATGGACAGACTACTAAGATAGCCGATGTAAGTTGAATATAATAATCATAAGTTAACAAATATATATGCGTAGACTGATCAGATACATAAATTGATCAATAGATGAAGTTAGCTTCAGTAGTAACTGTAACAGAGCTAAAAAACTTAAGTTAGTTTAGATATATGTATATCAATTGATTTGTTAGTTGCTCAATCGCTGATTGAATAACTTTATAATTGATTGATTCATTGCTCGACAGACTGACTGTTTTTGAACTCCAAATTGCATTTGACATTTGTTGTTATTTGGGATACGTCTTATAATGCCGTCTGTAGTATTGAATCGTAGTTATTCCCTCGAGACAAACAAAAATTAGGGAAACTCTATGATTTTTTTTTTTGAGGTGCATTTCCAATCATTTACATACATTCATATGTATATATTTCTACTCCACAACATAGTACATACTTTTATGCCTAACTTATTTATCTAGCACTGTTTCTTTCTTTTCATTAATTTTGTCATACTTAAGTATTTTACTATCTATCAAATTTATGATCTTCACTCTATTCTCATACTGCTATGTAACTCTATATATCTTCTATTTACTTACTTAACGCGTGCCTTGCCTCAACTTACTTATGCAGTTTATAAAAACTTCCAATCTTAATCGCAATTGTGCCTATGAGTTTAACAACGATGCCACAAATCCCAATCCAAGTTCAAATCTTAATCAAAACGTCAACGCGGCCGCGCATGCCGAGGCCTTAAGCAGAACATTTAAAACTGAATTGGAAGAGATTTTGGTAAGAACATAAACATACATTATCATTATCATTATGCATACATATATTCATCTACTCGATTTATTCTAACTAATGACAAAATGCAAAGGCAAGCAAATCTCAATTTAAAATTACAGAAATTAAGTGTTCTGAGTTACGATTTCGATCCGGAACACGCCTTTTCATTTTATCAATATAACTTATACAGGGATGTTCTACAAATCTTTAACAACATGATAATGTCAAAATATTTGCTGAAAGAATTTGATTTGATATTTTTGAAATTTAAATAAAAAGGAGTAAAATATTATTTAAATAAATTCTTTTAACGATGTTCTGTAGTTTCCAAAAGCAGTAAATATCTAGAGATTTGCGGCACAAGCCTGATAGATAATGCCTTATAGCATTTCTCTCGATCTATCTAACTTTAAGTATAGTATCCATTATACCAGAATCCATTCTTCGACTCGTTAACTACATTAAAAAAAAAGGGCTTAGAATTATTTTTGGCAATCTGTTTTGCAAGGCGATGTTCACTGTACAAAAATTAAGGAGTTGACTGAAAATGACTGTCGTTTTTCAACACTGTTTGACAAAAAGCTGATCGTTTTAAAGCGGGGTCGAGTAACTTTGAATATTGGAATCTTTTGATAGAGAAATGGTAGCCAACAAAATCTAATTAAGTACAAATCGTCTTCAGGTCTTCAACAACGAACAAGGGCGCATATTATATTATAAGAGATAATAGTAATGAATATAACAAACAAATTTCGATAAGAATGTGGTAAACAGACTTTGGCAACCACCCCATATTGAAAGGCTGCCTACGCCCTTGAAAACGAAGATTATTTTTGACATTGCAATGTTTTTACATTTACCACAATTTACTTAACAAATAATTTGAAAAAAACCGAATTCCCTTTAAAATGTTAGCTTGTTTTTCACAGCTCTCAAAACTGTCTTTTATGATCACGTATGCGAAATAGGCATATTAAAATTAACTTAAAATTTTGTTTGAATATGTAGAGTGTTATATTTATCAAATATTCCTAGATTCAGTTCGATAACTGCAATATGCAAATTTATGCCAAATATTTTGCGATTCGACCCAGTGTGCATTGATAAGATTTGTTACAATTGTACTGCATCAAAAATTAACCAAATTCCTCTTTTAATGACTTTTGTTACGAAACCTCATGGCATACTTTTAGGATAATTTGAGGTATTTGACGGGAAGTATGCTATACACAAATGCTTAAGGTATTATTTTGATAGGACCTTACTAATTAATCACAGATGATTTTGAAAGATATTCAGAGGTGCCAAAGTTGTGTAAACCGACCGAAAAAAAAACCAAAAATTGGTTTTAGGTGACACAAATATCAAATCTCAAGATATTTGTATACAAATTCTAAATGTATTGAATTAAGTCAAGTGTATTTTTAAAATGTCTTATTTTGTGTCACAGAATTTAAGAGGTTTGGAAATCAGCTTCTATTTTATATACAAGAACTTATAAGTATATTTATTTTGAAACACGAATACCTAATAGTTTGCCACATATGTACGTATGTTATTATAAATGTCGGATCGGATTGAGACTTTACATTTTATTGTTATATAACAACAAACATTCTTGAATTCTAAGACATTTAACGGCATTCCCCCCCCCCCATAAAAAAACGCCGAACACTAGTGTCAGCAATAGATTGCTAATTATATTTGTGTTTGTACATTTTTGGACACGGCACGAATCGAGGTTATTATGTTTGCGTGAGGTTAAAAAGCGTAAAGTTAAGTTCGGTACGCTGTGCCAGCATGCAAGGCAAAGCAATATTTATACAGGAAGTTGCTCAACCAAACAAGGTGTTAAACGTTTGAAGCAATGCCAGCAATTTCACAGTTTTTACTATAATTCTAAGATTACGCTCCTAGATTCCATGACTCTTTTTTTTTGCTCTCTCTCTCTCTTTGCTTTGCCTTTTGTTGAGGTGAATTTACTTATAAGTTGACGTATTCATCAAAACTGTTTTTTTTTGAGGAAAACCTTATTTTAGCAATTTGAGAGAAATAGTTGTCAGTGGTAAAACTATTTAAAGTACCATTTTAAGTTGCTAATTCAGCCTTTTTCCGGATAGATCATTCTTTTGGAAAACTACTTCAACCAGGAAGAAATCGAATTAATTTTTTTATCACAAGTAGTTGGCATTGTTGCTAACCACATCTGAATTCGTCAACTTATAGTAATTCCACCATGGTCTAGGCTAGACTTTGTGTGGTGGCCGTTTTGGTAGCCAAGCAACTGTAACACACACACAAATGCATATGCTACGGATCAACCACCTATACGAAGGTGTTTGTTTCTCTCTCTCTTGCTCTTGTTTTTTTTTGATAAGGACCTAACGGCTAGCAACATGATTTGTGTTGACCCAGTCAGTGGCCGCAAAACGGGAGCATGCTGAAAAAAAACACCATAGACACAAAGGCATAACACACAAATTGTTGTTCGTTAATTTTTGTTGTGCTCGATTTCTGTTTCGGTTTCGTGTTCGGTTTCGGTTTCGGTTTCGGAATTGTGGAGTCGGCGTCGGATCCAGTGTTGCCACAATTTCAAATGCTAAATCACTAATATGATAAATAAATAAAAATATATCAATAGTGCTTACAAATATACATACATACAACAATTTAAGTGAATAAAATAGCGAATATCATCATAAAATGTAGCTAGAAAAAAAATCGATATTTTCAATATTAACATTTTTGTCAGAATTTCAAAGTTTACAACTTTAGCTTCATTTTTGAAAAAAGGTAGTTAGAAACTGATTTAGATTAAGATTTATATAGGAGTGCCACAGAAATCTCGGACATTTTAACTCAAAGCTGCTTTTCAAACCTCTCAAACTATAACCGTAGGTGACGCAGAAAATTCGGAGATTTCATTTTTCGGACATATTTTCGGAGTAATAGAACTCGGCAGCCATGAACTTAATTTCAATTTTCGAAAAATTCTAAATTAGCGGTATATTTTAAACAATTAATAATTTTATTCCTAGTGTCCATTGTATCTTTTTAATAATTTAAAAACATTAATTAAATTTTATTCAATAAACTCAGAGTTTTATAAAATCGTTCTACAATTGTTTCGAGAAATGAGATTTGATTTTTGTGTCACTTTAAACCAGCTTGATGAGGTTTTTTGGTTGAATTTTGGGCGAATTGCTTTTCTGTGGCACCCCTGTAAAAATTGTAATAATCTTTTTCTGAATTATTTTAAAGAGTTTATCTGACAATCTAAAAGCGTAGTCGAATAATTTTTAAAAATATCCAGATTTTAAATCACCTATCTATGTAGCAACAACATCATTTGAAATCTAGTAAAAGAACGCTAAAATGGCAACACTGGTCGGAGCATCGTAGCGACGCGTCTGTCTTTCGTTTTTTTGTCCTGCGCCGACGCCGTCCTTTTGTTATTTTACGGACGATATATGAAACTGTGGTTCAGGCTCAGTATTCCAGGCTGAGGTTCCGTCTAGGGCTGTCGACATGCGTATTACGTTAACGTAACCTAACTCAGATACGTTTACAGATACATTCGTACATATGTATGTGTACCAACTTGTTACAGGCCTAAAGATGTCGCCTTAACTGATAAGTGTTAACAGCTAATGCGATAACTGATAAGCATGTCTGTGTCAAGGATGTAAGTCCGAGCTGATAAGACGTTGCCTGCAACGTCATCTCAATTGTTAAGCAATACCATCTTAAAATATTAGCCCTACAGTGTTCCTCCCTCTTTAAATAGAGCCAATCCCGGCCCATTTGGAGCCCGCTAACGATGCCTTTGGCCATTGACGTTTACGTTGACGTTGGCGTTGACGTTAACGTTAACGTTGACGCTGGCGTTTTGGCAATTGGTGCGTCGCGTCGCGTCGCTTGTGGCGCGTGTGGCAGCAGTAACAGCAGCGCTGTCGACGTGTCAAGTCGCACAACTTTCGCGTGTTTGTTAGACTCTGTCGCTGTCTTTGTCTATTTAACACACACGGGTATCTGTCATTGTCTCTGTCTCTGTCTCTGTGTGGGGGCCAACGTCTTGTGCGTACGAATAACGGTATCACAATCGCGTGCAATTCTTGCCCGGCATTTTCAATATTTGGTTAAGTTTGACTTACCACTTTTTTCTCCTTGCTTTTGTTAGTGCGTGTGTCTGGGAAATTGCCTATGGAAATGCTCAAATGTGATACATACAAAAACATTAAAAATATGGGTGCAAATAATTAGTTACAATGCCAAATTTGCCTACACCAAGAATCCATAGTTGTTTTGACTTAATATTTAATATATCAAAGCAGTTGAATTTCCAAATTAAATAATTTCGTTTTTTAACACATTCTGTATACAATATAAACGTAGACATTCATATGGCCAACAGCTGTTGAACATCAGTGTACATATGCTTGTATATGCAGTTAGTCAAGTTAAAGTTTTAACAACATAAGAAAAAATCACATATTTGTTTTTAATTTTTAGGGCTCCATACATGCTTGGTTTATTTTAACTTGCTCAAAAATCTATTAAAACAAAGACAAAACCATTTATAAATACCAAGAAAATGTTGTTTTTTTTTTAGCTGCATAAAGTACTATGTGAATTTTTGATTTCGGTAAAACACTTACTTTAGACATCAATACGCTTAATGGTTAAGAACTTGTTGCTATCTCGTTTTAACTAATTGACTTGAAAGTTGAGTTGATTGTGATCTCTGCAGTGTTGTTTTTGTGCTGTCTGTCGCAGTTAATAAGAGATTTTTACCTGTAATACATTGTATATATAGTATATACAATGTATCTTATACATATTTGTATACACTATTTGCCTTGGCAATGTTTTCACAAAATATTTGTGTGTCTTTACTTATATGTAGATAGACTCACTCGCCTTTACGCTTTTCATTCATGTTGTTCTGGTTCAGTTTAAATTTTCTTCATTGGCATTGGGAAACTTATTAAAGCAAAAACAAATCGAGCTATACATATGCACATATGTATCTCTTCTTTTTCTTTTCCTTTTTTTTGCTTTTGTTTTTTTGTTTTGGCAGTTTTCTTTACTGCCGCACGTCGTCGCCTTCTGTTGTTCGTTTTCGCCAGTTTTTGGGCACATTCGATGGAAACGCGTCTTTTTTTCTGAACTTTTCCGCTTTTGTTCTGTGCGTTGTGGTACAAACAAGGGTTGCCTCTGCTGGGGCGGAGGACGGGAGCATTGTCATCTGATTAATCGTTCCAAATATATCAATCTAAACTTAATCTTATCCCATCAATTTCACTAACGAATTGTTGGAGTTCGTCTATTAAGAATTTACCAACGGAACTCCAACAACACACACTTTACATTGAGACATGAAAATTCTGAATTTGTGATAGTACAGGTACACATAATCACACACACACACACAGAGACACAAATAAATACACTTGTCTGTACGTATATAGTATATGTACACGTTGTGTGGGCGCGTGTTTTGTGTACAGGAAATAAGGTTCATCCCAAAGTACATTAGTACACTCCTCGCCCTTAGAATAGACACAGTTGATAAAGTTCATAACCTCAAGAAATGAATAGACCTTTACTTGATTGGGCAGTAATCAATTTCACAATTCTCTTAAGATTTTGATGAAAGTTAAAAAGAATCAAATGAAATTTCAGAGATTTTATTTTTTTGACATAGTTTTGAGTCACAAAAATTTCAAAATAAAGAAATTATTTGCAAATATATTTAGATAACAATTTATTCACTTTAAAAACGAAGTGTATTAAATTTAATAAATAAATTAATTAATTAAATTAATATCTTCTAAAAATCAAAAATAAGATTTATTTCACTTATTAAAATCAAAAAATACATTACATTTCTACAATAAAAATAATCCTGATATTTGAAATGTTTATAAAAGAATTATAGAGTTACCGTTCCTTTTAATTTTTGATAACAATAATTAAATATAAAGGAAAAGTATTGCTATTAATAAAAATAATCCTCTAGGCCACTTTTTCCATGTTTAATTAGCTTTTAACTCAACTCACATTTGTAATCTCTGCTCTTAAAAATTATCTCTACATTTGAAATCAGCCATAGTTAATTTTTTAGGATAGTCGAGAATTGTTTTTGAACAACTATATGTAGATGTGTTTGTCTGTCTCTAATCGATTGAACAGTGCTCTGCAGCTTCCCAGAAGGAAAACTTCCGCAGAAAAATGAACCAATTTGCCGCAGCCCGACTCACGAACTCCGAGTTCGTGTAAATTGTCCTCTTCAAGAATAGCATCGAAAGAGACAGCATGATATGATTGCAAGTAGAGCTCTCAGTTCAAAAATTAAAAAAACATTTAAAACAATGCTATTATTATTCAATATTATAAATAAAGGTATTATCTTTTGTTAACTGCCGTGGGAAATTTAATCCTCTGAGCAAGAATTCCAATCTGAGAAATATGCAGAGCAGTCAGTACCATACTCAGTAAAACGTTTGATCTCGTAGCGGAAGCTGCTGCAGGAATTTCGCAAGCTGAATTGAACGATTCTCACTATAGAGCGCGCTGCTGACAGCCAGCCTGTTGCTTGAGGGATCGATCCCTACTTCATGTAAAATTTTGGTACTTCGGCCGTAGGGACTTTGATCTGTACGTGCCCTCTGGATCGACTGGGTTGTATCTATGAATGTAGTTGCCAAACTGATTTTTATTTGATGCTCTCTGGTCTGGTCGACATGTGAAATTTTAATACATACATACAATGAGCCACAAAAGTGTTGGCACACTCCATTATTTAGACCCTGTACTTTAAAAAAGTACAAAGGGTCTAATTTGTATTTGAATATTATATTATTAGTTAACCAATTGCATAAAATGTTTTCTATTTACTTCTTAACTACTTTAAAAGATATTGGTATGAAACAAATTAAAAATATTAGAGATGTGCCAATATTTTTTTGACTCACTCTGTGTGTATACACACACAAACATATTGAAGATGTCTGTATGTTGCGAACAAGTGAAAAGTGAGAAACATGGCGCACACGTAACCCGGCACGTAACATCAGATTTTAAAGCTAGAACTTGGCGATTGAGAACATTAAGAAAAGAAATACATATATTTACATACATATTGTGGGTGTGTGCGAAAGAGAAGCCAGCACGTTTCTAATGGCAACATTTGTTACAGGTACACGCACACACACACACACACACTCACATACAAATAACAAGCAGCAACATCTGGCTGCCATTTTGTAAGTCCTTTTTTGGGGGGTTTGAAGCTGGCAACTTGTTGCTACTTTTTGTTTTGAGAGTTGTCAGTGTATTATAATTTATTTCAAAATTACAGGGACAACAATCTTACAGTTTAAGAGAGACAGAGAGAGAGAGAGAGATAGAATGTTCTTGTTGTTTGTAAGTGCATAAAAATTTAAATTTGTGAAGCTTGAAGAAATCATATAAGTGCAAAATGATCGATTGGGTGTCAATTGTCCGTCATTCGCGACGTCGTTTCTCCAATTACGTCGGCTCGCGGTCTCCGGTGCGAATGCGTCGACGTCGACGTCAGCAGCTAACAGCGCCGACGCCGACGTCAGCGCCGCAGCAGCAGCACAAATCACGTGCGCAGGATAAAAAAGATAAGGAGCAACATAATAATGATAACGATGGCGACGGTGGCAGCTACGTGTGCTGTTGTTCCAATGTAAGGAGCTTTTTAAAGCCAACCAATCACACTTACTTGATGTGGCGAAGGATAATATTTGAAAACCGTTTTTGTAAACTCACTCATGTAATTCCTTTCAATCACAAATCTCCCTTTTATAAACTTATTTAAATAATTAAACAATGGCTTATTGAATTTATGAAATCCATAATTAAAACCAAAATAAATATTTCATACTTGAACTTTGCAATAAAACCATAACAAAATTGAACTAAATAAAATGAATTTGGTTTATTAGGGTTCTAAAAATGGCGATAATATTTGTGATCTGTTTTACTTTAAGCTTGTGTCACTGATTAATTGAACTATGTACGTACGAGTATTTTTGTTTGTTTGCAAAGATCTGCATTATTTAATTATTTATTTATTCAATACATAGCTTTACCAAATGGTTCAATTACACTTGTGACAATTAGCCGTTAGGTAAATGCAGAGGGAAATGAAATTTAGTTTTTTTGCCACTTCAAGTAAGTGTCATTCAACTACAATAAGTGTATGCGAAATATTTTTGGCAAAGTTGTGTCAAAATTGAAATGATAATATGTATATTTGTGATTGCTTGATTTATATTCAAATATATATTTGCTTGTTTCTTTGGCAGAATCAACGCATGCGCATTGAGTCAGACTGTGAGAATGCCAAAGATGCCACTGCTGATGATGCGGCAATTCAACAATTGCGCAACACGCGCCTACCCCCACAGCAACAGCAGCAACAAGTGGTTCAACAGTTGCAACAACAGCAGCAACAACAACAACAACAACAACACCTTACGCAATCACAGTCCGCGACAACTAGAATCGGGACTCAGATAGTAAGTGGCTGTAATTAGTTCTTTTTGCCAAAAGCTAAAAGTCATATCACACACTAATAGTACTTGTGCGGTGATTATGACCAAGAAAACAAGACCAAGTGGCCAAAAGCAGTTACCATATTCCGCTTACAAAACCCAAACTAAAACCCAACACCGGATGTTAATAATCACCTAAAATAAAAAAATAAAAGCAAGACGTTAATTAACTGAACTGAAATGAAATGGCTGCCAATGGCGCTTGTTTCCGTTTCCGCTAAAACTTTTGTTGTTGCTCGCACAGTATATTTTTTTTGGATGCACTGTTAAAGTTAAACTTGACCCCTAACCAGTGTAGTTGCCAGTTAATGTAAATATCTTCAATATCATTATTTTATAATACCTATTCTTTTTACTTTTTTCTCAATATCATGTATAACGATCACACTTTTTTCTTTTCAATTTTAATAAGTCATTAAGCTAACTAAATTTCATGTGCACATTCCGTATACCATACATATGAACCAGACATGTTTGTATCTGAATTAATAAAAAGTTATTTTACTTATTTTTGTTTTAATTAATCATCTTCAATTTGGGCATGTCTATGTTATAATTTATATTGTAATGTTACGATATTTTGTATTTTATAATAATAAGACATTAAAAAACAACAATAATTAAATTTATCTAATAGTTTTTATTCGAATTGTTTTGAATGATGTTCCAATTTTATGGTTTGTATAACTATTATTAAGTCGCCTATGTGTGTCTGTGTGCGTTAATTACCTATTTTAGATATGTTTTGTACTTTTATTTTAATGTTTTTGTTACTTACAAACGCGCACAGCGGTCGATATGTTCATATATGTATATAGATATGTAGTTAAAAGTCAGTAGTTTGTTTAATATTATTGTTCACATTCCCCTTTGAATTTGTAAAGTTGTGCGCCTTTCTTGGAATCAACCCTGCTCGAAGATCATAAAGTGTTAGTCAACACTAATAGCTGCGATCGATGAAACATCGATAGTTTTTCGCTATCGATAGTGAAGTGCTTATTTTTAAATTAATAAATTTATTTATATTATTTTTTATCGAACTCAATAACCAATACTATTGCAATTTAAAAAAAAAACAAGCGGATCATATTTTTCAATTTGTAATGCCTGTAAAACCATCAGGGGTCTAGGTTGATAAATCATACTGTAAATATTTTCAATAACTCACGAAAGTTTGACCAATCTCTAACAACCGTTTCAAAAATTGTTTTAAAATAAAATATGTGTAATTATTTTACGCAACGATTTTTGATATAAACAGGGTAGGTAAAACATCGATAGGTAGGCTCAAGGTATCGAGCCTCAGTTCCACCTCTAGCACATCAAGCGCAAGCGTCACTCCCTAGTTAAAAATGTTATAAATAAACCGTCTATGCTTCTATGTAGTGCGTGTCAATGTGCAATCGTATGTAATTATTAAATAGGTATTCGTGCAGTGCTAGCGGTAGTCCAACATTAAAAGTGTCAAGCAGTTCTAAACGCTGTAAAGTTTACAGTGACGAGACGGTGTTGCCAGCCGTGACCGTAGGGCCATCAACATCGGTAATATAACCGCTTACGCATACCTATACATCGCGACGATAGTTTGTAAGCATGCTAGAGATGGCCGACTATATGGTCACGGCAAGAATCGAACGCTCGCGCAGCTCTAGTCAGTCGCGGGCTCGCTAGAAAAATGCCAACAACACAACACGGGGAAAAAAGCAGGCATCGCATAATTGCGGCGTAAACGCAGAGCAAATTTTATATGAACGGTCTGTGAAACCTGTGCTACGATAACTATTTGCCAAAACAATGCGAACGGCTAGTGAAAATGTGCGTGTTTCACATAGAAATGTGTGAACAAGAGTGACCCGAAAAATACCAGAAACAACAATTTTTGTTAATGTTTATACATTTGTATATGTACATGCATATGTGTGGGTACATACTTACAAAGAATATACCAAAACAAAGTGCACTCAATGCTTAGTTAGTGGTTACATTGTGAGCAGTTAGAAATACAAATTATTGTTTTAAGAGCTACATTTTTTACATTCGTCAGAATCGCCTACAGATTCACATATATACATACGTTTACACATGCACACAAACATTCAAACGTGTACAAGTTTGTGTGTATGTAGGTTATACTCATGCAAGGCGTAGCGCAAAAAATACCAAAATAGTCGGCGTTGACACTGAGAAGAGAGAGAGAATGAGAGCACGAGCGAGCGAGCGAGAGTTGTGTATTTTATTAATTTTTTTTGTGTGCTTTTTGCTGTGGCAAACAATAAATAAATATACGTAGATATGTACATATGTAATTTGGAAAGCCTAAGCTATACGTAAATGTATGTATGTGTGTGATTAGAAGATTCTCTCACGCTCAGAAGCAGAAACAGTTTTGCATGGTGTCTAGCAAGTTTTTAGCCGATAGTTGTAGTTCGAACTCGTTCACGTTAATAACGCGCCGCTTCTAAGCGAAACTTATTTTATTAGTTGTTGTTATTTATTTATTTTTCATACTCCCTTTTTTTATTGTTGTTGTGGGTGACACTTGTTAGTGTCGTGAGTCACGCGGCGAGAGTGCAAGTAACTGATATAATATACGTGCATATATACTAGCATATATGTATGCATCCCGGCATATGTATGTATGTACATAATACACATGTACATATATTAACTTAATTGTGTTTATTTAGCACGTAACAAAACGAAACGTTGCAACGTAACAACAATTAACGTAAACGTTTACGCGACCGGCATTTGTGATTGTGATTGATTGTTTGTGTTACGTTACGTGCGTTACGTTACGTTAAGCGCTTTAAAAGAGAGCGCCTTGTGATAATATAAAATATGACTACACGCAAAAAGAAGCGTCAGGATGGCAACGGCAGTGGCAGCGGCGGTGGCAGCGGCGTTGGCTTCATTAAGAAAGTCTCATCATTATTTAATTTGGATTCGGTAATGCAAGAAATAAAACAACAAATTAATATATATACATTCGACTCTTGTAGGGAATATGAATTTTGATAACTTACAATTTCATTTAATTAATTGAATATGCCAACCGTTTGACTTACAAGTAGCGTTTATGCAATTTTCGTTTTTGGCAGCTGCTTTTTATACACACTCGAAATGATGATTCCATGGTTTATTTATAAATATATCGCCAGACATTTCAGCCAGCATAAAAAGAACAAATAAAACAAAAATGTATACAAAGCAACTAGAAATTCTCTTTTTCTGTGCACAACGACTTTTCTTTTTCTATTTTGTAGATCACCTCTCTTCAATTTGAATTGCCTTGCTAAATATCAGCGTAGATATCTCAACAAATGTCTTTTTACGCATGCGTAACGTAATTTCTTTAATACGTATGCGCGCACATACAGTCACTTGGAAATGTGGGTGTGTGGGTAAACGTAGATTACGGCAGTAAATGGGTGTGCATTCAGTGCAACTAAAAAAAATATCAATTTGTAAAATTCGCAGCTGCGCTTCTGTCTCACTCACGCATGCCGCCACGCATAATGTCACATATTTATGTAAATATGTATGTATAGGTAACGTATGTTTACGTATACATGTGAATGCGTCAACACAGTGCTCTTCTGAACTTCCTCTCAGCAACTCATCTGCCCTGCTCTTGCGTCTTAGTCTTGCTCTCTCGCTTCCTACTCTTTGTCTCTCGCTCTTGTTCGCATACATTGCTCGAAATAGATCTCGTGTCGTCTACTGCCTTGAGCACCACCCAAAATGCACCCAGCGTAGTCTGATGAGAGCTTTGGTATGCTTTCAAACTGTAGATGCTTAAGATGGAATATCTTAAGAACTAACATTTTACTATTTTAATTCAAAAATAAAAGTGTAAAAGTAATGAATTCAATTTAAAATAGTACACAAAAGATCAATATACATATACATATTTAGAAGTGTAAAACTTTTTGAAATCGGTAGCGACGCTCTCTCAGCTGATTTTTTTTAATAAAAAACAAAATGAGTTTAGACAATATTTTAAAGAGTTTCTTTTCATTTTCGAAAAAATTAAACATGTTGCCTAGTGTTATTAAAAAATATTATTTATCTATATTCATATTTAATCTAGCTTTCATCGATAATTCAACAAAATATTCGTCAGACTGTTTTTAATCCGAAAGTACCTTTAATTCAAGTTTATGATCAGGAGCATTTCAAAGATTTGAGTCATCGATAAACACAATTTTGATTGTTTAAATATCTTTCTGTCAAAAAGTATGTTTGACAAATTAGTCACTTTTGTGTAGACATATATATAAAGTTATTGATTACGAATTCTTTAAGCAAGGCACGTCCTATTCTAAAATGTATATGAACTGTATTCGTGTTTGCCTTTTTAGACTTGGAGGACGAATGAATTGAATATTGAACCACGTTTGGTTCGATTTGGTTCGGATTTGGGTTTGGTTAGGTGTTCAATTGTGCAGGTGTCGATTTATGTGAATATAACGTATGGTATGTGAATATATAGACAAATATGTATTCAATGTTTTGTAATTGTTTACACATATGCGCGTGCACTTTTGGCTTTACGTCAAAGCGTCCACATACCATACAGCATGAGAGTGAAGAAAAAATGGGAGAGGAAGGTAGTGAGCAAGAGAGCATATTATCCACACCCCACCCATTTGTACTCGATTCACATTTGGTGGCAATTTACCGATCCATATTTGGTACGTACAGGGTTACATATGGTACACCCATAATAATTACAATAGATTCATCCAAAAATAATTTCCAAAAATAGATTGAATTTCATAAACCCAATATATTTCAGTCACAATTGGACTACCACACTGATCACATTTTAACCACTATTGCATTTACTCACCCTGGCACATTAGAGTTGTCTTTCTTATTAGTCGTACTTTTTTATCCTTATGCACCCAATATACATATACATAAGTCAGATGAAGTAACAAAGAGTGGTTCAAAATCGCGTTGCCAATGGGGTTATTAATAAAACGAACTTACCTTATTCAAGAGTTTATCTGGCTCATAGAGTTTATTTAGAGACATTAAAAAAATCCGACCCTAAATAAATAATTCGATAAATCTACGGATATCTAGGTATATTTCAAAAGACTTGTTTCTATCTTTCAAGTAAGCCGAATAAAGAAGAGCTTATATCATAGTATACATATATTAAGCTATATACGAAATAAGTGTTTCTATTACAATGTACATGTGTGTAATGTTACGTTAACAAGAGCTACTTCGAATCATCTGTAAACTGAAAGAAATAATATTACCACATTCAGAAATTGGAACCACGCCCCCAACTGCAAGCATAGTCAGAAGCATATGATTCTCTCATTGATAAGATAGGGAGTTTAGCTCTGAGCTAACTATGTTGCCGATAATATGTATATGTGTGAGGGTGAATGTGTTTGTTAGCGTACAATTTGTAGCTGAATTTGTTTTGCGGCCTTTTTGGGGTAACAACAAAACCACAACATTTAAAAATACCTTTGCGGTTGTAAATGAGTGAAAGAGAGCGCATTATTTTAGTTTATGTACTTAACTAAACTAAAACTTAACGAGTCGAACGACCTTGGAGTAAAATCGGTTTATAAACCTTACAATTGCTGACAATATGATGTAATTGTTTATATCAGGCAATAAAACAACCGTTTCAAAGGCAGTACCAAAACCCGAACTGAAAACGAAACAAATTATTTTTCAAGAACCGAAATAATCCTTTTGGTACGTACCGAATCCGAAACCAGAACCGATATTTGTTTCCCTTTGATTAATTAATTAATACTTTTGTCAGTCGATGGGGATATATCACAGATTCCTCGAAATTTACATATGGGCAAATCCGGCAAAAGGTCCACCACGACGAAAAACGAATAAATTAATCACACACTCACATTTTGTGAAATTTTTTCTTCAGAAACGTATTCATGTTATTTATTTAAGCAATTGGCACATAAAATAATTAATTTTGATGGGTTGACCGATTCCTTTTTTGCAAAAATTAATTTTTTCTGTATTTTTGGATAAAATGGACTTGTGAAATGGTGTGTATGAAATATAAGGACTATTCCACAAAATCTCTCTTGAATTGGCAAAAATCTAATCCAAATTGGTTTTTTAATTTCCAGAAAAGTTTAGCTTCATTAATTTATACATAAATCAATATCCCCTTAATCTTAGTGGAAAAAATTATCCGTGCGCGATGTCCCGTGCGAATTTACGTCAAATTAAATTTAAAAAAAATTCAAGTCATCTTTGAAAAAAAGCATAACCATTTTTAAAGGGCACTTCTGTTTCGTGAAAGAGCTAATAAAATGCTATAAGTTAAGCCTTTCATCAGAAAAAAACCGTTTCCTTTTTACCGTTTTTTTACTTTGAATGCGTACGAATGTCCCGTGCGCGATTTTGGAAATGCCCATATATAGATTAATATACTAATATATACATATAAATTTTATATAAGAAATGCATCTTTAAGATCATAATATCATAACTCACGCGTATATAGAATGTAGTGCTAATACGCTACGGAAAGTATCAAGAAGTAAATATTAAATTAGTAAAGCCAAAGCGTACAAATGTTTCTGCTATATTTTCATATGTAGTTTTTTATTTCCTGGCAGCTGCGCTTATATGAGGGATAAAACTAGAAAAATATGTTGTCTGAAATAAATTGAAGAATTTCGACGCGACAACGGATTGAAGACATAATTGCTTATTAGATAGGATTTGATTTGGAACCTATGCATTTAGAAGAATTTGCATCGGAACTAGTAGTAAAAAGTTTAGAAAAAATCAAAAATATAAATAAAATAAAAGATTCTTATTTGGAAGAATTAGTGAGAGAATCTATTTTGAATCAGTTCGTCGACTTGATCTCTTTTTCAGATAGGCTTAATATAGAACTTGTGTAAGAACATGGGCTTTCAAGCAGTTTATGGATATTTCTGATTCGAAAGTATGTGAATTGATTAGACCCTGTATTTTAAAAAAGTACCAAAGGGTTTATTTATTAAGTATATATATTCTTGATCAGCATCAACAGCCGAGTCGATATAGCCATATATAGTCCGTCTGTCTGTCTGTCTATCCCTTTTTGTGTCGCCTAAATCTCAGAGACCATAAGATCTAGAGATACCAAATTTGGCATGTAGGTTTATCTATATCTCCCATTGATCAAGTTTGTTTTAGAATTTTGCCACGCCCCCTCAGCCCCCGTAAATTGAAATACAAAATTTCGAATTACAAGAGCACCTTTAATGCCAGCGGCTTGATTTGGTGCATATAGTATACACAATAGTCATAACCTGTCCTGCAAATTTCATTCAAATCGGAGGATAAGAGCGGAAATTATTCAACTAACAATGTTACGGGCAAAAGGAAGAAGAAGAGACACTAGCGTGTTTATTAACTTATCTTCGTGGTGGCGCCATCTATTGAATGGTACGCAACATTGAAGAACAATCTATAGTGAACGCTTTGCACTCAAAAAGTACAGGGTCTCCTACTGTCGAGCTAGCTCCACTGTAGCTTACTGCATTTTCTTATATTAGTTTGTAGACTTGTTATACTTATAATATAGGGTTTAAATCAATCAATCATAGTATAATAATGTAAATATATTTATTCAAAATGGTTTTGATTAAGACTAGTAGTAAGAACATTCTTTACGAACCATTTTGTTTTACTTTGGCAACATTTATATAAGTCTAAAGATATGTCTATATAAAGGAGCAAGCATGTGAACACAGAGAGAGAGAGAGAGAGAGAGCGAGATAGATATAGAGATAGAGAGATAACATACATGCAGTAAGTAAAACCTGACCTACCGCTCTTGTTAACTTGCCTCGTTATCTGGGGTAGCGACGCTATAAAATTGCTCCACTTTGGGATGCTGATGCTGATGATGATGTCGAGCATTACCCATGTCACGTAGCTTGAGTTGGCGAACGCTTGAGTCGAGTTGACCCAGCCAGAGTCAAAAGGTTAATAAGCAATTTGAGCGTCGCATCGCACGTGAGCAGCGTAATGAGGCAACAGTGGCAGTTGCAACTTTGCATTCGGTTTGCAATTTGTTTTTTGTTTTTTTTTTTTTTGTCCAGTTGCGGCATGTGGCAGCTTAATGAATTCATTTACACTTCGTTGCTAATCAATTGAACTCGTTATGAAACGCGTATGCGTTTATCCCTAGCTGTGTGTGTGTGTGTGTGCGTGGGTGTGTCACATACACACATTGTTATTTCGTTTAAAAAGGTTACAGATTTTACAATTTTGGAAAGTATATTTATATAACTTTCAACTCTATCTCTCTCTTTCTCTCTGTTACACAAACACGTGTACATATGTTATTTGCATGAATTGATTTTGGGTGGGGCATTTACCGTTGTATCGCATATATGTGAGGTGGGGCAACCGTTGCAAATTTAGAATATATTTCAAATATGTATAACTGTGAAATTGGCACTTTACCTTAGTGATTACTATTATTACTAAGTACAAATAAAAGGTAATAGTTTTACAGCATTTACTCAATATTGAGTTACACTCAAAATCAATCTTAAAATAAGTTAAATCCGACTTCCGTGTTTTTTTGAATGAATTAAAGTTTAATTATAATTTCTACACACACTCAGACGAAATAGGAAAGACGTTAATGAAAATGATATGTATCTAGTCATCAAATGTACTTTTTATATTTGTATTAAAATGCTAGTGACGACAGTTGCAAGCAGTGCACAAAATAAGGTAGAAATTGCATTACTTTAGGAGGATACTAAAAAAATGGAACGCTGATATTTATCTGCCCCTATTTCTGTGCCTTTTTACGCTGTTAACAAAACTCGGCAATAATTTAGGAAAGTAATAAAATCGGTATATATCTAAACTTTGAAAAACAATTGTAGATTATCGACACAAGTCGAGGAAAATAACATATCTTTGATTGTGTTAGTCAGTAATAAGAACAAGAGTAGGTTGAAGAAAAGAATTTTTTATTATTTTACTGACAATCTTAAGTATATGTTTGATTTTATTTTTGGACCAATCCACAAATTGTCAGCTACACAAGGCATCCTCAACGAAGGTAAGCAATTGTCAATTGCAAACTGTGTGTTCCTTTGAACTTAATAAAAAACATGTGTTCAACTTTATATCTGTATAACTTTGTGTTTTGTGAATATTCTGTCCTATTAATCGTCTTTTATTTGTTCACATCCGGTGCGGAAAAGCATATGTAAATGTATTTGATTATCGCTAACTGTAATACACATAAATATACATAGATATTTACAATTAGTTGCATGCCACACAAGAACAACCAAAGCGGCAGCAACAACAACAACAGTAATAATTAATTCATTTTAAATCAATTATACAAACTGTTTTGTCCTTTGTCCAAATGATCATTACACATAAAACAAACATCATCAATAAATTGTTAAACGGAAAATGTTATTGTCGTTAATGATAAACATTCTCTAATGGAAATTTCTGATCCTTGTCTCTGCAGGTGAATGGCGATGATAGCTGGTATTATGAGGACATTCAACTGGAGCGTGGCAACTCTGGATTGGGTTTCTCAATTGCCGGTGGTACGGACAATCCCCACATTGGCACCGACACATCGATATATATAACGAAACTGATTCCGGGCGGTGCAGCAGCTGCTGATGGACGATTAAGCATCAATGATATCATTGTGTCTGTTAATGATGTTTCCGTTGTGGATGTGCCACATGCATCTGCTGTGGATGCTCTTAAGAAGGCCGGCAATATTGTCAAGTTGCATGTGAAGCGAAAACGTGCTGCAAGTGCAACTGCAACTGCAACTGCCACTGCCACAGCCAACGCTGCCTCAACAGATGTTCAGGATAGCGGCAGTGCAACAACAGCAATGTCAATGCCGACGGGGCCAAAGGTTATTGAAATTGATTTAGTTAAAGGGGGCAAAGGATTGGGCTTCTCGATTGCCGGTGGCATCGGCAATCAGCACATACCTGGCGACAATGGCATCTACGTGACAAAGCTAATGGATGGCGGTGCGGCCCAAGTCGATGGTCGTCTCTCTATTGGCGACAAGCTCATTGCGGTTCGCACTAATGGGGTAAGTGCTAAACAAAATTACATTCAGTTGTGTTCAACAAGCCTCCAACAATCGAAAGATTTCATCAGTTTTCAGCTTGTATTCAATTTTGGTTTAACAAAATGATGGCCTTAAACATGCTTCAAAACAATCTAAGTGTAAAAAGTTAAACAAAAATCAAAAAGTTCTAGAAAGATTGGTTAAAGATGTCCAATTAGTTTGATGTATATTTTAATGACACACAAATTGTAAACAATTTTGACAAAGTTTATCAGGCTTGTTCCTGTTCCTGATCTTACATTCACTCATTTAACAATATGTTTCACTTTGCATTTATGTTGAGTAGATAAGAATTCAAAGTACATTTAATATACAAAATTCAACCGATTTCAGAACAGAAAGTGTCGGAAAGTGCAATAAAACATCAGAAACTATTTGAAAAGCATAAGATGGAATTCATTTTCGAAACATTTCTTCCATTCCAAATCAGATGCCATCAAACTTCTACTTGATGTGCGGAAACAACAAAAAATCGGTTGCCAAATCAGGATTCTACTCCTACATCAATCACCTATTATTTTGATATATTGGGTTGTTAATTCGCTATGTCGTCATGAACATTGATTCGGATAGTTATTTGGGAACTTATAAAGACTTTGAAAATATAGGCCTTAATATTTTAGAAATATCTTCCAATTGACGAAATCTGACTTTTTGTTTATTATCAAGATCTGTAGAGCTTTGTAGAACACATCTGATTAAAAAACAATATGCAAGTGCAAAAACTAATAAATATATTTATCTCGATAGAGTGAAAAGAATCTGGAGAATGTCACGCATGAGTTAGCTGTGGGCACGCTCAAGTCTATCACTGATAAGGTTACATTGATTGTGGGCAAAACGCAGCATTTAACCAGCAGTGCATCACAGTCGGGCGCCGGCGTTGGCGTTGGCGTCGCTGCTAGCTTGAGTGGCAGTCAACTTGGCCAACAATCGCAGGCACACTCACAATCGCAATCACAATTGGCAACCACAGCAGCAGCTGCAGGAGCAACACCAACCACAGGACGACAGCAACAACAGGAATCAACAGGTGCGCTTAACAATGTTGGACAGACAGCAACAGTATCAGTCACAGACTCAGACTCAGTCACAGACTCAATCACAGTCACGGCTATCATCACAACTAGCAATTCCACCATCACCACCAATTCCATTACCAACACCACCACCACCAACAATTCCAATACTACCACCAACAACATCACCAACACCACCTTCACCAATTTAATCTCAGTCAGCAACAACAACAACAACAACAGCAGCAGCAGTAGCAGCAGCAACAACATTAACAACAGCAACAACAGCAGCAGCAACAACAACAGCAGCAGCAGCAACAATAATCACAACAATTTAGCTGCAGCTACAGCTATCACAACACAACTACCACAACAACAACATCAACAACAACAACCACAAGCACCCGCCTCAGCCTCCGCTTCAGCCATAGCCTCAGCCTCAGCCTCAGCTCATAATGCTAAGCTTGCAATGCCAAGTGTTGAATTCAAGCGTTCCCAATCACCCTTGCCAAGGCGTAAGCGAATCCGAAACATATTTGAACTTGAATTATCCTCTTGTATTAACATTCTATACTTCATCTAAAAAAGAGCCCTATACCATGTATATTCAATAGATTCATAATCGAATCATAGAAATAATTCACGAAACAATCATAACACATCGAATCTTGAGATTGGCTAAAAGTCGTGTACGACTAATTTGAGGCAATCGTGCAGTTCCAAAACTTTTTCTGTATAGGGCTCTCTACTAACTGCTAAACTAATGCTGCTATCTATACCTTCACTCTAACTATACATATGTACAGCAATACTTTATGTATTTTCTGCTAAAGAACAAACTCGGGTTATTTAATAATGAGCTTTAAAAAAACACATCAGATAAGGCTTTTAAATTATCAATTAAATGGATGAATAGAGAGATACATAAATACAATTTACCCTTTTATAAGTATATAGAATTTTGCTGAAACAATTTTGTCACCATGTAAATAGACACTTTGCTGTATATTCTCATATCAAACTCGGTGATAATTCACTTTTTGAGATCCATTTCTCTTAAGAGCTTACACGGCTTTCTGCTTGTGTGCTTGCTAAGCTGCTGGTCTTAAGTGTTGTTTGCTAACCAGAATAAATATCGGAATCTTACAACACTGTTTTCAGTGCTGTTCATTTCAAAATACGATCCCAAAAAAAAGAAAAGAATAAGAACGTTGACAGTCTAAAATAATGAACTTTAACATGGCATCCTCTTTGAAACGCATGACTTAAAAAAAGTACAACTGTTTTATTTATTTTTTATTACTCTTCTATGTGTGTTTTGTCCTATTATAAGATCATCTTATACTATTTGTACTATTATCACTGTTTTTCACATAACACATGAGAGTGTGTGTATTTTTTTAAATGTTTTATTACTGCTGGAAAGCAAACGATAACACTTTATTTCGTTCGTTGTTTATCTTATTGTCTTTTCAATGGATTCAATATGTTGTTGTTATTACGACTATCTTTCTTTTTATGCGACTTTATTTGAGTGAAAAGCGTGCTCATTTCATTCTGTTTTATCTTCCATAAATTTTTAAAAAGCCCGCTTTTCATTATTTTTATCTTTCGTTTTGCTCAAATCTTATTCTGAAAACCCAGCAAAAGACTTTGAGAAATGCCAAGATTTCTACTTTATATCTTTATAATTGACAACAAACAAGTCAGCTAAACCTTTATAATTTGTGTTTATAATTAAACTTCTCTAACTTGATTATTTTATTGCGACTTTTTTTATTGGACTTCTGTAAAACGAAGCTCGGTAAAAAGTTGAAACATCTTTTCTTACATTTTTATAAAGAAATTCAAGATCTATCTACTCAATAACTAAACTGACAATATCTTTTATAATATTATATTTTCTATAATTCTTCTATTTCTCTGTCCTTTCCTGTTTTTTTTTTTTTTTTTAACGAGTTTTGATTGACTTTCTAGTTTGTGGTTCTATCAATACATGAAATCTCGCGATCTCCACTAATTCAATTACCCTTACCCCTTTTTCTTTCATGTCTCGATAAATGCACGTGTGTGTGTGCATATACTTTGCTTGTGTGTATGTGTAACCGTTACACGCGTTGTGGTTGTTATTTATATCTTAAAAAAAAAAAAAAAAAAAACACAAAAAAATACAATATTGCGGCGGTTTTAGAGCCCGGCTCAAGATACGCATCGACGAATGTCCTGGCGGCCGTGCCACCGGGTACACCTCGCGCAGTCAGCACAGAGGATATAACCAGGTGAGTTTTGCGACATGAAGACTTGAATCCTCTTTTAGCAATTCAAACATGTCACATTCTTAAATAACATTTTTTAATTGATGATGATTTCTTTCACTTTTTTTGTTCTTCGCAATTTGCAATTTGGCACAGGGAGCCACGCACGATTACGATACAGAAAGGACCCCAGGGTCTGGGCTTCAATATTGTTGGCGGCGAGGATGGACAGGGTATCTATGTATCATTCATATTGGCTGGCGGTCCGGCGGATCTTGGATCCGAACTGAAGCGCGGCGATCAACTGCTCAGTGTTAACAATGTGAATTTGACGCATGCTACGCATGAGGAAGCGGCACAGGCACTAAAAGTAAGTATAAACCATTCGAAAACTCGCAATTTTAATATACGAGTGTATCAATTAATGATTGCATTATGTTTTATCTAGACATCTGGCGGCGTTGTAACCTTGGTGGCGCAATATCGGCCCGAGGATTACAATCGTTTCGAGGCACGCATTCAGGAGTTGAAGCAACAGGCAGCGCTTAGCGCTGGTGGCTCTGGAACTCTGCTTCGCACCACACAGAAGCGATCGCTTTATGTGCGTGCTTTATTCGATTATGATCCAAATCGTGATGATGGTTTGCCATCACGCGGCCTGCCCTTTAAGCATGGTGACATTCTACATGTGACAAATGCATCCGATGATGAATGGTGGCAGGCACGCCGTGTCCTTGGCGACAATGAGGATGAACAAATTGGTATTGTGCCATCGAAACGGCGCTGGGAGCGTAAAATGCGTGCACGTGATCGTAGCGTCAAGTTCCAGGGACATGCGGCGGCAAATAATAATCTAGATAAGGTACACGCTCAAAGACTTATGGTTTAAACGAGGTCAAATCAAGTGGAGTATGAAAATATGCATTGTCGAATTTGTTTTTCCTAGAAAAAAGAAAAAATTTATCAATTTCTCTTTGACAAATCTCTCTCAAAAGGCATTTTCGGCTAGAAGCATCAGTATAAGGACAGAGATTGATTGTTCGACCCTGTATGAATAGAAATATGTAAAAAACGGGACGAATTCTCAATGTCAAAACATTTCTGGATTAATTTCCTTATTTGTAAGCTATAAGCTTTTCTTTGGAATAACTCTCCACACAGCTTGATAAATTTATTCAAAAATTAAATTATATTAAACGTAAATATTTTGTTTTCAGTTGCATAGAATAGTTCTCTATAGATAGATTTTCCTGCTGTATATATAGCATATAAAGTTCATATCATATCAGGAATCACACTTCAGAGAAGTTCGTCTGTATTTCAAGTTCAAGAAGATCAAATTTGTCGTCTCTTAAAGTCTTTCAAATATCGTGACTAGGCTAAGTAATAACTTCACTTGAGAGTTGGCCTCCCTCATTATTATCATTTTTCTTTCTGTCTCTTATTCTTTTGTCGACTTTTATAGTAATCTTCTTGTTTTGTGTGTTGTAAATGTAATTACAGCAATCAACATTGGATCGCAAGAAGAAGAATTTTACATTCTCACGCAAGTTTCCGTTTATGAAGAGTCGCGATGAGAAGAACGAAGATGGCAGCGATCAAGAGCGTAAGTAGCTGCAAGTGCGAAGTCTCGATTAAGCCAAATGCAAAATAAAAATAATCGTGTAATCAACAATTAACTAACAACAATTACAACTCGACTACAACAACAACAATAATAATATTTATTTATAATAATAATAACAATAACAATTACAATTACAATTACAACTACAACCAGATCAACAATAACAACAACTCGAGAGCGAACAGAGCAACAATTTAATATTGTCGATAATTTGTTATACGTGCTCACAATTATCAACTGTCTCTTTTTCACTCCCTATTCCCGTCTCTCTTTCTCTCTCTGTCTGTCTCTTTCTGTTATGAACGCTTTCTGTGTGCATCTCTCTCTATTTCAAACTGTTTGTGTGTGAGTGTGTGCGTTGTTTAAGTATAAAATATAAAAAGTTTGTCGCTCTCTCTCTCTCTCTCTCGCGTCTCTCTGTAACTCTCCCTGTCTTTCTCTGTGTGGATGTGTGTTTTTTACCTTGTTCTCTTACGTTTCTTGTATTCATTAAAATTTATTTACTTACCAATAAATAAAATATATAATTTAAATTTGTTTTTGTTACTGTATCTGTTTAATAAACATCTGAGAAGTGTGTCAGAAAATGCGATTTTTTTAAAACTATCACACACATACAAAACACACACAATCACACACCCAACCATAACCTTAAATTCTGTTGTAAGTTCCTCAATGGAAACTTTCCGTCCGTTCAACCTGTTTCAATTTCTATATTCAATTATTTAAACTTCGTTTAAATTCAAATTCATACAAATTCGTCTTCAACTCGAATTTTTTTATATTAATTTATATACAAGTATGTATTATACAAAAACATTTATTGCTTACTTTGTTATTTGTTATTGTTTTTTGTTTTTGAAAATTCATGCATTTTTCATATTTTACGTTTTGTTTACTTTCATATTTTATTTGTTCCACTTTGTGCGATGGTATCCTGCGTATCCCTGAATGATTCATTTGATTCACACATGATATTAACACTCTACGCGTGGACAACAACAACAACAATCACAACAACAACAACTACTCATACACCCAACTACACACACAATATTTATTATGTTGTTGGGCGTGTCTGTGAAGAAATTTCTGAATTTTGTGAAATATATCGCAAAAAATGTATCGAAACAACAGCAAATGGATTTGTAAACAGCAACAGTGAAATCGATGTTAACAATGTTAACAATAATCAAGCGAATGAACCGCAGCGTAAGTGTGTCTGTGTGTGTATAAACACACCTATTGTTCCTTATACTCTTGCAGAGAGTATTTTAATTTAGCTACCAAATATGTTGCTTTTGTTTCTAAGTTATTGTATTAAGTCCGTTTTTTTTATTTGATATATGCATATGTCGATCAAATCGAGTCAGATCGGCGCATAATATCATATAGTTCTTATAATGATCAATTTGTTCAAAAATGTATATCTGTTTTAGATATGAAAATAAAACAACAAATGTCTGTTAAATAAAAATTCAAAATTTCGTTTAAACAAATGTACTATAATTAGTTGATATAGAAACAATCCGTTAAAATCAAACAATTTCTTTTTGTTGGGATATTAGTTATAACGTTCTTTTTTTTTTTTTTTGTTATTTTAAACAAGTTTTATTGTAATTAAAAGATTTTAACATATAGCTGCCAAAGGAATAATCGGTTGCAATTACATAGAACACATCTGCAAGAGTATGTAGACTTCGGCTTGCCGTAGTTATTGATTCGAACTTGTATTTTGTTACATTTTTTGTTATAAATATTGAAATTTGTGGAATTGGATATATTTATTAGTATTATATATGTGTGTGTATGTTATATTTCAATGTATCCATCTATCTATCTATATACATATATCGTATATATACATAGATCTAAATATGTTGATTTTGTCTATTATACTACGTAAAAGTATAAGCACATCTGGTATATGTTTTTGAGTGTTTACATACTGGGATCGGATCTACATATTACATAATTTACATGCCATCAAAATTCACAGCACATGTAAACATATTAAACACTTACTAATTAAATAAATACACACACACATACACACACACATCACATCTCACACATACATACATTAACATTAATTAATTAATCATTAATATAAAATTAGAGTGAATGTAAATGAATTATCATCGTGCGGCTTCAGCGTTCGCTTCCAATTTTCCTCGATTATCAGATATATACATATGTATATATTGATATAATAATAGTAATATAGAGCCAAGGATAACATGTGTGTGCGATATGTGCTTAAAACAGCTACAACTATTTTAAGGCTTACTCCAAATAGAGCTACTACCCTTAAACTAAATATTGGCTTTGATGCAAACAAACAAACAAAAAGAACACTGCGAATCATCAAATACAACAACAAGTATCTCGACATACATACATAAATACATATAGACATACTATGTGTAACTGTTGTTTTCATACTGTTCATACTACATACTACTATTTACTACAACTATTACTATTACTATAACTACAACTATTTACTTTTACTATTACTATTACTATAACTATTTCAAAAATTGATCTAATTTGAAACGCTATTCTGTTTTAAACTGACCAAAATGTATGTCTTTTTCGATTCTCTTTTTTGTTTCGTTTTTCTCTTCATTTTTCTAGCTTTTATGCTTTGCTACACACAAGACGATGCCAACGCTGAAGGAGGTATGTACTTGACTATAAACCTGAAGCTTAACCTTAAACACACACATACACACCCATCACACACACACACAAACTCACACACACGTACACCTATACATATACATAAATATTTAGTAAATATGCATATATAAATATCTACACTTTAACACATTATTTTTATACATAAACAAATTTTGAATCAAACTAATTTTACACCCACACAATCATTTGTGTACTAAACAGTATCTATTATTTAGCACTCATTAATACACACACACACTTACAACTGCACTGTCCAACACGGATTGCATTGACATTTAATTCATTAGTCGATTAACATTTAATTGATATCCATTAGTAGAAAACAATACCTAATACCTTCAGCTCATTCCACATCCATAAACAATTACTCTTAATTCTTTAGTTGTATTATTTAAAGAAGAAGAAAATATTATAAACATACATAAATACATACATATATACATAAACATAAACAAATTGCATAAGTCATAAATTAGTAATTAAGAACAATTTACATGTGATCTTTATTTATTTATATATAGTTTCCAATTCTTATTTACTATTAGTACTCATCGAGTTTTTTTTTTTTCAACTGGTACACACTCTTATATGTTACATGTATGTATACATATACATCATACATCAATATGTATGGATTATCCCTGTACAGACTATAATCGAAATTATTTTCACTCTTTCGAGAGCATTTTTTTCAATTCTTTACGTTTTGAATTTGAGTTTGTCAGTCATATACCTATACATTGAGTATCGAATCCTTTTAGGTATAGTAATACCTACACATGTGTCTTATGTGTGTGTAAATATACGTATATATATACATACATATATGTATATATAAATTCTATATTATGATAATAATACACTCTCTATTCAGTACTATGTACAATACTTACATGTATAATATTATGAGAAACATATTTTCTCTGCGCATTTACATAAATATATATACATACTAACGTAATCTATACATATTTAGTATCAATTAAATCCAATAACTTATTATTGTTAATTGTAACTAGATTCTTGCATTTATTATAACTATTATTATTTGATATTTACCGTTCAATTCATTTGTTTAGTTCAGGATTGTATAACTCTATCTATCTATCTCTACTCGTACTCATTTGATGCCCGATGTATGTATTTGCATACATATGTATGTAGCTTGCATACATCGTATAATTACAATACTTATAACCAACTAAAATATTTCGAAATAACTTTCGAAAGTCAACTATAATTGTGCTTATTTCTGACATGAATGTCTTAATGTTCCTCTTACTTTATTCTTTGTTTAACTTAAAAACTACTAAAGTAATACAAATTTATTATACGATATATGCTTATGTATGTCATAAGTACAACAGTTACATATACATATATAATATTTGGATCATCGTATCATATAACTAAAAGTTAGAAAACTTTTCAAATTATAACAGTACAATACTTTCGATTGTGAATTAAGATTCTGTTCTGTTCTGAGAATCATATAACTGTATGCTAATACTATTGATAAACTATTTGCAACTTACATTTTCCGTAGAGAAATCGTATTAAAATATTCAATACTATCGTAAGACTAAATGCGAATACTATCGATACCTTTTGATACAGCTTCGAAATCTGATGGAATATCTTAAAGACTTTTACTTGAAACAGTTCTTTAGGGCTTGTGTTACACAAATACTCATATATGTATATTTGTTCAACATTCTTTTATAATATACATACATACATATGAATACATAGCTGTATATAATTACATATCTGTGTGTTTAATTTGTCAGTTATTGTTGTGTCAATTTAAGTTAATTAATAAGTAAGTGTATACTTATTAAGTACTTATATTAACACTTGTCTCAGGTCTCTTAATTCACCTTGATGACATTTGGTTTGAGTCCAAAACTTTAAAAAGACATAAAATAATGAAATTATACATGACTTGGGGACTTTTATGTGATTTGAATATTAGATACTTATTTGTATCTTTTTTATTTGGAGCTCATTTAATATGTTCACATTTATTCATTTGAATAGCATTTATATTTGTTTGCTTTCACAGTTCACAGTTCAGTTTTGAGTCAATCGAATCAATTCTTAATTCTAGCTAATGTTATTCACTACTTTTTCTGTAAATATTCAAAATACAATCATACTTTTATACACATTCCATTTGAGTAAGTAACTGAATTTCTACTCAAATATCCCCATAAACATTCGTATATTATTTGGTAATTGGTGAACAATTCACAACATGATATGCGATAGTTTATGTTAAACATTCTCACCAAAGCAAAGGCAAACACGTACAATACACTACACATACACCCAAAAGCACACACACACAAACACACATATCTGACACAACAGATTGTCTTAAAGATCATTTCAATTTTCCAGGTTAATAAAAACTATTTCGATGATTAATTTTGTTTATCTTTTTCTTTCTTTTTTCTTTAACAAATGATTTCCATTTTGACTTAACCATTGTGTGTGAACTCTTTTGAATTTTCGGTTAAATATATAATAATATATATATATATATATATTTGTATATATATATTAATATATTTATATACGTCTATATATCTATTTACCAACTGCTTCATATACTTTCTGCTGCCTACTCTGCTACTATTCGACTCTACTACTACTTCTATCATCACTCTACTACTATTACTATTATTAATTAAACTCTACTACTCACAAAACTGTGTTAATCGATACGACATTGTTATAATTTCGTTACGTTTGATAATTTCCATGCATACCTATACTTGTCAATTAAATTGTAATTAAAATAAAAAACAACAACAACAAACAAATACCACAAAAAAACCAACTACAACAACCCTTATATTAAACTTGTCAATATGATTATCCAATATGCTATCCAATATGCTATTCTTGTTTTGTTTTACGAAACTTTTTTCCTTTTTTTCGTTGTCAATTGAACCAATCCAACATTTTTAACCGATCGATGGAACCATTCCACCTAAACCATAACATATTTATCTATATACATATGCATATACTTATATATATATATATATATATTTACACAACTGTATATATATATATATCTATCTATACATATTTGTTACAACCATGCGCTCGTTCATATACTGCGACAACAAATACTAAATTTATCTACTATCCCGTACATTACAAACAATCAACCAACCAATCAATCGACCAATCAACTAATCGACCAATCGACCAACCTCTATTCGATATATATCGTATGTATGATAACACATTGCGCACAGGCGAGATAATCTACAGAGTGGAATTACCAGATATGGAGCAGATAACATTAATCTACTTGGAGAATAATGATGCTGACTATCGTAAGTCGAGCAACTAAGCCAACAATTTTTGTAAAAGATCAAACAAAAACAAAAAACAAAAAAAAACCATATAAATGCAACAAACAGCTATAAAGGCCCTTAAATATTACAAATAAATTAATTAAAGCTTACGTTTCTTATCAAAATAGGTTTTTAATCAAAAAACAATATCAAGAATATATATTTTTGTTTAGTTTTTTTTTCTCTATCTCTCTCTCTCTCGTTTTAAAACTATTTGTTTTGTTTTTTTTTTTAATGATTTATGTTATCAAACAAAACGAAAGTGCAAACAATTTTAATTTTATATACCGGTTATTTAGTTAGTTTCCTATCTCTATTTGTCTCTCTCAATCTCTCTCTCGCCCTAACTTTCACGCTCTTGCGCTTTCTCTCTTAGTCTATCACTCATACTCTCGGCATTTTTCTGCCCTATTGCAATATCTTAACATAATACTTAACTCTCGAATAGAATTATTCTTTACTAGTATTATCTGAGCATTTTCAAAACACATTCATATTTTGGAAGAATGCTTTATTAAGGGTATTCCACATCTCCATTATTCCATTATAGTACCATGCAATTGAATGGAGACAGAAATATTACATTGTTCCGCTTTCATTTTCTTCTAATCGGTTGTTTCTTTTCTAATATGCTTTTTTCTAACATCTGATTAAAAAAATAGTATGGAACAAAGTGATATTCTTGTACCCATTCAAGTGCATATCCGTGTACCCCTAACTAATTTTAGAATCCATTCGAATGTCCGATTAACGTTTTAACTAACAATCTAATCCAATTAATGCGAAAATTTCAATGAATAATGTAGATCTTTCATATGGCTCTCTCTCTATTCTTTTATTTATATGTACTTTTCAACTTTCCTGATTTATATTTTCCTTAAAATAAAACTTACATTATTCATGCTGATCTGGTAAAGATATTAGTATATCCTAAGTGCCAAATTCTCCCTTGTAATACAACCGATCTATCGATAACTTGCGGTGAAATTTGTCTACGAAGATATCTGTCCGTGTGCAAACCCACATTTGAAGTATTCGTACATATTTAGTTCTTTGATTATGGTAGGGAGTGCATTCAAAGAGTTGTTAGAGTAGAAACATCTTTATATTTCCTTAGAGTTAATCGTTCTCTTCTGTAGATTAGATGAGCTACAATGTATTTGCGGTGCGTTAAGTTAATTTGCCTGTTCTCTTGTTCTCTTGTAAATTTTCCCTTTTCGCTAATTCGTTTACCTTTCTTTTTTAGTAAGGCGTCATGTTTTTCTATTTTTATGTTTCTATTGGTATTTGCTTAGATTCATAATGTGCTTTTGATCTCCATTTCACTTTTATTCATTTAGAGCAAATTTATCTGTAGCGATGCAAGTCAATAAAAAGTAATCGATCGTTAAGAGTCAAAGCTATCCAACACCGATAGATGTATTGTTATTGTCATTTATCGTTATCGATATCGTACAATTTGCACGCACATTTGTCATTATTTTTTTTTGAAAACCACTTCATTTATTGGAACACACAACTGAAAGCGAACATCCCTTTAAATCCAATAACTTTCCCAAAACAGGAAATGAAACCTGCAATACGATTTTCTTTATATACATAAATAAATGTACTCGAATTAGTTATTTAAGGTTAAAACACGAATGCGAACCGACTATCGATCTAAATATATAATAAAATTATTAAATGATTAATGATGATGTATTGATATTAATTTGATGATACTTAACTTTGAAACCCATATGAAGATGAATAAAAATCTTGTCTGATTTAAGAAGTGTTGTTCATTTATGTACTCCGACTACTGACTTGTGTATCATTATCCTTTTTCACAAGAGATCATCAATACTATGTATACTTTTTTCATTTATTAATTTTCTTTTCGAGTGTTTTCTTTGATTAAGTTTCCTACATATATTGGCATAATATCTTTTAATTCACTAATTAATAGTTATATCTTAACATGAATTGCAAAAGAAATACCCATGACATGCTGTTACAGAGTGAGTAAACTATAATTTCAACAAAAAAAAGTTTCCTTGTGAAATCGAATCAACAACACAACACAACCGAATGTTTTCATCGAATTTTAAATAGTCCAACGCTAACCCGAACCAGACACTGAAACCAAAAACCAAAAACCACAAATCAAAAACCGATACCTCTTAGAAACGTTGATCCTAATAATTATTTTTTAGGCTAATTATACATAAATGTATAGTATAGAATTTAAGTAATATATTATTAAATGAAACTGAAATTTCTTCATATGAATCATCTTTTGTAGTAACATATCATTTTGTTAAATGTTTGTCTTTTTACTAACTTTAGTTTTGACATCAATATTTATTTATTTATTAATTTGTATATGTTTTTGTAATTTGTATGCAACAATTAACAATTAATCAATTAGTTAGTTAATCACAATAATAATTAAGTTGTATTTGAGATTTTGATCAAGTTGATGGTGATTGTGTACTACATATGTATTTGTTGCTCGTTTAGATCATAATAGCATTACTTTAGCACTTTTCTGTCTATAACTTTTAACATAATACGACCACTATGTATATATGTATGTAATACAACGATTTACTTTACATAAAAATCTTAATAATACCACTGATATAATTTATTTTCATTATGATTATACTTATTATTATTATACTTATTATTATTATTATTATTATTATTATTATTAAAATGGCAGTTAATTTTTGCTGTTTTTTAAACATCCGTCCCCCGTTCCACCCAGTCCCAGTCCCGCCAGATCCTTGCGACATTTGAGATTATCAAACGAATATTTTTTGCTACTATTTCCATTTTTAATATATTTCTTAATTTATTTTAAATACGTTCCTTACTCAATTTAGATCAGAATTTACGTATACTTAATGTAGCTTACACTTTCTTTTCTTTCATGCCTAATTTCTTATTTTTTCCCTTTTGATTAGAAGCCAAAGCTCGTTTTACTTAATCTTAACATGACTCTACTCTTTTTAACTTTTGACCTTTAGCTAATTAATTAAAGCTGAGAGCCATCGTAAACAATTATTAATTTAAAAAACGCTTGAGGACACAAGAAAATAAATTTCCTTGTTGCGCTGTCTCTAGCTCACTCGCTCTCTTCTATCTATACCTCTTTTTATCTGTCTATCTCACTTTATTTCTGTTTCTATGTATATTCTATTCGAAATTTAAATAAAATTGTATAACCGTATAAACCTTATGTGGAAATAAAAATCAATTTGATTTCTTTACTGACCCTTCCTCAAACACCCACCAACCAACCAAACAACCAACCCAGGACCTTTTTCCACTCATTCTGTACATTTTGATTTTGCACCCGCACAAAACCTAATACCATTGCCTACTATGCTTACAGCTTCCGAGGAGAACGTGCTGTCCTATGAGGCCGTGCAGCGTTTGTCCATTAACTACACACGTCCCGTCATTATACTGGGACCACTTAAGGATCGTATTAACGATGATTTAATATCTGAATACCCAGACAAGTTCGGCTCCTGTGTGCCACGTAAGTATTGTATAAGAAATCGAATCGTGTAGGGAATTACCGACGTTCAATCAAAGGTCACTGCGTTATATGATAGGGAAAATACTTATATTCTCTCAACACCAGTCAGTTAGTGCTCTGCGAAATCTAAGGTTATTTGGCGACTTAAAATAACTTCATTAGTTCAAGAATTGGGAAGTCCATCTCTTGTACTGTTTAAGATAACATACATAGGTGTTTAAACAGACCAAAATATTCAAAAAATTTAAATTCCAAAGAACTTTTAAAAAAGTGGGTTGTGGGCGTGAGCTTCAACCTCGATGTTGATGTAAATCGAAATCAATCTTTACAAATCTGGTTGTTCTGGTAGAATGCGGACGCATTCAGTCAGTTAAAAAAGAAAAAAGTTATTAATGCAACGACCTTAAATGATATTTACCATGATAAAACAAAAATAGTTTTCAAAGCAGCAAATACTTAAAATAATAGGCAGATGGTTAAGCTTTTATACCATAATCTTAAATATAATAATAACATAATAACTGATAAATCCGTAAGATATCACTTAAGGGGCGCTACTTCTTCAAAACCCAAATATTTTTTTGGAAATTAGGATCTTTTGTTAGGTACTAGCCAAAGTTTAGTTTGAATCCGAATAACGGTTAACAAGATACAGAGGTTTTAGTGATGCAACTTTTGAGATTTTAGAAAATATCGATTTAAAAAATGTTCTTGTGTTTATTGTACTGTACTTTAAAAAAGTACAAAAGGGTCTATTAAAAGGGGTCCATTAAGTATAAATATTATTGATCAGCATCAACAGCGGAGCCATGTCCGTCTGTCTGTCCCTTTTTGTGTCACCTAGATTTTTGCCACGCACCCGGAAATTGAAAAACAAATTGTAAAGTCGAATTACAAGAGATCCTTTAATGCTAGCGATTTTTGGTACCGAACCTATCCTGAAAACACCGCTCAAGCAAAATCTTGGCGTGATAAGTGCTATTTGGAGTCTGCTCCTTAAAAAAAAATGGAACAAATGTGTTATGATGGCCAGCAAATTTCCTGAAATTGGACATGTAGTTCTTTCGATTAAAAAATTAATCGATGTTTCGGTAAACAACAGAATCAACGGAAGCATCAACATTTGTACATCTTTAATATAGGGAACAAACTGGATATTGTGAACAGGCCTTGCTAAAACTAGTTTACTGTATCCAGACTCAAGTATCTATACTTTTTGGGGTATGGCAGGCTTCTGTCTGCGTTTTAGGCACATTTTACAATAGGATCTAATTTCAATGCGGAATGTAATCTCTTTCCCACAGATACTACGAGACCTAAACGTGAATACGAGGTTGATGGTCGGGACTATCATTTTGTGTCTTCGCGCGAACAAATGGAGCGTGATATACAGAATCATCTGTTCATCGAAGCTGGTCAATACAATGACAACTTGTATGGCACATCTGTGGCAAGTGTGCGTGAGGTGGCCGAAAGGGGCAAACACTGTATTCTGGATGTATCGGGCAATGCAATTAAGCGCCTACAGGTGGCACAACTCTATCCCGTTGCCGTTTTCATTAAGCCCAAATCAGTAGACTCTGTCATGTAAGTGCATCCTCGTCTATATATGTAGATATGTAGTATATAATCTCTATAATAAATATATGACTAATTTATTCTATAGGGAAATGAATCGTCGCATGACCGAAGAGCAGGCTAAGAAGACGTATGAGCGTGCTATTAAAATGGAGCAAGAATTTGGCGAATACTTTACGGGTAAGAAGTTAAACAAGTTGAATATGTCAACTGATTAATTCACCAACAATGTTAACTTGTTCTTATCTTTTAAAGGCGTTGTACAAGGCGATACAATTGAGGAAATCTATAGCAAAGTGAAATCAATGATATGGTCACAGTCGGGACCAACAATTTGGGTACCATCGAAGGAATCTCTATGACCAACAGCCACAACAACATGGACACTGCCGCCTCGAGTACGTTGTCGACCTGTTTCGAGAACAACAAACACAACAACAACATTAACAACAAATCAGCCGCAACAAAAAACGTCGCACTGATGCACCACAATAACAACAACTGCAACCACAACAACAACATCAATGCCGATGACCATAATAACAACAAAAGTTACAGCAACAACAGCAGCAACAGCAGCAACAGCAACAACAGCAGCAACAGCAACATCAACATCAAAATCAACAACTAACCAGAACAGCCAACTAGATGTTGTTAATGATAAGATGGCTATTATATAGTTAAGAATCATTTAGAACCCCAAACAACCTACTTATATATAAGTACTTAAAGGATTCTAGATTCTTGATTCTGGTTGAATTTTTGTTATGTGACAAAAAGCTGTTCCATCTGAAGCGGCGGCTGTTTAGTTTTTAGTTAGAACAAAATTGATAACAGAGAAAACAAAAAAAGATTATAAATTGAAGCATGTTATAACAATAAGATCTATAATATGAAGCAGATAATATTCAATGCAGAGAAAGAGAGTAAGAAGTAGGAAGAAACGTGGAGCTTGGGAGGTAGAAGATGAGGATGATGAAAAAGTCGGAAGGAGAATGTTCGTTAAGAGCTAGTGTTGTTTGTTTATGTTGATGTTTATACGAGAGTTATAGCGAGTTAGTTATGTTGACGCTAATGATAATATCGTATATTGTTATATACATTATAATTATATACATTCTTATGATGTATATTAGGATATTTGTATGTATAACTCTTTAAGTGCGACTATCGTCAAATATACTAACTATGTTACTGATAGCAATTGAAAGTTGACACAATTGGCAGTTACGATATATATATACATTTATGGGTACATATAGACGTTGACGACGACAAAGACGAAGCCTACGACGATAAGTTGGTGCATTTGTTGTTAGATGTATGGTATTTTTTTCCCCCACGCGCCTTTGCCTAATGCAACACTAATCACACGATAAGAATCAATATTCATATATGTACTAGTACATATGTATATCTACATATACACACATATTTATATGTATGGTATATATACTTATATACACAAATACCATGTAGCCTAACGAAAGTAAAGCGTCAGCAGCGAGAGAAAGATAAAGATACAGAGCAGAAGGAAGAGAGAAAATAAGTTTAGAGTTCTTTCAATGCAAAAAGTCATTTTACTACTTAACATACATATAACAAATTGTGGAAGCATCGTGTGTTGATTTAAACACATCCATGAGCATATTACGATCAATACAACATATACAAATTCATATACACATATATTTAAATATATATAGTATATAGTTCACACAAACACACACACACACACATACCGATACGGTATAATTCTACAAATGAATATGCAACAACTCAAATGCCCCAAGAGGTATTTACAATTTTTTTTATACAAATATATATCGACAGCAAACGATTAGCTAATGTTCAACAAAAAAAAACAAAAACAAATTTATGAATTATAGACAACGCACATAACTGCTAAATATTATTTTTTTTCTATACATTTTTTAAATTTTCCCTTTTTTTCTAAGAAATTTAGTAAAATTCAAAGTTTATTATAAATATTACTATTATTATTCCTTTTTTTTGTTTTTGTTTTGAGTGTGTCGCAGACTCCGCAATAAATGGGAAAGTAATCGCGTATTATATATTTTGTCTATGTCCCTTAATTTGTAATATGAGTTTATACACACATATATATATTTTTTTGTAAAATATGAAACCCTCTTCGAACCCCGCTTATAAACATTATAAAACATTGAACAGTATATGTACGTGCAGATAACTGCATACAAAATTTCTTTCTTTCACATTGTTGTATTTAATAAAGAAACCTAAGCGAATTATAATAATTTAAATCTAAACAAAAGCAGTAAATGTAATAAAAATAAACAAAAACAAAAACACGTATATTTCATAAAAAAAACGCATAAAAACTTTTTACTCTCAATTCTTTTCTTACTTACATATATGATAGACGAGCCTTTAATAAGGATAATGTTTAATTGAAAGACAAGAACAAAAAGAAAAAGATAACAAGAACCGATGATTTTGTACATTGAAATGTATGTAAAAGCAATTCTGCAAAGAAAACAACACATACAAACAACAAAATCCCTAAGAGGAATCCTTTTTTTTTTTTTTAATTGTATACCTATAAATATATCGAGTGAGCCACGACTGCGGAAATAGGGAAACTTTCAAAAGAAATCCAAAACGAGCAAAAGTATATCGAGTATATCGATTTGATCGAACGGATCGGCGATATGGTTACAATATATTATAAGATCCCGATAGATGTGATGTGATGATGCTAAACCTGAGCGATATGCCCATTTTTTGAATCAAATAACGATTGTAAGTGTATGGGGAAACGTTTTAAAACGTGCCCATAAATGGAACTTATGATATTATATTAAGCTGGCCGTGATGCCCGTGTGTGTATTTTTTTTATTAGATAAGTAAACGTTCATCCATACGACCTTAAACTGCCCAAATTCCACCCACGGGGGTGAATTTTTCAGTGAGCCAATGAATAATAGATCTCTTATGAAGAGGTAATGAGCGAATAAAGCACAAAAGAATTTTTTACAATAGTTTTCCATCCATTTACCCTACATGCAGGTGGACTTTCCCAAATGCTCACGGTTTGGACAAAGTCAGCACAAACATTTACATATGTATGTTTATACATACATAGATATAACTACTTGGCTAATCGCTTTCATCTTCTTCTTGTCAAATAATGCTACTGCCCTCAGTTCATATAAGAACTTCTCAGTCTACTATAAGGTATATCTTGATCGATTATATATTCCGCCTTGCATTATCTCTTAGTAAAGTACCTCGCGCCTCTGTGTAAACAAAATCAAACGGAAAGCAATTTAAAGTACATAAAGAATATTACAAAATACATAGTTACATGCATGAGCATATGCTTAGTTACATATGTATGTATGTACCATGTAGGACACGTTCAAATAGTTATATATGATAACGATAAAAACTAAGAGAAATTAATTAATACTTTAATAACTAATGTATCATTTAACTCTCAAAACATACTCTATATAAAAGAAATTAATAAATCTATAGAGAGGATCATGTAACACATCTTTATGGGGTCTCTGATTCCAGATTCATAAAGTAAAGGTAAACTGTTCCAAAGCCTTAAATGCAATTAATTACAGCATTTACGAGAATTTCCAAAATTACATACATACACATTCATGCACATGCTTAACCATCTGAATACGTATTTGTAACAAAAGAAAAGCGCAAAACAAAAAACAAAACAAAACCCAATTTAGACAATTTTTGATGTAGCCTTAGAAATGTATGCAAGAATTTACCCTAAAACCAAAAATAAAGATGAATGAAAAAGTGGAAAATGAAAAACTAATATACACACATACATGCATACATTGCTTACATATATGTAGTATGTATATATATAAAATATGTATGTATATGATTGCTAATACTGAAAGGCATTTAACGATCCATTGTTATAACGATTTCGTGCTACATCATTAAGAAAATCGTTCAACACAAATAAAGTGGAAGCATTTCATCAAAATGGTGCCTTTATCAGTTATTCTTGTTGTTGGTATGCAAAAAGAAATTAATAATAACTATAATACAACAATTGATATACCTAAGTATGATAACCAATATTACATTGTTTATAAATTATAATAGTTGACGTAATTAAATCATATTATTATTATACAGTTGCGGGCTGTGATTTCTGCTCGAGCAACTGACAACACATCAAAACTGATCTTTAACTTTTTCTGCTTAACTTTCCCACACACACATACATACCTTTTCCTGATAATTTACTAAATATACGTATACTTATAGCAATGGTATACATCAAATCACAAATCAAGGGATATGTTTGTTATTGTTAACCTAAGGAAAAGTTATAAAACACAATAGAGAAAAAGTGAAAAGTGAAAAATGAAAAATGAAAAGAGAAGATAACGTATGTACCTAAGTACAACTTATTCGATTGCCTTTTAAAGTTAAACGATTTGTTGTCCTTTGGCGAATAAGTGCTTTAAGTATAGTACTTACTAACATATTGAATTAATTTAAGTTACGATACACTAACAGACAGACACGTACAAGTACAGATATACAGATATTCAAATCAAATATTGATAATTAACTGCAAACAGGCTGCCTACTTATATTCTATTTCCACCAAAAAGAAATATATACATTTTTCGGCATTTTTTACACATATTTTTTCATTATTAAAAATGTACATTTATTGGTAAATTTGCAAAGAAAAAAACTACAACTGCAAAACACTTTCTAAGTATTATCTATACTTATAGATCTGATAAAGGTATATAAAACATGTATAGTATAAATATATATATTTATACTATTTATGTGTATGTATTTTGGCCATGCAGCTGCTGAACTATTATAATACTTACTTAATAATACTTAATCACTCAGCAATACATATGTATGTAGAAGAGCTCAAGTGCTGTATCTAGTATCAAGGGATAACTCAAGTAATTCGCGGTCGTGGCGTAGAATTGCATACAATAACATACTATACATAAATACTATATACTTTAGCACTTATGTACATACATACATACATACATGCATACGCGCACACACATTCACACACTAACATTGCTGTGTATTTAAAATTAATTATAACAACAAACAATTTATAAATCAATCCTGTATTATTTATTATTTAATAGTTCATCAAACAAAAAGAAAAGAAAATTACAAAAAAAACGATGCGATATTCGTAATAAACATAAATTTCGATACGTAAACATATTACATATTTCTAGCTCTTGTTAACTTTTATCGAGTTAAGCTTAATCGAAATTATGAATGCCTATAGTAAGTATGAACGACGACTTTTTCAGATAAATAATACAAATAAATAGTAACTTATTCTTACTAGAACCTGTACTTTAAAAAAGTACAAAGGGTCTGTTACGTTTGTGCAAAAAAAAGTGTGTATAAAAGTATATATATTCTTGATCAGCATCAACAGCCAATTCCAAATAGCCATGTCCGTCTGTCTGTCCCTATTTTGATCACCTAGATATCAGAGACTATTAGAGAGACATCGAGCTTGGCATGTATATATATCTATATCTATATCTTGCATTGATGAAGTTTGTTTTAGCATTTTTCCAAGCTTCCTCCGCCCCTAGAAGTTGAAAATCTAAATATCAAAGTCTAATTACAGGAGCACCTTAATAATACTAGCAGCTTGATTTACATTTTAAAAAACATTATTGTCCGAATCTGTCCTGAAAATTTCATTCTAATCGGATCATAAGCGCGTAAGTTTTTCAACTTACAATGTCACGGGCAAGAACTCTGTGTTTATCAACTGATATCCTCGTAGTGGCGCCATCTATTGAAATTTCTGGTATGCAACATTAAAGAACAATCAATAGTGAACGCTTTGCACTCAAAAAATACAGGGTCTCATACCATCATAGGAAGAAACTTTATTTAGCTAGATGAACAGCACTTGTTATTTTTTTTTTTAATTTGTTCACTTGTTGATTGTAAATATTACGCATTTGCACGATAGTTTCCATTTTTCCACCCAGTAAAAATTCGATATGAAGGAATTTTTAATTTTAATTTTTTTAATTTTTATATGCATACTAGAGTTCTGCTCGAATGTATTAATTTGTAACTAGACAACATTGTACTGTCGTAACTGCCCAGATCGTTTCCTTTTTTAGAAGTTCAACCTAGATATTCATTTATTGATTACAACAAGTACAATTTTGTATATAATTTTGTTTTAATAAAACCTACAACCTATCTCAAAGCCTGTCAGCGGCAAACTAAAAAGCCAACGTCCTGCAAGTGATTAGACTAACCAGGTTAATTACTTTGAAGACAAATGGAAACATTTCATCCCACCCTCTCCCTGGAATCAGTGAAATTCAAAGGAATTTGATGGACTGGCCATTAATGTAATTGATTGAACATGCGTGTTGATTAGTCTGATGATTTAGTTTATTTATTTAGTATTTATTAGTTTAGTCACTAGCGTGAATGGGATTTATGTGCGTGTGGCTTGCAGATGAAGATCGAATTGCACCAAAGTTATAAAATAGGAAAAGGCCGTCACAGAAATGAGATAGATTAGACGACGATCCAAATGCAACAGGCCGCACAACATGGGCTGACGATGTTGCAACAGTAGCAACGAAAAGTGTTCCACCTGTCATGGTAAAAAATAAATGATGTATTTGATTGAATAAATTCATGTAATTTGTCGGAACACCTCTTGGTCCACTTTGGGCGGTTCCAGTGAGGGGTAGCCGGAGTATTGACGAATTGTCACAGCCAGATTGGATAGCTCCATCTTTATTTGTTCATTGACCAGGGTCACCATATAGGTGTCCAGATAGAAGGCAAGAGCGTAGATGGCGCTGACCAAAACCGGATACGAGACATTGCCAACGGAATGTGTGGAAACTAGATTGAAGATGGTAAAGAAGTTGGTCAAATTATTGATTAACGTGGTCAGCATCAGACCAAGCAGTTGCAACTGATGCATCCGGAAGCTCTCGACATACAAATCACGAATTTCCATGAAACGTTCGCGCAATAATTTCAATCGATCACAGAGCCTACCACAGTTGATCATGAACATGCCACGCCTCAGTCGCGGTTTCTGCACTTTGGATAGTTTTCGAACCTGTCTCAATGCGGACTGTAATTGTTCATGCAACAGGCGCAGATATTTGAGCACACTACTGTTGAGCCAGTAGAAATAATCGGCCATGTTCTCCGTAAAGTTCCAAAGGATAAAAGAATAGATGGCAAAGTGCAGCCTTAAGTTGCCGGCATCCTCGGCATCCGTGTCGCCGCCTGCCACAGCAAATATGCCACACACCTGAATGATCATCATGACGTTGATCAAGAAGAACTTGAAGTACATGAACATCTCAAAACGTTTCTTTGGCCATCTCGGACCACGGTAATTGGCTTGAAAGTCCGCTTCCAATTGAGCTCGTTGCAACGTGGATCGACGATTGATGGCGTTAAAGTGCAACGTGTTGGCCATATATGTGACAATAACTGTGGCATATTTGATCAACGTATTGGCAAATGATACATAGAGAACCAATTGCATACGTTGATCAATTGTTCCCATCAGCTTGCGAAAGTTATACCCAAAATAACACGGCGCAATGATAATTAACATCAGACTAAAGGCGTGACTGTAGACGATAAGTAATATCTTCAACGGTCCTTTCAATGGCTCCTGTGGCATATAGTCGATGTGCACCTGGCCATAGATGTTCGCATAGATGTGCCCATATTTATAGAACTTGAACTCGTGTCTCTCCCAGAAACTTTGCTTTCCCACTGACACTTTTGACATGTCGATTGACAGCCTGACGGAGTTGCACTGTAAGCTCAGAGTTTTTCTTTATTTTTCGGCCTTACGTGCCACACATTGTTGCATGGCGTGCCCCTTAACAGTTGTTGATTACGTTACAACGATAGCATAGTGTAAAAATAAAAAATAAATACATACATACATATCTAGAATTAATCTTAAAGCAGGCAAATCACGTTCGAGTGTTAAAACATTTCGTTTATCGATCAATTTACCAAATTGTCTGAGTTTGTTTTGTCAATTGAGGGAGGATGTAAAGAAAGAACACTTTCTAAATAAAAACAAACTTAATAACCCCCCACAGGTTATAAAAAAGATAAAGAGAGAGAATAACATAAAAGGCTTGGGAAACCTGATGATAAACATTTATAAATTAAAAGAAACGGGCTCTGCTATAAATGGAAATGTTTTAGCTAGTGAGTAAGGGATACTTTTGAGCAAAAGAAACACTGAATATGTTATTGAAACTTAAATATCTTTATATAAAGAGTTAAGCAGGGATCGTAACTGTTACTTTAATTATTAAAAATTAATAAACAACTTTTATTTTAGTCCCTGTACAAAATTAAAAATGTGTAACGAGTATAAAGTATTTATATTTTTAGCCAGCATCAACAGCCGAGTCGATATAGCCATGTCCGTTTGTCTGTCCGTCCCGGTTCCTGTTTTTCAGATCTTGCACAGATCAAATTTGATTTAGAATATCGCCACGCCCCCGCAAATTAATAGAACAAATTTTAAATTGACAAAACAAATTTCAAAGTCGAATTTCAAAAGCTGTCTTAATGCTGGCGTCTTGTGTTTTCCTATATGTGATATAACTATAGTCTGAATCTGTCCCAAATTTCAACTCGATCGGATAATAAACTCGGAAGTTATGCAACCCACAGTTTTTAACGTCGGGCTAAAGGAAGAAAAAGAGACGCTATAACTACAAAGTACAAAACTTTCACGACTATTTGCTCTTTCCCATAAATATAGGGCCTCTAACTGACGAGCTGTATTCGAATGTTCATAATAAAATTAAAAGTAAAGCACTAACCAATGAATACATAGATGTGTCAAACAGCGATTTTCGTGTTACGCTTTTTTTTGCTGATCATAGGTCCAAGATCGGTCGGCAAATTTTACGAAGCTTGTAGGTCAAGCCGAGCGATCAACGAACATAGCAGACCTTGCCGAGCGAGAGAAACGACTTGATTGCATCAGATCGTATCGACCTTACAGCAGAAGAGTAGTCTCTGTGTCGCTTGCTGTCTCATGTTTTTTGCGGACAGACAAATGCGCATGTATTTGGGGTGGGTTTTATGAAAACTGGCTACAGCGCGTTGCGTCGATCAGTAGTGAGGTTCATTTAAGAAATATAGAAGCACATAGATTTTGGTGGCGCACAGTGGTTCGCTGTGACTTTTTTCTGTACAAAAATAATGTCTTCTGCTTTTAATATTTCCGATCGACAAAATATGTAGATAACATATTTAAATTAATGCATATATACTTTTGTGTATTGTATGTATACAAAAACATATGTATATATTGTAATAATTTGACGAATATCATGCATATCAAGCAAGCATTTATAATATAAAAGCTACCATTAAAACAAATTCAACTATAAGCAATTATTGACAAAAAGTCATGTTCACTCATATTAAAGATACACAAATTAACTGATAATTGATTTTTAAAATTTAAAAAATTCTGTTAGGGTCAGAAGACATTATTTTTGTACAGAAAAGAGTCACAGCGAACCACTGTGCGCCACCAAAATCTATGTGCTTCATAGATTTCTTAAATGAACCTCACTTCTGATCGACGCAACGCGCTGTAGCCAGTTTTCATAAAACCCACCCCCAAATACATGCGCATTTGTCTGTCCGCAAAAAAAAACATGAGACAGCAAGCGACACAGAGACTACTCTTCTGCTGTAAGGTCGATACGATACTGATGCAATCAAGTCGTTTCTCTCTGCTCGGCAAGGTCTGCTATGTTCGTTGATCGCTCGGCTTGGACCTACAAGCTTCGTAAAATTTGCCGACCGATCTTGGACCTATGATCAGCAAAAAAAAGCGTAACACGAAAATCGCTGTTTGACACATCTATGTATTCATTGGTTAGTGGTAAAAGTTTATCCTGTTTCCGGATACTGCATTCTAATATAGCATATCTAGGATTTTCCCAATAATCTGGATCATTTTTTTCAGATTTGATAAAACTCATAACTTTTATTTGGGCTCTCTGACACTTAGAGACTATATTTTATTCAAAATTACCATTGGCGTGAAAATTTATTTTATGCCAAGTAGTTACACAAAACTAATTTTAAAACAAGTTCAAAGAGTTTTTTGATGCGTGATCCAGGATATATATGTATGTAAGTATACATATACTTCAAAGTGTCTGGCACGCCTCATGACCTCCTCATAAAGATGATATAAATCTCCAGTTATAATTATTGAAAAGATTTGGCTAATGCAATAATGGAACCAGATGTTTGCAAAATCTGAAAGGCGAAAAAATTGATATTCGATAGAAAATGGATGAGTTAATTAAACACAAACTGCGCCAAATGTGCCCAAGGAGGGTGAGAAGAAAGGTACAGCCATGGTAATGGCTCTCTGCGATCGCAGAATAAATAAGTGAATATAACGACGATGCTTGGGCAGACAGAGATGCCAAGAACAGGTGCCCATAACGGTAGCCAGTTCCATGCTCTATTAAATTTTTTTTAAAAAAAAGAAGGAGATTATTGTTAATCTAATAAGATGAAGTCTTTAATTTTTACTTACGCTCTCAGCGACCAAAGTACCGCCATAACAATAGATGAGCAATTGACTGAGAGCTGCAATCGTATAACTCACATAGAGAACGGTTCCAAGTCCAATGCCACCGACGGTCATCAGGTTGAAGATGCTGAAGGCAATCACCATGCTTGCGGAAACAAAATGCAACAGAGTGATGATCCTATAACGTTCTCGAAAGAAATGTGTCAACTGAATAATCCGATTCTGTCGCTTAATGAGAAGCACAAGCGATTCCTCAAAATGTGCAGCCCGCACTCCATTAATCTGTACGAGATCTTTAAAGAGAGTTACAAAATCTCTAAGATAGATTGTAGAGTAACTCACTATTGTATGGACGAAAGAGAGCACGGGTGTCAGCCTGAAGGGATTTAAAGAGTGTGCCAATGTGCACACAGCACTCAAAGTAGAAAGCATCACAGCCACCGAACATGAAGACTGTAATATAACCCGTATAGGCAACAGAAAGATACGTAGCCGGAAAGAAAGGCGAGCTGAGTAGAAATTTGGGCATGCTGAAAGAAGCATTACACAATTGTTGACAAGTAATAACTAAAATGCAATCTTTTTATAACATTTAAGATAAGAATGGAAAATAAATACTTTAAAGAAAATGATATTTGAATGTTGATATTTCTTCCTTTGGCTCGACACTTTAAAAATTTTTTGTTTAATAACTTCGGAGGACACATTCGGACTGTATTCTATACTATTTTAAAGTACAGGGTATAAAAACTATTAAAATTAAATATTTAAAAAAAAAAACGGAAACCTTCAATCGGCAAACCTGTTTGTACACAAAAAAAAGCCGTGCCAAAATTAAGTTTGAATGACCTCGAATTAAGTATTTCGGATTCTTAAAATCCATGCTTTATTTATATATAATACGCCATTGAAAAACCTGAAATTATTTAAGAAATATTCGGAATATGGAAATTGGACTTAAAAATTTTGTTGGTTACATATTATTGATGTTGTAATTTACATTTGTTGGGTACAAATTACACTTCTCCAACAGCAAATGCTTTCTAAACATGTTCTACATTGAATTGTACAGTAGGCCGGAGCGAAAAAAACTTTTTTTTCCAATTTCTTGAGTGCGGAATCGTTGACCCGCTTTGAAATAATAATGTGTGCAAAAATCAGATTTTTTGGAGCCCACTCTAAGGTGGCGCACTGACGTTCTTTATTCCATCTGGAATAAAAGGAGCGGTTTTCTTCATCGCATCGTGACGGGTGATGAAAATCAGAAAATCAGAAAAGGAAGAAATCTTGGGAACTACCCGGTCATGCTTCTACGTCGTACCTACTTGAGAACGCTCAAATGTGAAGTCCTACCCCACCCGCTATATCCCCCAGATATATATTACTACTTGTTCCTTGACTTGTGTTAGCAGCTTCACTCATATGAAGACATCAAAAAATTACTTCGTTCGTGGATAGCCTCAAAGGATGAACACTTCTACCGTCAAGGTATTCGAGCTCTCCATAAAAATCTAGCGATAGTAATATTTTGTTTGATTCATTGTTCACCATTTTTTTAATAATAAAGATATATTTTAGTAAAAAAAAAAAAAACTGCGAGAACTTAATTGCGCACCTAATACAACTAACCTTAAATAAAGTACAACTCTAACTTTACTAAAAATGCGTAGGAAAATTGATTATGTAAGTAAGGTTTTTAAAAAAATCTCTTACAATTTTTTTTTTTTACTCTGATTTTTTAAAAAGGTTATGCGAGTAATATTATTTTCCAAATTAACTGACGTAAAAGTATATCAAAACAGTTTTCCAAAGCGAATACACACAAAATAAGTTTAAGAAATCTTGAATGGAGATGTTTTAAATCTTAGATCATAATAATTTGAATCATAAAACATAAATTCACAAGAACTTCAATTGTGCACAAGAAAATTTGAATCAATATTTAAAATCGTAAGTATGAGTATGTTTTAAGTATACAATATCTTAACTCGTGTTCAAATAAACTTGAGCTAAAATCGAAAACTCCTATATTTACACTACTTAGTTGCAGACTTTTTAGTACCTGATTCAAGCTTAAAGTGCACTTAACTCAAGAACAAACAAACAATAACTTAAAATAAGATCTCCATTCTTGACTACGTATAACAATTCTGTACTGAGTGAGATACTCAAAACTCACGTCATGTTGAAGGGTGTGCTCCAGACAATATCGTCTACACGTCCATGTAGGTAAAGAAACAAGGCCAATAGCAGGGGCTTCAAATTGTACATGCTGCACGTACAGAGTCCAGCGGAAACTGGCCAGAAATTAAACCTAGCCGCAATAAGGGAATTCTTTCGAATAATGTCATACGTTTCCTCGTTGTTACCATAGTCGAATAACAGATGTTTTTGAAGAGTCACCACGTAGAACAGCTCGTGACGATAGCGCAACATGAAAAACATCTTTATCAAGGTGACAGCCGAGGTCCCCGCCGGACAAAATGTCTCCAGAGCCAACGTTATCTGATTAGATCTTGCGTACATGAAGCCAGCATGCAACTCGGTAACCACGCCGATGGCCAACACAAAAAAGTGGAGGACGGAACGCCATTTTAAAGTACCTTTTGGACCCGGCCAATAGCCCATTATGCTCAGACATAAACGCGGTACGGCGTAAAAGTACAGCTCCAATGGCTGGTTTTCCCTTAGATAACGAAATGCAACGAATTTGACCATGTTCTAAACGAATCTTAGACTCGATTCGATTGAACTTTACTTTTTATAACTTTTTTTTGATGACTGTCTGACCTTATATCAATTCTCTAATTGACTTGTTGTGCAAGCAATTAAATTTTTTTAGTTTAAAAGTTTTGATGCTCAAGCTGTCTATTCTCACAATTTTGCAATTAACCTGCATGAGAAATAAGGAAACCCGTAACCTTATATGTATTCCTATTGAACAGGTACAGTTTTGTAGGTTTTTACTTAGTTACCTCCTGTCAACTTCAAGGCGAGTTTAATTTGTAATACATTACTTATCAGTTTTAAGCAGGGAATAAAACCGTAACCGGAACCGGAACCGTTAACTGAAATTCGTTTCGGTTTCATTCCATGGTTTTAAGTTGAAACTTTCAACACAAGTGTATACAAAAAGTATTTGTCAGTTGCAGGAAATGAATGGGAAATTTGAGACAGTGAATCAAACCGAAACAAATGTCAGTTCCGGTTTCGGCTCCGGTACATACCGAATCGAGTAATTCGGTAAGATGTTCTACCTCGGCTTTGTGCTTTCCGTTCTGGTGTCAGTACCGGTGCATACCGGCTTAGCAAATTAATTTTCAAAACTTGTAATATGTTAAAGCACTGATTTTATTAACAAATATATGTAAGCATAACAAATTTTAAATTCAATTAAATATTATAGAATGCAAAATTATGTTCATACGAAAACAACATAAATTTGTTTCAAAAATTTACTGGTATCGGTATAAACGTTCCGGCCATCGGTTCTCAAAAACAAATTGGTTTCGGTTCTAGTTCCAGTACTGAATAAAAAAACGGTTTATCTATTTCATGATCGGAAATTTATTATTTTTATACTCTTGCAGAGGGTATTATAATTTTGTCCCGAAATGTGTCACGCATTGAAGGAAGCCTCACAGACCCCATAAAGTATATATATTCTTGATCAGGGCGACGAGCTGAGTCGATATAGCCATGTCTGTCTGTCTGTCCGTCTGTTTCTATGCAAACTAGTCTCTCAGTTTTGAAGCTATCTTGATGAGACTTGGTACAGGTCCGTCTTTTTGCTGCACGCAGTACATATGTCGGAACCGGCCGGATCGGATAACTATATCATATAGCTGCCATAGGAACGATCGGTTAGAAAACAACATTAAGTATGAAAAACTTTTTTGCTTCTCAAAAATATACACATTATGTATTTGATTAAGTTTTAAACTTAATTTAAACTGCCCAAATTTGGTGTAAATCGGACTATTATATCATATAGCTGCCATATGCACGATCGGTTCGAAAACAACATTTAGTATGAAAAACTTTTTTGTTTCTCAAAATATCTCAACCAAATATACACATTGTGTGTTAGATTAATTTTTAAACAAGCTGACCAAATTTGGTGTAAATCGGACTGCTATATCATATAGCTGCCATAGGAACGATCGGTTTGAAATCAACATTTAGTATGAAAAACTTTTTTGTTTCTCAAAATATCTCAACCAAATATACACATTGTGTGTTTGATTAAGTTTTAAACAGGCTGACCAAATTTGGTGTAAATCGGACTACTATATCATATAGCTGCCATAGGAACAATCAGATGCAAATTAATGTTTAATATGAAGAGCTTTTGTTTTTTTCTAAGCTAACTCACAGATTGTTTTTCTCTCGACAAATCTGACCATTTCCCGCCAAATCGGACTGTTTCCAGCCAAATCTGAGTTTCTTACTCCAAAGGCCAAAGTCCAATTGCAGCGAAAACTTTAAAACAGCGTACATGGAAAATGTAAATTCTCTATTTGCCAGTATTTTACATAAAGCAAACAGAAAAAAAGAATAGATAAGCAATATTTAGCCAAATTGATGTTACCTATATTATTACAATGGGATCGCATACATGCTCAGCATCACTATGCTTATCATCAAATAATAAAGAGAAAGACAGAGACAGAGTGGGAGAGAGTTATTAACATGACATTGAACGCCCTACTGCTAGTCAGTGTTGCCATCTCAGCATTTTCCAGACAGATCTTTCCTCTTTGAGCCGGAAAAATTACATAGATCCGCTATCCGAAAATCTGTCTTGTTTTATAAATTAAAAAATTTAAACAAGTGAAATAGGTGGAATACATTTTTTTCCAGAACGGTTTGTCCTGTTTTTGTCGCGAGTATTTGGCATCTCTACTGGTAATAAAGACGAGAGAACAGCCTAGATAGAGCCAAGTGCGGTCGAAAGCTAGCTCTGGATTAGCACGATAAGATGTAAACATTGCAAAGCGCAACACATAAATTATTTAGCTGCGAAAGGCGTACAAAGTTTCCATTCAAAAAATAGAAATCAAAAAGCAATACCAATTATGTGGGACAATATGCGCAACAAGGTAATATTGGTGACTGGTGCAGGTGCAGGCATCGGGAATGCGCTGGTCAGGCAACTGGCGGGTGCAGGTGCCACAGTCATTGCTGTGGCACGCAACGAGCAGCAGCTGAACGAGCTCGTTGATTCTGATAGGGATCACATTAAGCCCCTGCTACTCGATCTGTCCAACTGGGATAATGTGCGTGAGGTGCTCTCCAAAGTGCCAAAACTCGATGGTCTGGTTAACAATGCCGGCGTGGCCATTATTAAGCCCTTCTGGGAGTTGACCGAAAGCGATTTCGATACGTAAGTATCTTATAGCTTATACACAGCGCTAGGAATAGGTATCTATTTATTTTTTTCATTTAATTATTTCATGTAGTTGAATATGAAAGTTGAGTTCCAATACCAGTAAATATTAATTAAGAAGTTCCCTTCCATTAAAATCATAGGTATTTGGGATTTTGAACTTAACTAAATATTTCATTGGGATTTTCACGACTAGTAAATATTTAAATGGGATTTTTCATACTTTGTTTTGAACAGAACGATACGCTGACTTGATATAACATAGTCATGTCAGTTTAACCAAATTGACTAATTTGTATTTAAAGTTTAAACATAATTTCTTTTAAATTTCCCAACCAAACTCTCCAAATGTACATATATTGCATATTGTTGTATACATTCTGAACAAAGTTCATATAAAAAAATAATGCTATGCTGATAATATTATTAATAAAATATTTCAACAACTTGTTTGCAGTCATTTTGATGTGAACATCAAGGCCGTCTTTGCTGTGACCCAATCGCTGTTGCCCAATCTGCGCAATGGCAGCTCCATTGTCAATGTTTCATCGATTGCGGCATCTCGTAGCTTTGCTGGACACACAGCCTACAGTGCCACCAAAGCGGCATTGGATTCATTGACCAGGTCACTGGCCCTGGAACTGGGACCTCGACAGATACGTGTCAATTCCGTCAATCCGACGGTAGTTCTCACACGAATGGGAAGGGAAAATTGGTCAGAGCCGGAGAAGAGTGGTCCATTGTTGGCTCACATCCCCCTAAAACGATTCTGTGAAGTGCGCGAGGTTACCGATGCTATTGCTTATCTGCTGAGCGAGAAATCCAGTTTTGTCAACGGTCATCACATCAATCTCGAGGGTGGTTATTCTGTATCCTAAGCAACGAATATAATTCAACTAAATATTTGTGTATTTTACAGAATACAAATGTCTGTATATTGCAGAATATCCATTTTTAAAACTGTTTTAAATGTGTTTTTACTCATTTTTTGTTACGCTTTATGCCTCTCTTTAAATAAAAGTTTAAATGAATACATTTTCACAATTTACTTGCAAATCAGAACTGTAGTAGTAGTTTATAAATTTTCTTTTTTTTGTTTTTGGTTTATTCAACAAACTTGAAACACTACTGAGGGAGTCATTTCAGAAGTTCTTACTCAAGTGTACAATTTTTATTGCGATAGCTTTATTTCGCAACTACCAAGAGAATATAATGCCTTTAAAACAATCAAACGAAATGGTAGTGTTCCTGAAATGACAGTTTTACTTTTCTGTGTCACAAAAACCGGCTACGATCATTTATTTATATTCTCAACAAAATTATTAATCTTTATTTTATTAAGTTTTAGAGATTTAAATAACAGGCCGGATCAATTAGTGGTCACTTAAAAGTTGTAAGGCTCTGCTTTAAATACATTTAATTTCTAGTAACTAGTCACGTATCTGTATTTGAAATTTGTGATACTACCACATAATTCTCATATAAGTAATTACACAAAAATTAGATTACAATTCAATAAATTTACAACTTTTCATTTAAAGTGTATCTCATATATATTAATTATATATGATGTATGTATTGAAATTTTGGAACTCTTTATTCTCTCCTCCGTTGTGTATTCATGTGCAGACCTTGCCCTGCTGCCCGCTCTGCAACTGATGCTGTTGCTTCTTCTCACGCTCACGACGTCTTAACTTCTTGCGCCTTCGATCGATGACCGCCAACTCTCCCTTGATGGTGTTGTAGGCTTTGCGCAAATCCTGAATTTGTTTGCGCAATATTAGTATGCATTGCTCGGCACTTAGCGAGGGATCTGTACGGGAAGAAGAAGAAGTGTATATAGTTAGGATATTTTAATCTAATTAATTTTAATGCATTTAAACACTTACCCAATTCGACGAGGAAATTATATGGGCATGGTCGCACACCCGATGCACTGACTGTTGATTGTTGTTGCTGTTGCAATTGTTGTTGTTGATGCAATTGTTGATGTTGTTGCTGCTGCTGTTGTTGTTGCTGCTGCTGCGCTTGCGGCAACAGCTGCTGGCGTCCACTCTGACGTTGTGTTGTCACGATGTTGTCGGAATTGTCATCCGTATCTGAGCCAACTGTCGGATATTAAACCATTTTTATAATTAATTTTAATTAAAGTAAATAAATATACAGCTTAAATTCTTTATATTCAATAATATTTTATCATGTAGAAGTTTTACAGTCAAATGTCTACTTGATCTGGCAACCTTTATCCATTGCAGGGCATCGGGATTCCACATTTTAGAAAATTTTAAGTATTTTCTTAATTGCAAGATGTGGATCCGAAAATATGAAATCCTGAATTTATGGTAAAGTGACACACAGAAAACTACCCTAAAACTCTTTTCTTTGTGGACAAGTTACATAGTACTTATAGTGGAACTTCTTTTTAAGAGGACTTTATCATATTAAAAAAAAAACTATAGTATTTGTTTAACATTGTTTTGTGTCTAAACAAGTTCGAATTCACTTATAGTGTACCTTGTCTAAATCGAATTATAATTAGCCAAATAGGTAATTGCATGAAATTTAAAGCTTTTATTTATGAAGAAGTTCTACTTGAACTTCTTTTAAATATGATTTTTGATTTAAATATTTATGTATATTTTGCTTTTATGTATTTGATAATATTTCAAAAAGCTTTTATTAAAAACTTCCCTAAATTCCTATAAAAATTCAATTTCATAAGGTTTATATATTTAAAGTTTACAATAGATGCCGAAAATAAAAAATATAAATTGTGGAAGAAGTTCGTTAAAGAGATGATTGACTGCATTCATTCTCCGACTATATTTATTCGCAGTGAACTTACCAGTTGTTGTCGTTGTTTTTCGCATGCTGTTTAGTTGTTGTCGGCGACGTTTGCCCAACGCATGTAACTCAGCTGCAGCTGCAGCAGCTGTCATTTGTCCCGAGGATTGAACGTTGACATCGGATGCCTTGTTGCGTGGACGTTTACGTCTACCTCCCAGGGATGTGCTCTCCAGTTCCACATACTTCTTGACGGCACTAAGGAGACTGCTGCTGCCGTTCTCTTCACTGCTGTCATCCTGGCTGGCCGGCGATTCTGGCGAACTGTTGGGCGACACTGAAGCCGCTGTTGCTGCAGTCCCTGCAACTACTGGGGCACCTGATGATGCAATACCAGCAACAGTTGCTGTTGCAGTTGCTGGTTGTTGGTTTATTAGAGAGGCGGGCACAGATCGAGGTGTGTCTGGAGACAATGGAGTTACGTCGGCAATGCTCAATGCTGTCGCTGTTGTTGCGACAGAAACAGTTGCAATAGTTGCTGACGTTCCAGGAGCGACAACAGCATTGACGCTGCTTGGTTCATCCTTGCTGTTATAATTGGGAGCCGGACTGCCGGGTATAGTCTCCTCGCAAAGCAGATTAATGGCTGCCTCATTGTGGGTGGTGTCGCTAATCAATGGACTACTTGCCGCCGGGGAGACATTCACGATTGTCTCCGCCGCCTTTGCCGGCTGTAGCACAAATGGACGGGGCAGGGGCAAGGAAGTGGCAACGACAGCATCGGACAACGTTGGACTCTGTGGCCTGTACAGTAGCAACATGCCGCTTTCATCGGACGCCGACATCTTTGGCTCCGGCTTCGGTGATGCTGGACTGAGGCTGCGACTATGACGCAAGGCGACCACAACAGAGACTGGAATCTCTGGGAGCACAATGGGCACACAGGTGGGCATTACCGGTGAGGAACCTGCTCCACTTCCTAGACCCATATCCACTCCTGTGGCAGTTGCCGTTGCTGTTGCAGGCAGTCGTGGCATCGGCTTTAGTGCAACGGGAGCTGGAACTCCTGTCAATTGTTTACTGCCTATGGCCGTCATTTCCAGTTTGACGGGCACACTGCCAGAAAGACTACCCGATGCTTCTGACAATGGACTCTTCAGTTCACTAACCATGCTCGGCTCCTCGGTCATAACATCCTCAATGACCAGACGCTGTTCCGAGTCCGTGCTGTCCATGGACTCATCGGAGAAACTTGTTGGCGCCGTTGCTGTCACTGGCGGTGTTCCAGCTGTGGATGAAGCCAAGGATTGCCCAGCGACTGGCGTCTTGCGTTGTTGAATCGCACACTCCAACTTTTGTATAGTTTCACTCAATTCGCTATTCTTTGCCGACAGCGAGGCGTCCAAAATGGACTTGGTTTCCGGACTGTTGCTGCAGCTCGTGCGACGATACAAATCGCTGAGCACGGGCAATGCCGCAGATCCACCTGTTTGAATCTTGAGCGGTTCACTTAGCAGCTTCAATGTGTCCAGCTTGAGATTGAGCGAACTTCCGGCTTCAGTTTTAATATTGCTAGACGATTGTTGCTGTTGCTCTTCTTTGATGTTATCGACGCTGCTGTTGTCCGTTTGACTCTTGGTTTTACTTTGTTCCACTTCCTCCTTTTTCTGGCTGATAGCTTTGAGCACCTTGTCCGCAATGGAGCTCGGTTTCTGTTCGTATTTAACCGCATCGAGATCGAAGGGACCCGCAGTCCCCGCCAGCAATATCTTAACATTCTCCAGCTTTTCCAGTTTGTTATCCTTATTCGACTCCCCAGAGCTATAACCGCTGCCTTCATTCGATGTGCTCAGCTCGAAAACGTTTCGTGTTTCCATAAATGGACTGCCAACAATATGTTGTTGCTGTGTGGTCTTGGACATTGCTTGTGGTGGTGTGCTTAGTTTTGGGGAAACTGGAACAGCAATTGCTGGCGTTGCACCCGCAGCAACTGCTGATGCTGCAGCAGCTGTTATTGCTGGCGGCGTGGCAGGTGTCGCTGGTGTTGTCGGTGGTTGCAGTGCATCCGTCAATGCCCTTGTTGTCTCCTGCACGGTTTGTGCCAGCTCCTCATTCAGTGCCGTAATGTTCAAATTGAAACTGGGCGATTTACGCAGCACATCAAAGGGCGTGGCATGTCCAGGCTGCAGCTGTGCTCCACCAGCTGTTGCTGTTGCAATTGCTACTGCTGCTGCTGTAGCATTTGTTTTTGCTGTGACAGTTGTTGTTGCCTTCACACTGTTGGGACTTGCTGCTGGAGGGCTTTGTGGCAATGCAGCTGTTGTTACGGTCACCTGTTGTTGCTGTTGTTCGAGTTTCTGTAGCTTTGGCTTGTCCGTGCTCTCCTTAAGTGGAGAGCCGCGTTTCTTTGCCTTACTTTGGGTTAAAGCTGGTGCTGCTGCAATTGATGCTGCTGCGACTGAAGATGCGGCTGTTGTTGTTGCTGTGACTGTTCCTGATCCGGCTATAACTGTTGCTGTTGTTGTATATCCGCGCTGCTGCTCATGTGGCAACTGATGCTTGTCAATGACACTAGCTTTTAACGCTTGTTTCCGTGCTACAGCTGGCGTCACAATGTTGCCACCAGACGTGTTATTGCTAGTGTTATTGTTGCTGCTGCTGGTAGTTGCTGGCGCTATTGTGGCAATAACAGAAGCACCACCACAGCTCATAGATGCCATGGGCGAGATGCGTTTTTCAAACTCAAATGGTTCCGTGTCCTTAAACTCATATATATCCGAGGACAACAATTTGATGCCGCTGGCAATATTGCTGCTGTTGCTGACAGAGCTGCCACTGCTGCTGCTGTATTTGGTTTCCTTGGAAGCAGTTGCTCCAGCTCCTCCTGTTGCTCCACTTATCTCCAATTTGCTCATATCTGGCAGAGATCGTGTTGCCGAGGAGCTGCTCATGCTCACCGTGGTTATGGCCGAGTTGTTGCTGCTGGAGCAGAAGGAGCTAGACGAGCTGCTGGAGTTGGAGGGCGAACAGGCAGCTGGCAGTTCTACCTTCAATGTGGCTGTCTCCTTATGCAACACCGGTTCTGCAAACTTTTTACCAGCCTCTGAAGTAGTAGCAGTTCCTTGTTGCTGCTGCTTCTTGAGCAGCTCCAATTTTTTGGCGGGCATTAGAATTGTTGTTGCTACTGTGCCTCCAGTTACAGTTGCAGTTGCTGATGGTGCTGCTGTCCCTCCTCCTGCTGCTTCTGATTTTTTGAGCAATGTCAACGGCTTTTCTACAATCACTGATGTGCACTTGCTACTGCTTGTGGAAATGTTGCTGCTAGTAAATCGTGCGGGCGCAATTAAAGTTGTTGTTGCCGTTGTAGTGGTTGGTTTTATATCAGAGCTGGAGTGGAAAGACTTGTGCTGCTCCTCCTTGGGTTCCGTCTTAAATGGCTTACGATCCCCACCAGCTGTTAATTCATGCTTAATCTGCAGATCCGACTCCTTCTTGACGCTTGTTTCCGCAGCCTGTTCCAAACTTCCCTTTGATTGTGTTGCTGCTGCTGCTCCTGTCTTGACTTTATCTACATTCAACTTGGCTTTCTCACTGGACGTTGTCTGCTTGCTGCGATATTCAATCTTTTCGGATGACTGTGAATCCTCGTCTATGTAGGAATCTGTCTCGGATGATTGCTCAGTGGAGCTGCCACCAGTTTTGGACTCCTGTTTGGTTCGACTGTCACTCGGTTCACTTTTAATGTTGACATCTTTGCGATCGAGCAACTGCGGCTGAAATCCCTTCAACTCCGAGCGTATCTCGCTGAGATCATAATCACGTCCCTTTCCAGCAGCAACTCCTACTCCCCCAGCAGCAGTAGCAGCTCCTCCTGCAGAAGCCACTGCTGTTGAAGGAGCATTGCCGCTGCTCAATGCACGATTGCCGGCACGTTGTCGTTGCACGGTTGTCGATTGTTGCTGCTGACCTTGTTTGTTCATATTAGACTGCGATTGTGATAGCGCTGGTAATGACTCCTCATCCTCATCATCTTCGCTATCCTCGCTGCCGCTAGCACGAGTCATTCTAACGGAGGCAGCCTTTTTGCCACTGCCAGCTGCTGTTGTTGGTGCTGCTGTTGCCTTTGATGCCTTTCCATGCAACAGTTGTTGCTCCTTGACATTGAGACGCTTTGGACGGCGAACTGGCTCATCGGAATCAGTGTCCGTATCGCTGGCCATTGATGCATCCGAGACATTTGCCGATACGGATGCCGAGGCAGAGATCCGACGTGGCTGATTGCTACTGCTGCTGTTGATGCTGGAGTGCTGCGTTGGCAACGTTCGTGTGGGACGCTTCTGTTTAAGCTGCGACTGTGAGGCAGCTGGTGACTTGGTGCGACTCGAATTCGAGGCCACTGATGATGGTGTCGTTGAGCGTGGCGGCATTGAGTCACTGCGTCCTCGTCCACGTTTGCCACTTGCCAATGTTGCTGTTGTTGTTGGCGTTGAGTGGGGAGTTTTGGTTACACCTTGCAACACAGATGTACCACTGCCAGGTGGTGGTTGTTGCTGTTCCCCTGCTGCCGCAACAACAGCTGTTGAAGTTTTGCCTAGACCATCCTTAAGTGTCAAAGTGTTGTTGCTGCTACCTGCTGGTGCTGCAGCAGTGTTACTTGAGCCACTTGGGCCAGCTTGTGATGCTGTTGGTGCACCACCGCTATTGGCGCTACTTGTGCTGATGGTGCGAGTCTTTTGCTTGGATCCCTTGGTTAGATTCTCAGCAATACGCTCTCGGGGCACCCACTCGTCATAGCGATTGTTCCAGCCGGTGTAATGAACCAAATACATGGGCACACCACGCTGCACGCTTATCTCGATGACCTTTGCCTCATAGGTGCTGCCATGGGAACTCGGTGACTTCTTTTCATGATAGTTGACCTTCAATTTGTCACCGATTCCCACTATAAAATCGCCAGTGTCAATTTTCTCAACGGTTATTTCGTCCTTTTTACGTTTACCGCGTTTCTCATCGCTTTTATCCACCTGTTTGCGTTGTTGATGCTTCTCCTTCTTCGTTGTTGCCGTGCATCCTCCTCCTCCTCCTCCTCCACCACCTACTGGTGCTGCAGCCGAAACTGTTGTTGTTGCGGCTGCTGTTGTTGTAGCTGACGAAATTGCTGTTGTTGCTGCTGTTGATGCTGCTGCAGACGCTACACGGGTAAGAAAGAGACAAATACATTTTAATAACTTACAAAAATAGTTTGCTATTTCGGTCTTTTTCACGTATGCATATATGTATGTAAATACATGCATTTATATATTGAGGGTATTCTTGAATTAATCGAGAGAAACAAATATTGATTTGAAATTTTTAATTTAAAGTTGAGGGTGGATATAGTGAACGCTCAATAAATTAAACACCTTGAAATAGTTAACACTTAACGAGACTCTAATTTTCTCTAAAATTATAAACATTTTTTAGCAGACACAAAAATTTTAACGTTCATATAGTGAATTAGTCTTTTACAACTTAGTTCACAATATCCAGACTTGTCTGTAAAAATCTTTCGATTTATTAATTATCAAGGAATTAAATAATTATTTGAAAGATATATCGACGTAAAATGTATTAAAATGTACGGTAAATTATAAATTATAAATCTGTAGAGATAATAAATTATTTGTAGTACTAATAAGCTTACAGGTCGTTAGTTTTCAGTCTCTGAGTAAGTATTAAATTATACTATCTTGGTGGAAATGATCGATTACGATGTAAAATAATTATTTAAGAATTTGTATGCATATTTTTATGTGGTTTTTTACTTTATATTTACATATATAAATATTTACGCAAAGTACTTGTTTAAAGAAATGTCCCACACACAAAGGGTATGCTAATCGATGTTTTGGTTTTCGATACCACAACAACCATCGCATATCAAACTATCGATATGCGTAAGAAAGCAGGTGTGTGTGCGAGCTTATGTCGGAACGAGCGTAAAGGCAAAAGCGAAAACAAAACAAGTGAACAGAAGACCGCAACACACGCCGGTAACATAAAAAAAACAGAGATTACAAGGGGAGTGGAAGTAGAAACAGAGATTAAAAATCGAAAAAAATCGTTTAGCGCTTATCAAGAGTTCAAACTCTGCAGCTCAATTTCGAGGCCGGTGCCAAATTAGAAAACAAATATTAAAAGAAAAATAAAACAAACAGAAACTGTAAAATAGCGCGACATAGCTCAGTCTCGCTCTTACTCGTACACTCACAGTCACGCAGTCTCTCCCTTTGTCCAGATAATGCAGCAGACAACAACGAGGGCAGCGCAGAGAAAACGGGATTAATTTCGTAGCTTGAAATTGGTGTGGCACCAGTGACTTATATAATCATGCGACTGAAACTCCTGGCCAGAGCCAGCAGACAATTGTTGCTGAGGAATCAACAGCAACAACATCGTTGGTTAGCAACAACCACAACACAACATGGACAACACAAGGAGCAAGAGCATCAGGAAACGAAAGGGAAATTCTACAACACCATAATTTATGGAGCTGCAACATTTGGTGGCATTGGAGCTGGCATTCTGTTCTTCAATGAGCTGGACAAACCACAGACCACGAATCCCAACTTGCCAGTTGGAATTAAAGTAGATCCGGATGTGGATGCGGATGAGGAGGCCAAGGCACGTCTTTGGCACAGCACAAAGCGTGAGGATTTGCCGACATACAGTGCGGATGATGTGGGTAAGCACAATAAAGGGGAGACAGGAATTTGGGTGACATACGGTCTAGGAGTCTATGATGTAACTGAGTTTGCTCCCAATCATCCTGGTGGTGATAAGATAATGATGGCGGCAGGCAGTGCTATTGATCCATTTTGGGCCATCTTTCAACAGCACAATACACTGGAAGTATTGCAGCTGCTCGAAAGTTTTCGCATTGGAAATCTGAATCAAGTCGATGTCGCTGTCGTGGATGAGCAGGACTCACCATGGGCACTGGAACCAAAGCGTCATGCGCTCCTCAAGGCCACCAGTGAGAGACCCTTCAATGCGGAGCCACCAATCGCTCTGCTGTCTGATCATTTTCTTACACCCAATGAGTACTTTTATGTAAGGAATCATTTGCCGGTGCCGTCCCTGCAACCAGAGGATTATGAACTCGAACTGGAGGTGGATTCGGGCGTTGGTAAGCCACAGCATAAGCTCACGCTCGACGAGATTAAGGCTATGCCCAAGCACACTGTTACCGCTGCTATCATGTGCGGTGGCAATCGAAGATCTGAAATGACTCGTGTCAAACCGGTGAAAGGTGAGTCTTAAGATCATGTGGTATGCAGATCTGGGAATAGTGATTACAATGATGGATATTTCAGCAATACACAATAGTTATACCCTTGCAGAGGGTATTATAATTTTGTTTTATTTATGGTAATACGCTTCAATTATCATTATATCCGATTGAAAGTTGTTTGCATTTAAACTTCAAGTTTGAGTATACTGTTACTGAAACTGGTGTAAGTTCAAGGTCCTGTAGATATTTCGAATTTTCCTTTCCTCTAAAATTGTTAGATACGATTTGTTCCTTAACTAAAATTTAAGTTGCAATTTGCACTTGCATTAAAATTTTTGATTGTGATTTTTTACTACCAGTATACTATATTTAGCTAAGAGTTTTGTTTTAAAAACCAATTTAATGAAAGTGAAACAACCGATTAATTATTACTCGTGAGAGAAAGTTTGAATTGAATATTTAGTAGAGTTGAAAGAGTTAAATTCAAAATTAATATATGTATACTGGAACTCAAGGCTGGATTTATATAATATACAAATATATTTATAATTTTATGATAATTGAAGCACATACTTAATTGCTTACTGCTGGAAAATCTTCATTTTATAAAAATGTTTCTTTTTTTTCTAGATGTACACAAAACGTTGTCGTTGGGTGTATATCGATATATATGACATTGATTTTTGATCTATGTAACTTTCTAGGTCTCTCCTGGGGAGCTGGCGCTGTGGGAAATGCTAAATGGTCAGGTGCTCGACTCTGTGATGTGCTCCAGACGCTGGGCGTCCAACCGAATGAGAATTTTCACGTTTTATTTGAGGGCGCCGATTTGGATCCCACGTCACATCCGTATGGAGCATCGATACCATTGTCCAAAGCCTTGGATCCACGTGGTGATGTTTTGCTCGCCTACGAAATGAACGATGAACCATTGAGCCGAGATCATGGCTATCCAATACGGGTGATTGTACCCGGCACAGTGGGTGCACGGAATGTCAAGTGGTTGACTCGAATCGTTGTTGCCGATCATGAATCAGACTCCCATTGGCAACAGAATGATTACAAGGGATTCAGTCCCAGCACGGATTGGGATACCGTTGATTTTAGTAAATCCCTAGCTATCCAAGCGATGCCCGTCACTTCGGCCATTTGCACCCCGATGCCCGAGGAGAATGTCAAGGTTGATGATGAGGGTTACATCACGGCACGTGGTTACGCTTGGAGCGGAGGAGGACGGCGTATTGTTCGAGTCGATTTAACCAGCGATGGTGGCAAGACGTGGCATGTTGCACAACTTGAGCAGGAGGATACGCCCGATGGACGACACTATGGCTGGTCCCTTTGGACGGCACGTTTGCCCATCACATCGGATCAGAGAAATGCCAAGGACATTGAGATTTGGGCCAAGGCTGTCGACTCCGCCTACAATGTGCAGCCTGAGGCCTTTGAACACATATGGAATTTGCGTGGTGTGTTGGCCAATGCCTATCATAAGGTAAAAGTGAAGCTTATCTAATCGATAATGTAGAATTGATAAATGAGAAGTGGGCCAAAAATCTAAAAAATTTTATCGTAGTTTTTTACAAGCATACGTTTTTTTTTAATTTGAAATTAATATTTTTGTATCACAGTTTTTTAAACATGCAATTGCAATTATATACCCTCGATTTAAACATATATCGATTAAGGACAAACAACAAAATGAAATTCAAAAGAAATTATTGTATCGCAGCTTTTTACATAAATTTTGTAAATAAATAAGCGAAATGACAGCTTTGAAAGCTTTGAAATTATAATTTATACGACATGCATGTACATTGTCGATAAATGACAAATGTAAAATTAACTTGAAATGGTTGCAAACGCAATGTTTTACAAACATTTTGTAAATAAATATAATCATTTTTATATTTTGTACGTATTGAAAGAATAAATTAATCGGGTCTTCTATAGGAAGAACACAGTATCGAAAACATTAATATGTATAAATTGATCAAATGGAATAGAAGATACTGGAAGTTCAGCTCACGGAACGATTTGACGATCGATTGCCTCAATTATCGTGGTCTATTGACCCGAAACTGATGCCATATAAAAACTAGTTGACGATTGAGGAACTAACATGCAGAGATGGCTCAAAATTTCTTTAAACGATTTCAAAATAAATAATAATTTATAAAGACTAGAAAGACAGGAGCATCTCTAAATTTACAATGTTCAGCAGAAATCAGATAGAACTTAGAATAGAATTTTTTATCTTTTCAGCCTCGTGTATATCAATAGAAAACCTTCGGGTCAAGTGGGAAATTGCAAAAGTTGTCCAGATTGAATTCACAAACTTATTAGAATTTGAAACATATAAGAAACTTATCTCATTAGTTATTGAAAAAGGTTTGGGATAAAAAGGGAAAGAAAGAAAACAAATTTCTCTTGATGAAATTCGACGTAAATATTTTGGAATCATGGACAGAAATCAGAGCGATGACTTGAAGAAAACGTTACTTTCCATAACGATAGGAAATTAATTATCTTCACAGTTGCTAAATCTATTCAAATTGAACTGAATTTGTATTAAAAAATATAGCATTCAGTTATATAATATGTTATATGACCTTAATCATTATTCATGACGAATCTCAAATTTCCAGCTTGATAATTTCGAGAGTTATGGTTTTTTGAGGTTTGTTGGAGATGGGGATGACTTTTAAAAATTTGAGATTACTGATCTGTCCGGACCCGTCTAATCATCATACGTGCAAAATCTCAAGTCTATAGCTGTAATAATGCTGTAGTTATAATGTTTTTAGCGATTTATAGGCGTAGGGGTGTGGCATCCAAAATTTGAAACAAATTTGGTGCTCCTAGGTCTTACCATCTCTGAGCTTATTTCGTTCATACGGACAGACGGACATGGCTATATCTGATGCTGAACAAGAATATACATATATACTTTACGCGGTCTGCCCCGCCTTTTTCTGCGTGTAACATAATTTAACATTTTGAACAAACTTAATGTACCCCACAGGTTTTAAAAAAACCAATATAAAATCCTTTAGAAACCAAGGCACAGCTCAAAATGAACTTATTTCTTCTGGAGATAAATTAACAATTGAACTGAATGTGGATCGGAAATCTAACAGAAAATCTTGAGGAACCTGACGCAACTCGAAGAGAATTAATTTCTTCTAGAGATTGATTAACAATTCTACCCTTTCCTTTGCAGGATTGGGAATATGCTTAGATAATTTAAGGACTTACCCGTTGTAGGTGACGCATCGCGACTGCGTTGAGTTTCCGACACCGCCTTGCTGGATGCGATGCTGCCACCAGCGTTGGGTTCCTTATCGATACTGTTGCGTGTTGCAGCTGCTGCCTTGATCTTCGACAATGGGACATCCGCCTCGGCATCCTTGCTGCTTGTTGATGCGGCTGTTGCAGCAGGAGTTGCCGCAGCTGATACTGCAGATGCAGTTGTTGACGATGAAGATGTTGCATTGCTGCTGATAGTGACAGCAGCTGCAGTTCCCGCTGCTGCTGTTGTGGTTGCTGTTGCATTCGATTTCTCTACAGCTTTTTCTTCATATTTTTCGACAAGACTTTTAACTTTGCCGCTGCTAGCGGCAGATGCTTTACGTTGCTTCTTAACAGGCTCAACGACAACACTTGATTCGCTAGTGTTCTCCGATTCCTCAGCTGCTGATTGAGAGGCTGTTGAGGCGGCTCGAATGGGCGTGGCCACTGTAGTGTTGCCGCTGCTGCTGGTGGCAGTCGATGTTGATGCCGCTGCTGTAGCAGTGGAGGGAGCAGTATTGCTGCTGCTGGTGACGGCAGCAGCTGTTTGATTGGCCACAGCCAATTTGCTGATAGTTTCCATTTTGGTAGTGTCAGCAGGTTTGGGAGATGCCACCGAATTGGCACGAACTAGACTGCGTCCTTTGCTGCGATTCGAATTGCGCGATGGCATCAACATGGAACATCCGAGCTTGCGATGAAAATCGCCATAAGGTTGTAGAAACTTTTTATATGCCTGCTTTACCAGATTCATGACGGACAATGTGCAGGGAGTAAATCCCAATCGCATGGCAATAAGTTTCCATTGATTCTTGGCCGTTACACGATTGTAGCCACCACGTTTCTGTACCGCCCGGAACAGGCGATAGAGATCCACGTCCCGACTTTGTATCGATGGCACCTTATTTAGTGGTGTACCGCGATCATCCATATATTTGTACAATTGTGCCACAAACAAATCCTTCTCTTCATGCGGCTCATCATCGGATGAATCCGAATCGATTTCTCCCTCATCATCGCTTGTTAAATTCGACAATCCAAACAGAGAGTCGCGATCCCAATGAGCGGGTAAAACGCTGCTATCAAGGAATTCCATCGCCGCAAGAACGGCGGGTCCGTCCTGTTTGGTTGCCATTTCGCGTGTAAACTCGTTGGCCTCCTTCTTCGGAACCGTGTAGTAACGTCCGTCTTTAAACGAACGCACCAGATATTCGTCCTTGACTCGTATGCGCACAGTTGCCTGTAAATTGTTTATTTAGTCAATTATTACAACAAAAATACCTTTAATTACTTGAGCCATGATGTAATTATATACATATATGTATGTAGGTGAAGTCATGTTAATGAAGTCTCTGATTTTAAAAACTTGCACATATTTTTGTAGTTTCATAAGGGTACGTTTTTCTGAACTAAACATTTAATTTTATTGCCATCAATTTATTTTAAAATTAAAACAGAAATCATTTTACCTGTTAGAATAAATTAATACAGTAACCAACTGCCATAAAATAATAAAAGTTTTAACTAGATTAAACGGTTGAATATTTTTTGTCTGTTAACTAACTGAAAATTATATTGATAATAAAAATGAATGTTAATAGACTATAATAGATGGGGTGTTCATTTATTTTACTTTACACTTTACTTCGAAATGCCAAAGAATAAAAAGATAACTAATCAAAGCAGTTTTTAATCCCTTTCCACCATAATGTTCAGAAATTTGTATAATGTAAAAAAATACTTAAAAGGAGAAACTTGCTTCTAGTTTCACTGGGACTTTTGACGTGCTCATTACTTCACCTATATATGTGTAAGTTGTTACATAAAACATGACTTGAACTTTATTGAAATTAGCTTGGACTTACTTGTTTGCTCACCTGTGCCGTGGGTGCCACGACAAGAGCTGGAAACCATTTCTCTTTATCCTTTTTCTTTGACTCGGTCTCCACGCAGACGACCTTTCCAATATTCTCCTCCTTCTCATTGACCACTTCCTTGGCATCGCTTTCGTCATCATCATCGGAACTGCCATCATTCAATTGTCCGCGACGACGTCCACGTCGTCCTCCAACAACGGGATTTCCAAAATGTTCGGGATGTGTTAAAGGTAATTGATCCAATGTTTCGCTCTCATTAAAATGTCTACCACTTTTTAAACAAAGCGCTGTGCGTCGCAATGTTGTAATGTCGCCATCATCAAAGACGACGGTATATTGGGAGCAATCCTGTATTTTTGTTATGGTCGCCTCAACGTTCTCCTTGCGATCCGGATGACGCACCTCTACGATGGCCCCAACTCGTAGTTGACCAGGTGCTGCCTTTATTGCATCATCGGACACAATGCCCGATCCTAGGCCCTGTTTGTAGGCGACCTTCACTTTAATGTTGCGCACAACTTTGCTGACTTTGGCCTCACAGAAGGCTCCCTTATATTTGGCGCTCACTTCAGTGCCCACGGGCAACGATGGCGGGTCGTCCACTTGCTAAAACAAAAAAACACACCCCCAGAATCAACCCCCCAACGTGAGTACAGTTGTTAATTGGAATAAAATTTAACACACACCTGCATTTTATGTTGTAAATTACGATCGCTATTTGTAGAAGCCGTTATCAACGCCACTCTTGTATATTATTAATAGTGGCTGTACATTTTCACATCAGTTTTGTTTATGTTTATGTTGACTTGGGCTAAATACTCTCCAAACACTTCCAACTCCACCTCCTTAGCAGGGACCACCTTCTGTCACACGATTTGCCGCGTTGCGTCTTCGTATTGACCTTCTTTTTACACTTATTATATTGATTTTAATATTGCACGTTGCATCAGCATGGAATCTCTAGTTATTCCAATCAATTTGTTTTAATTTTGCTTTGCTTTTATGTTTTGGCGTAAGTTAAAGTGAAATTTTCGTTCCCTGCTTTTGCGTTGTTTTAGCGTCTTTGACAAATGTTAGGTATGTAATAATACATCGAACTATCGATATGTCGATTGTAATCACAGCTCTTAGCGATGTAGCGATGGGCTGCGTTCTTTATTTGAGCGTAGTATCCAGTAGGCTGATATCGATTTCGCTACCCTTAAACTTCATATATCATACTATTCAGTAGACCGAAATCCATTCTACTTGTCAAAACTTCATACAAAAAAATATGGTGTCGGAATGAAATCGAAATGTTTTGACTGTCGAAACTGAAAGGCAGTATCCAGTGCAAGGTGAATTTACTAATTAATTAATGTACCATATATTTGGAGCCTGGCTATCAAAATGTCAGTGTGACAGCTTAATACTAAAAATACCACAAAAACTGCAGAAAGGTCTTAAAATATCCCAAAAAATATTGAGTGGTTACACTCAAAAACAATATATAAACAAAGAGAAAATAACACAAAACCAATTGAAATGGATTGCCAATTAAAATTAAAAGAGTATTTGCAGCGACAAATACAGTTATTATGGGATTGTTATGTTATTATTATTTGTTTATATTTTTTATCTTCATCGCAGCTCCATCTGATTTTTATTTGTTTTGTTTGCTTTGTTCTGCGACATTTCACTTAATTTTGATAACCAGAATTATGAAAATTCGAAGCAAAGTCCCGAGCTTTAAGAATCGAACAGCTGTTTGTCAAACAGTGTTGCAAAATTTCCCTCACATTCTGGCAACTCTGTCATTTTGATTCACTGGATACTGCCTTTCAGTTTCGACAGTCAAAACATTTCGATTTCATTCCGAAACCATTTTTTTATATGAAGTTTTGACAAGCAGCTTTGCCGGTAAGATATCGGTTTTAGCTTAGCGGCGGTGTAAGGATGCAATAAAACAAACAAATGTAAAGAAGTCGTTGCGCCGTATTTTAAATGATGTCCAGATCTGGCAGCCTTGCATCTTTAAACTCGTAAATTTCTTGTGTATATAAAGCGGAGCTATTTTTATTTTGTGAAATTAGAAAGACGTGAAACCGTCCGTATAAACGTAGTAGCTGTTAACCTACGGATGCATTTATTTATCGATACTCATGCAAATATTCCACTGTACTGAAACTATCGCATAGGAATTTGGCAACGCTACGCTGAGTTCACTCAATTGGGTGATTTTAAATAGAGGTGGGATTTCTCGCTCAATTTGCTGAATAAGTTCAATCGTTCATTTTTGAGTTCAGCTGTTCATTTGAATGAACGAGAGCAAAGAACAGATCTTGCTCATTGAGTAAGTAACAACGAGAGATGAAATGACGGCTGTTAAATAACAGAGGCCGTGGAGTTTGGCGTGAACAAGTGGGTATAGACAGAATCTAACAGAAAAATGTTACAGGCGTGTGTACCTACAAAACGTACGATGAAACGTTGCCACACTTCATATCATGTTGTTGTTGTTATAGAAAAATTATAAATATTTTATTAACATCATAAAAAGGGTATCTGTAGTCGGGTGAGGTTTAGGCAATGTCGAGTGGCAGGCATTAAGTAAAGCAGTATGATATATATTATTAATTATTATTATTTATAAATTTGTAACTATTTAACTACATTTTTATTTCAAAATTGAGTGGCTAATGCAATTGTTTACATACAGCATTAGGAAATAAAATAAAATATAAAATTACATATAGTATTTTTCTTAATAATAATAGTATTGTTAAAGGATAATTAGCGGAAATATTTGATTTAATCAATTTTTAACAATATTATTATTATATAAAATAATATTATATTTTATTTGATTTCCTAATGCTGCAAATAAACCATTGCATTAGTCTCTAAATTCTTGAAATAAAAAATTATTTGAAAAGTTACAAAAATACTCCTCCATCTCACGTACAGACGCAAACGTCTTATAAGTTGACTGGACAATCGATCGAAACTCTTCGTCGTAATTTTCCCAAATGAGGTACTACATTCTAGAACTGCAGTAGGCGTTGCAGTTTCAACTTCAGACTCAACTACAGGAACTGAAAGTATTTCTTCATAAGTTTCTCCACCGCATCTTCAAAGAGAGCATTATTTTTAGATCCACGCCTCTTGAAGCGTGGATCAAGGATTGTGATTTCCGCATACAGCATTTCCTTCTCGTTACTGCTCAGCCTGGTTGCCATCTCGTGTTGCAGAGGATTAGCCACCTCCTGCACTTCCGTAGACTTAGCACAATAAGTCGCTCAAAATGTGGAAGCATTTTGCAAAAGATGGTAACAAATGTATTTCTTTATCATTACCTTGGATAAAGTTAAATATTTTTCCGAAGATATTTCAATAGTTATTCGTAAGAAGGCTTCAGTAATGAAATTAGTTCCTTAATAACACTCCAATCCTGCTCTACCACAATGGTCGTACCCGAGGCAGAGCTATGGCCAATGCATCCTTTACAACGTAGAGCAGGGTGCGCAGCGCTCAACGATTGAGAGATAATTGACAACTGTTGCGAGCGCATTATACCTGAATTCAAAGCCAACCAATTTGTATACCTATATTCAAAACCAACCAATTTGTATTATGTCGAGACTTTCATCGAGGTGCAGTACTTACTGATTACCACTCGATTACCATAGTTTGAAATGTGCACAGTCACTTTGTAATTGCAATTGATGCGCATTTGGGAATTGCGCCGTCCTCCAACCCGGTCATGTCATTTGTTGGTTAAAGCTTAGTACCCAGCACTCAAAACCCGTGTTCGCTGACTGGCAATTCCATATAAAAAATATAGCGCAAGCTAACTTTGGCGCGACAAAGTTTGGATACCCTTGCAGTGCCCTGTGTAAGCCGTCTGATTTTTACAAAATTTGTTAAATGTTGATTTCGAACCGATCGTTCCTATGGCATCTATATGATATAGTAGTCCGATTTACACCAAACTTGGATGGCCTGTTAGAAACTTAATCAAACTCATAATGTGTATATTTGGTTGAGATATTTTGAGAAAGAAAAAAGTTGTTCTTACTAAATGTTGTTTTCGAACCGATCGCTCCTATGGCAGCTATATGATATAGTAGTCCGATTTACACCAAACTTGGATGGCCTGTTAGAAACTTAATCAAACTCATAATGTGTATATTTGGTTGAGATATTTTGAGAAACAAAAAAGTTTTTCATACTAAATGTTGTTTTCGAACCGGTCGTTCCTATGGCATCTATATGATATAGTGGTCCGATTTACACCAAATTTGTCAGCATGTTAGAAACTTAATCAAACACACAATGTGTATATTTGGTTGAGATATTTTGAGAAACAAAAAAGTTTTTCATACTAAATGTTGTTTTCGAACCGATCGTTCCTATGGCAGCCATATTATATTGTAGTCCGATTTACACCAAATTTGTCAGCATGTTTAAAACTTAATCAGACACACAATGTGTATATTTGGTTGAGGTATCTTGAGAAACATACTAAATGTTTATTTCCAACCGATCGTTCCTATGGAAGTTATATGATATAGTTATCCGATCCGGCCGGTTCCGACATATGTACGGCGTGCAGCAAAAAGACGGACCTGTACCAAGTTTCATCAAGATAGCTTCAAAACTGAGAGACTAGTTTGCATAGAAACAGACGGACAGACGGACAGACAGACGGACATGGCTATATCGACTCAGATCGTCGCCCTGATCAAGAATACATATACTTTATGGGGTCTGTGAGGCTTCCTTCAATGCGTTACACATTTCGTGACAAAATTATAATACCCTCTGCAAGGGTATAAAAATGCAGTAAGCTACGGTGGAGCAAGCTCGACAGTATGACCCCCAGTACTTTTTGAGTGCAAGGATTGCATAGATTGTATTTCAATGTTGCGTACCATTCAATAGATGGCGCCACTAGGAAGATAAGTTAATAACCACAGAGGTCGCTAGCGTGTCTTCCTTTTCCTTTTTCCCGTAACATTGTTATGCTAGGTTTATATTGACTGGCTCAGCCTGGCACAGCGCGTCAGGGGTGCATTTGGGCATTACAATCGGTAATTCAAATTTGGAAGGCTCAGATGACCAAATGCATCCCTGACGCGCTGTGCCAGGCAGTGTAAAAACAGTATAAGGCGGGATTGATTGAGCCGAGGTCCCGTTGTAAGCCTATGGCGTCCCCATCGCTGCTTTAATCGATCGTTCTCAACAACAAAGTCTACAATAGGTGTCAAACATCCAAAACTTATCGCTGAATAAAACGCGGGAATGGGAGGTGTTGACATTTATGAACAAGTTTGGATACTCTTGCACTGCCCTGTATAAGAAGTCAGATTTTTTACAAAATTTGTTAAATGTTGATTTCGAACTGATCGTTCCAATGGCGGCTATATGATATAGTTGTCTGATCCGGCCGGTTCCGACCTATGTACTGCGTGCAGAAAAAAATACAGACCTGTACCAAGGTTCATCAAGATAGAGAGAGTTTCAATACTGAGAGACTAGTTTGCAAAGAAACAGACGGACATAGCTATACCTACTCAGCTAGTCGCCCTGACACGCCTCCTTCAATGCGTAACAAACTTCGTGACAAAATTATAATACCCTCTGCAAGGGTATAAATATAAAGAAGTTATAAAATTCAAAACTATTATACAATTATATTTAATATTTAATTTCCGCCAAATACTGACTCACAGAGCAAATGATTATATTTTTTATTATTTTTTACCATAATTTCTATACCAAATGTATGCTTTACAAAATAGATACAACTTTATTATAAACACCTTCTAAAAGTATTCTTTTATTTTTTTTGGGACTTATCCGAGTATAAGTATGGTCTTATACGACACTTATAATAGAGAAAGAGTTTATGAGTAGCGAAGACGAGCTCATTTCTAGTTATAAGGAAAGCTTAGCTAAGGAAAAGAGTAGCTAGGGCAGAGAAATACGACAGACAAAGGGAAAAATATATAAATTTCCCGATTACCGAAGACTCTAACCAACAGATTAGTCAAGTACCAAACCTCGGGATCAGTACGGACACTAACCTCAACAAAGACAGCAACCAGTTATCCACAACTTAGCGAGAATCTCATCCTCGAGATCAGTACGGGCAATAACCCGTTCAGTAGCAGGGACTCATATCCTCAACTAAATCCAAGTGATGTCACCAACCTTAGCAAAGACTCGAACATGGACGACAGAGCCACAAACTCTACCGCGTATCAAAACCCAACAACAGGGGGCGCCACTGCTGGCGGAAGTCATTAGAAGCATGGAAGCGGCTATTAACGCAGTCCTTACCCAACAAAGAATCGAATTTGATCAAAAGCTTAATCTTTTGAGATCAGAAAGAACAAACGAAACTCCACGTGACCCAGGGGTCGTCGAATATAAAGCCGCCATCATTAACAGGGAAGTCAAGTGTGACGAACCCTTGGACATGGCTAAATCCTTGCCAGATTTTGATGGTAACCAGGAAAAATATGTTTCCTGGCGACAAGCCGCTCACGCAGCTTATCAAGTATTTGAATCTTTTGAAGATAGCAGCAGACACTTTATAGCTGTAGGAATCATTAGTAACAAGATAAAAGGCGATGCTGATGCTATGCTCACATCATACAATACGGTGTTAAATTTTAAGGCCATTATAGCACGCCTTGACTTCACCTATGCGGACAAGACTCCCATACAGGTGATTACCCAGGAACTTAACTTCCTAAGGCAGGAAGATCTTCCCCTCCTACAATACTACGATAACATTCAAAAGAAGCTCACGCTTCTTACAAACAAAGTTATCATGACACAAGATGCATATTCTGCACATGTTTTAAACAGCAAGTATCGAGAGGATGCGTTACACTCTTTTGTCTCGGGACTTAAGAAATCCCTGAAAATTGCGGTATTTCCCGCACAGCCTCGCGACTTGCCAACGGCCTTGGCCATAGCACAAGAAGCTGAAGCGAGTAACGAGCGCAGCATATTTGCTGCTAACTTTTCCAGACACACTGAGGAAAAAACTTAGAAGAATACAAATCAAAGAAACCAGAACAGGCGTAGCAATACCCAGTATAACCAGAACGATAACCAGATACAGGGGGCCCAAAGAAAGGGCCCACACTATAATAAACCACAGGGGAACGGGCAGGAACAGCCTAGGCAACGCCCTGCACAGGCTTCGGGCAATCAAAACCCTCCTGCTCTCCCAGCACCCGAACTTATGAAGGTTGACTCGTCTTCACGGTTCAGGCAACCAACTAGGTTTCAATAGAACAACAGACAAAACACATTCGGGGGAAGTTCTAAAAGAACCCAAAAACTAAATTATACGACTCAGGAACAAACTGACGAACAAGAGTACGAAACAATAGCCAATAGCTCAACTGAACGCGTTGATGACGACTTGTCCGATGTAGAAAGCGTTAATTTTTTAGAGGACGGTCCCTGCTACCGTGTATCACGAGAACAGTAGCAGGACGGGAAATTAAATTGCTCGTGGATACAGGGGCTTCCAAGAACTATATCAAGCCACTTCCCGAGCTCAAGCATATTGTTCCCGTAGAGACTCCTTTTAAGTCTATTCACGGTAGCACAAACATTCAGCAGAAATGCCTGATTTACCTCTTCCAGGTTAAATCTTACTTCTTCATAGTAAATACACTGAAAGATTTCGATGGAATCATAGGCTTAGACCTTTTAAAGAAAGTTAATGCAACCATTGACTTTACAAAAAATATTATTAAAACAAACTACATATTCTATTTACTAGATCACCGGACGTAAACTGCATACAGATCGACGACAATGACGTACCAATAGCGGTCAGAGAATCGTTCAATGACATGATTAAGCAAAATTTAAAAGCATTCGCAGACCCTAATGAGGCTCTGCCATATAACATTAACACAATCGCAACAATTCGAACAGACGGGGAGCCGGTATATTCGAAACTATACCCTCACCCAATGGGAGTAACGGATTTTGTCAATGCAGAGGTTAAACAACTTCTAGCGGACGGCATAATCCGGCCTTCTAAGTCTCTATACAATAACCCGACTTGGGTCGTTGATAAAAAGGGGACAGTTGAAAACGGCCTCCGAAAAAAAAAACTGGTAATTGATTTTAGAAAACCATTGATGACAAATACCCCATCCCTACAATTTCGACAATCTTGTCTTGACTGGACTTGAAGTCGGGATTTCAGAAGATCGAGCAGGCAGAAAAAGATAGGGAAAAAACCGCATTTTCTATCAACAATGGGAAATACGAGTTCTGTAGACTCCCCTTTGGGTTAAGGAACGCTCGCAGTATTTTCCAAAGAGCTATCGATGATGTTCTCAGAGAAAAAATAAGTAAAACATGCTACGTTTACGTGGACGACGTTATAATTTTTTCTGAGTCAAAGGAAGACCATGTAAAGGACATCCATTGGGTCCTTAACAGCCTTCATGACGCAGGCATGAGGGTCTCCCAAGAGAAATCCAAGTTTTTTAAAAAAAGCGTGGAGTACTTGGGATTCATCGTGTCAAGAGGTGGAATAACAACTCACCTGACAGAGTCCAGGCAATTTCTAACGTTCCAAAACCACTTACACTGTTTGATTTAAGGTCATTTCTGGGCCTTGCAATCTATTACAGATGTTTTATAAAAGATTATACTAAAATTGCCAAGCCCCTCACGGACGCTCTAAAAGGTGAAAACGGTAAAGTTAGCAAAAATCACTCAAGGAAAGTGGATATCAACCTTAACGAAGAACAACTAAAAACATTCTCTAAGCTAAAAAGCATTTAAGCTTCAGAAGAAGTTTTACTAACTTACCCGGATTTTAAAAAGCCATTCGACCTTACCACAGACGCTTCCGTTTTGGTTTTGGCCTAGGAGCTGTACTTTCCCAAAATGGTCGACCCATCACGGAGTAACGGATTTTGTCAATGCAGAGGTTAAACAACTTCTAGCGGAAGAGGTTAAATTTGAGTACCACTATTTTCCTATAAAATATTTTATTCATTGGCCCCAAAATGTTAATGATAAATAATACAATTTACATAATTGCCCAATCCGATATTCCATCTGACCCCAATGTAATAAATTTATTAAAGATTTGTATTTATGAACTTTTGAAGTATTAAACATTTATAATCTTTCTTAAATCATGATGTTATTTATTATAATTCGTCCTGAGTAAGGCGTGATTAAAGTCTCGATAATGTGAAGCGTACTGTCTACAAAAGGGTCCATATGGACACATATATATATATTCATGTGTATATAGATAGGGAGGGTAGAGAACTGTCAACTGGAGTCAACGTCATCCGATTTCCCTTGATTCCACAAAATGTATCTGAACTGTCCGTCGGGATACCTAATATTTCTCGCAACTATCGTATAGCCTGTTTCTTTGGTTCCTTCAGAACTTTTGATTCTTTTTGTTTCTTTTTATAGAAAGTGTACGTGAAAATGTATGTTAATGTGTCGTCATGATGAAAGGAGATTAGATAAGAACCCACCCGGCAACCCGACGCGCTAGTAAGAGCATAGCTAGAGGTACACGATCCTTCGAAATCCTGTCATGAAATGTTGTCTGCGAATTTCCACCTTTTATTTTATACTAAGAACATCAGTATAAATCAGCAACGTTACATAATTGGCACCCAACACGTGGGACCTAAAGTCAAACAAAATTATTGGTTACCCCATAAATAAGCTCTTTGCTAATTCCATCCAAAACAATAGTATTATCTTTCATCTATTGTGCTCCAAACACTTCATTAGTCACCACAGCTTCAGAGGTTAAATATGGAATAGCGGATAAATCCAATAATTAAGGTTATTCGACCTATTTATAATCTATAGTCTTTGAGTGATAACTAAAGAGAGATACAGCATAGTAGGCCAGAGATTCCAAAGTACCTGGTGTCACATGGGATGTTAATTAGTTTGTGAATTCACAGTTATATCTCTAAGTCTGAGATTAACTGTCCAATCTATAAGCAATACTATCGGGTATAGACAGTGACAACCAAGGGACAAACCATAGTTTACTGTTAATGATAAATCCAAATGATCAGAATAGTCTTTTACTAGATAAATCAATTTAGAGAATAGCCATAATTTATTTTGACGTTCAGAATAAACTTGCAATAGAACCAACAACCAACAGTTACATATTTAGGAAATACGTTATTAAGTATACGTGAGCATTATCAGACTAAGTCATGCTTGAAAAGGACGAACCATTATATTATATATGTTCTTTTGGCAAATACTCAATTAGTCTATTGATTTATATTTTGTTATTCAGTGATCATATTCAGTAATTAAATAACGAGTACAAGATGCCGGTAGAACACAGCCCGGAGACACAAGTCGCTTCTGGCAGTATACCAAATAGGTGTGGCATTTGCCAAGAGGTAATAAGAGTAGATCAATTAGTAGCTACGATTCCTTGTCGACACAAATTTCACAACAGTTGTTTGAATGACCATATTTAAAGTACGCATACATGTCCTGTATGCAAAGTGGAGTTCAATCTTAACTCCATCTCTTTTGAAGACAATTCTCTCGCTGCGGAATTGCAAGCAGGAGAAAGCTCAGCAGCAGAGCATGGGGCAAATGTTGAAGCCAACGCACCACACGCACAAAGTCCTCAAGAGAGAGTTACTAGAGGGGAAGACATTGTAAACCAAGAGGAAATGTCTCTCATATGACAACCCGGTCTCAAGCACGATTTTTTAGTGACGACTCAAATGGTCGAGTTTCTTTTGGTAGTACTGGTAATCAGTCAGGTAGAGAAGAGTCTAATATTGGCACTACCAATTACATACATTCAATAATTCAAAACCAACAGGAAAGCATGATGACAGAACTCACCAAGTTTGTTAAAAACTCTATAGAGACAACCCTACAAGCCCAATAAGGAGCCAATAGTAGAGATGTCAACAGCGTTCCAGTGTCTATAGCAGCTCCTAGTTCTGTAGAAAATGACTAGAAATTTTCATTCGGTCTTAAATGATCCAGAATTGGAAAGTCAAAGTCGTGGTACATTTAACCGCAGTATAGCACCTGCAAAGGCTATCACTATAAGTGAATTAGATACGGGAAAGGATCCCATAAGTAAACTTGAATTAAATATGCATAAACTTAGCGTTGAAGAGCAATTTAGCCTAGATTTAGTAATTCAATCCTTTCCATCCTATGAGCGTGAAGGATTAGGCAAGACTAGACAGACATTCCCGTAAAACAGCGTCATTGGCCCATCTCTCCAGCCAAAGAGAAGCTGATGTTTGATGAGGTAGAGAAAATGATCGAGTAAGATGTTATTGAGCCATCTAATAGTCCTTGGAGCAGTAACTGCGTATTGGCGAAAAGGGAATAATATTTAACATTATTTTTTGTTGCTTTAGTGCATTAAACCATTAAATCAAATAAAAAAGTGCAGTAAGCTACAGTGGAGCAAGCTCGACAGTAGGAGACCCAGTACTTTTTGAGAGCAAAGCGTCCACTATAGATTGTTCTTCAATGTTCCCTACCATGCAATAGATGGCACCACTACAAAGATAAGTTGATAAACTCAGAGATCGCTAGCGTCTCTTTTTTTCCTTTTGAACGTAACATTGTTAGTTGAATAACTTCCGCGGTTATTATCCGATTTGAATGGACAGGTTTGGACCATAGTGTATATTATATGTTCCAAAAATCAAGACGCTAGCCCTAAAGGGGCTCATGTAATTCGACTTAGAAATTTTGTATTTCAATTTTCGGGGGCGGAGGGGGGCGTGGCAAAAAATCTAAAATAAACTTGATCAATGGGAGATATAGATGAACCTACATGCCAAATTTGGTGTCTCTAGCTCTTATAGTCTCTGAGATCTAGGCGACACAAAAAGTTACAGACGGACAGACAGACAGACGGACATGGCTATATCAACTCGGCTGTTGATGCTGATCAAGAATATATATACTTTATGGGGTCTGCCACGCCTCCTTCTGCCTGTGACGCACCTATTTTTTTGGACAAGCTTAACAGACCCATTTGGACTTTTTAAAGTACTGGGTCTAAATATAGCGCAAGCTAACTTTGGCGCGGCAAAGTTTGGATACCCTTGCAGTGTAAGCCGTCAGATTTTTTACAAAATTTGTTAAATGTTGATTATAAACCATTCGTTCCTATGGCAGCTATATGATGTACTAGTCCGATTTACACCAAATTTGGTCAGCCTGTTGAAAACTTAATTAAACACACAATGTGTATATTTGGTTCAGATATCTTAAGAAACAAGTCTTTCATACTGAATGTTGTTTTCGAACCGATCATTCCTATGGCAGCTATATGATGTAGTTAAACGATTTGAACCAAATTTAGTAAGTATTTATGAAAATCTATCAAACACACAATCTGTGAATTTAGTTGAGAAATCTTGAGAATCAAAAAAGTTATTCATACTTAATGTTGATTTCCAACCGATCGTTCCTAAGGCAGCTATATTATAGGCTCTTTCCACGACCACTGGATGATTGAGCGTTCACTGTCATTTGGATGACACTGAATTTGGCCTTTCCACGACCAAATGGGCGTTCGTCAATGACATATTGTAAATTTGCCGTTCGCCCGAAATAAATCAACTGTTCACTTCTTTACTCTGTTTGTTTTGATATTTAATTTGATCTTTTACTAATAATATGGCGGGTTTTAACAAAAAGTTATACATTATGAAGTGGATTTTGAATTCGCAAATGGTTGACACAAATTTGGCAAGTATGGAGCAATCGGAGGAGTTGAAAAGTTTCATCAATGATTGGGATGCGGAGGAGGCATATTTATTCAATGCAACTGTTTTACCTCCCGCATTAGGTCAAACAATTCCCAAGTGTCCATCTGTCTGGGGATTTGTAAGTATATAGTCTATATATATATATTTGTTGACACAAAACAGCTGTTTGTAGGGATGATTGTTTTGGTTGGGCGGTATTAATCGATAAAATATTGGTATTTCGTAAAAAAATAATAAAATTACACCGGGCGAATGACACCGGGCAAATGGATGACACGTTCACAGTTTGTATGGGAAAAACGTCGTCATCCACTCCGAACGCTCAAAATGGCGGCGAATGACAGCAAATGCCCGTCGTGGAAAGAGCCTATTAAATAGTTATTCGATCCGACCGGTTCCGACATAAGTATGTACTCTGTGCAGCAAAAAGACGGACCTGTACCAAGTTTCATCAAGATAGCTTCAAAACTGACAGACTAGTTTACATAGAAACAGACGGACACACGGACACACGGACAGACATACGGACAGACGGACATGGCTATATCGACTCAGTTCGTCGCCCTGATCAATATATATATATATACTTTATGGGGTCTGTGAGGCCTCCTACAATGCGTTACACATTTCGTGACAAAATTATAATATCATCTGCAAGGATATAAATATAAACTTAATAAAATAATACCTTAAATATATATGTATATAACATTTCTTTTATTGCTTCAGTGCATTAAACATAGTCAAATAAAAATATAGCGCAAGCCATAGTTTGAATACCCTTGCAGAGATTTGCATAAGCCGTCCGATTTTTTACAAAATATGTCAGATGTTGATTTCGAACCGATCGTTCATATGGCAGCTATATGATATAGTAATCCGATTTGCTCCAAATTTGGTAAGGATGTATGAAACTATGAAACACACAATCTGTGAGTTTGGTTAAGATATCTTGAGAAACAAAAAAGTTTTCATAATAAATATTGATTTTGAACCGATCGTTCCTAAGGCAGCAGAAGGTTCCAACATATGTACTGCGTGCAGCAAAAAGACGGACCTGTACCAAGTTTCATCAAGATATCTTAAAAACTGAGAGACTAGTTTGCATAGAAACAGACAGACAGACGGACAGACGGATATCGACTCAGCTCGTCGCCCTGATCAAAAATATATATACTTATAGGGTCTGTGAGGCTTCCTTTAATGCGTTACACATTTCGTGACAAAATTATAATACCCTCTGCAAGGGTATAAAAATGTAGTAAGCTACAATAGAGCATGCTCGACAGTAAGAGACCCAGTACTTTTTGAGTGCAAACCGTTCACTATAGACTGTTTATCAATGTTGCGTACCATTCAATAGATGGCGCCACTACAAAGATAAGTTGATAAACTCAGAGATCGCTAGCGTCTCTTTTTCTTCCTTTTGCCCGTAACATTGTTAGTTGAATAACTTTCGCGTTTATCATCCGATTGGAACGAAATTTTCTGGACAGGTTTGGTGTTTGGTGCATATTATATGTATATGCTCTTGTAATTCGAAATTCAAAATTTTGTATTTCAATTTCCAAGGGCGGAGGGGGGCGTGGCAAAAATCTTAAACAAGTTACTTAATTGAAATAAATACAAACTAAAGCTATTTAATTACTTAATTAATTGATATAGTTAGCAAAGCTAAAGCTATCTTATATAGTTATATCTAATGTCTGTAAATGGCGTTTTAGTCTAATACTAAATGCGTCTGATAGTCTTCAACGAGTGGGGCAGTTCGTTCCATAGACGAGCTGCGTAAACAAAGAAGTGGTATTCTGAGTTTGCAAATTTAACTCGAGGCATATTAAATTAGTAGTTCTTTGCGAAGAGGCAAATTTTATTTTTTCAAATAAATAAGTGGGCTCCCTTGTCATTACCATCCTGTGCAGGAAAATTAGTGCTCTAAAGTGAGTCCACAATTTAAGGCTCAGGTCAAGCGCTGAAATAGGGTCATGCCGTTTACGATTAAATGCATACCTGGCTTTTGCTTTAAAGGCTATTCTAAGCTTATTCATATCTCCTGCGTTAGATTGTCCAAATACTTCAACACTGTAAAACAGGGTGGGTATCAGGTACATTTTTGCTATTAGCAGCTTTAGTTGTAAAGGCAGAAAAGCTTTGGAAGCACTCAACTGTCGGAGCTGACCGAATGTTTAGCCCGTTACCACAGAAATATGGTTACTCCAAGTCAGTGTGTTATTGAAATAAATCCCTAGGTTGGCTGCTCTAGTGACATATTCCGCGGGGCTTCCACAAATGTGCAGCCCAGGTAGTTGGCTAGTATCTATGGCTTTTTTATAAATGACTAAACATTTAGATTTTTTTGGGTTTATTCCTAAACTATTTTCTTTTGCCCATTGTGCAATTTTGTCCAGATCCCTGTTACATGCATCAATACATTCATTTAATTGTTTTAACGGACGACTGACATAGATTTGGACGTCATCAGCATACATATGGACTTCACAATTTGACAAAACATTCGGAAGATCATTAACATAAATAGAAAACAAAAGGGGACCCAAAACAGACCCTTGGGGAACACCACGTGTTACAGGTAAAAAACTGGATACACGGGATCCGGATATCATTACTTGCTGTCGCTCGGAAAGATACGTTTCAACGAGATAGCAGGCCGAATCTTCAAAATTGAAAAGTTTTCTTAATTTTGTGCAAAGTGTCAAATGATTCACAGAGTCAAAAGCCTTAGTATGATCTAATAATGTTAAGTGTGTCACTTTACTGTCGTCTATCTGAGTGCGGATGTCTTCGCTAATCTTAATGAAGGCAGTAGTGCAGCTTCTGTTTTTCCTCAAACCGCAATGTTTTTGGCTAAGTAGCTTATTAGCTTTAAGATACAGGTTTATTTGTGTGGCCATCAGATTTTCTAAAGCTTTTGACAAAAAGGGCAGAATTGCTATAGGCCTGAAACCACCGCTTCGTTTTGTGATCGCAAGAATCTTAGCTTTCTTCCAGTTCGAGGGAAATGCGGATGTTGGGAAAATTGTGTTAAATATGTGTGTTATAGGTGCAAGGATTGAAGGAAGTAGTATTTTTAAAAACTTAGGGCGGCAGTTCTACGAATCTTGGGGCGGACAGATCTGATGATGGATTCTGGTAGAACTCGTCGAAATAAGACGAAAAAATTAAATAAAATTTTTGATTTTCGTCTCGGTTCTCGAGATATTGGGACCAATAAGTCGCCGATTCCCATACAAACTGGTCAGCGTGCCAGCCGCTCTTTGCACTGTGTTAGAGTGAGACACCGATAGTATTTCTTACAGCAGTGCTGTATAGTGTCCGTTTCAACTTCATCGCTTGGCGCGGATATTCAAACCATTTTATTTTATTACATTTCTTGCTAATTTATACATTGAAATCGAATAAATTTACGGCTGTTGTTGTTATTGCTATTTTTTATACTACATGAGACATTAGTATATGACAGGGTGTGGCAAATACAATCATTTTTCACAAGAAGACATTTTGTGAAGTAATGTGAAATGAGCGCCGCACGCAAAAAATTTGTACCTACGGCACTTTTTGTCATACACTTATGTCTCCTACAGGGGAAAAAATAACATTAACAATAACACCAACAACAAAAAACAACAACAATATATAAATTAGCTAGAAATGTAATAAAATAAAATGGCTTGAATATCCGCGCCAAGCGGTGAAGTAGAAACGGACACCTTACAACACTGCTCTAGGCAATACAGTGCAAAGAGCAGCTGGCACGCTGAGCAGTTTGTATGGGAAGCGGCAACTTATCGGTCCCAATGTCTCGAGAACCGAGCCGAAAATCAAAAATTTTATTTAATTTTTTCGTCTTATTTCGACGAGTTCTACCAGAATCTATCATCAGATCTGGCCGCCCCAAGATTCGTAGAGTCCCCAACAGCACTTCTCTACACTACATACAAAATGTAAACAAATTGAAAGAGCTGCCAGATCTCGCAAATTATCAAGCATGGTGTGACTGGGACAGGTTCTGTTAGAGATGTTAGGGTGGGGCGTGCTATATATTTTGCAAGCACGAACTCAAAAAACTTAATATATATAAAAGTAGTGGGGTGCTACAAAAATCGACAATAATTGTAATAAAATTAATATTAATAAAGTTTATTGAAATACGTTATATGTGGTTAAAATAAATTAGATTAGTTCATTCTAGTATTATATCTTGATATTTCGTGCTTTATTAATCTTACACGAGCACGATTGCAGCGCTAGTTCATTCCTGTCAGATGGTGAAGAACGCTCGCCAGAGAAGTTTATTTGCTTTTTATTTATTAAATACATTAAATTAATCTCAGCGCATATCGCTCGGAACTGCATAATAGAAAAGACGTGTTCAGAGATCATCACATCCACTTCACTCACAAATACAATGTAAGTGATAAGCAAGTGTCGACACTTTCACACTTTGGAATGAGGGAAAAAAAAGAAAAATCAATTTCGTATTATGTAAGCTGGCCTGTGCTAAATTGAAATTTGTTTATATTGCAGATAAAAATTGATTGATCGGACCATGAACTACTAATATCGGACTATATGAATTTTGTTTAACCTTCGGTCAGGTGAATATTCGATAAGTAAAGACAACCAATACAAAATATTGGCATGTGCAAAATATATGCAAATTAAGGGAAATTACGCACAGTGGAAATTTCCCTAAAGAACCTAAACACACACAAATTAAATGGCGAAATTGAAGCCAGGCTATGCCTGTGAGAAATGCCTGAGTCAGGGCTTAAACCACAAATTGCGATATTTTTATATAAATTTTGAGGAGCAGCTGCTCAAGTGCGAATCTCGCTACTGTCTTTGGCCACACAACGATGAGGAACTTGATTCCGTTTGCGACCAGGCAACATCTGGACAAGAAGTAGCCACAAATGCGGATGATGATGATGATTTTATTAAGCAGCTGCTTGAACATTTGGGATCGGAAGCCGAAGAGCCTGAAACGAAACCATGCTCCATGCCGGATCTAAGTGCGACAAGCTTCGAACCTGCAGACAGCGTTGCATGCCAAATTGAGAGCCTGCCTTATAACACAATTGAAGTACAATCATGTGAGCAGAAGCCTTGCATCAGTCCAAAGAGCATTCCATTCCGGTCGCCGCCCAAAACGTTATCCAACAACGATAAACTCTTATCTACAACAACAACATCTACAGCAACAACAGCAACACCTCCAACTGCAATCTTTAGTATGCCTAATTTGAAGACGGAGTCTCCCAGTTATTCGAATTCGAACGATAAACTCTTATCTACAACAACAACATCTACAGCAACAACTGCAACACCTCCAACTGCAATCTTTAGTATGCCTAATTTGAAGACGGAGTCTCCCAGTTTTTCGAATTTACTTAGCGACAGATGCCCAAAAAGTCTGAGTCCAGCTGGATGGTTTCAAAACAGCCAGAGGAAACAAAGCAATCGCTTGTCTTGGCAACAGGCCACAGTGCTGGCAACATTGAATCTAAATTCTCTATTAAAGAACAAAACAGTCTGAAAGACATCCCAAAAACTAACCAGACGCCACAACCAAGTCTCATTAAGGCTCCCAAAAAGGCCTCCACGCTGCGGCAGCAATCAAAGGTGCCTCCTCAACAAGGCGCCAGTCTATCCTCATTTCTCGATGTACTGAAGCGACAAGAGGAAACATGTAAAGCAGTGAAGCAAGAACGTAGAAAACTGGCCGTTTCCACTGGATCAAATGGAGGAAAACCTCGTACTCAGCTGGTGCTGCAGTTGCTGCAGACTCTTGAGGCCAGACAAAAGACGGAAGTGAAAACAGAATCATAACAGGAAGCAAAGCAAACGCAATGTACAAAATAATAAGCATTTTGGAGTTTTGTGTTGTGCCAAATAAAATTGCGAATCAAAATATGCATTTGTGTATGTGTGTGACAAAAATTGGCAAACAAGTCGATTTTTTTATAAACATTGTATTTTTTGCTGTTTAACGATCGCTATTTGTTTATGAGGGACACGCGTCCAGCGCATGATGAGCAATGACCAGAGATAGAGACTCAAGAAATGCTCAGAAGCCTGCGAAAAGTTATGAGGAAAGCGGGTCAAGCCAAGAGCGTCACAAGGCGATGTTTCAAGTTGCAACGCAGTGAGAGTTACAACTACATCTACAACTCGTAAAGTAATTATGGGCAATATCAGCTGTGCACACAGTGGTACAGAAGTTCTATGAAATGAATACAAATGTCAGAAAACTTGTTTTCCGCAAAACAATCGAAGCACAGCGGCGCCGGCAATTCTAAATAGAATTTACAATATATTGTGTTTTGCGGTGCCAAAAAAAGAAACAAATCGTTTAACTAAATATTCAAATGCTCATATATTTAGCATTATTTGTGCATATTGGCATTTGTTACTTAGTTTGAACTTTAAAGAAACAATTGCGAACTTACAAACAAAGTGTTCTTGGAGAGTGTTATATATTTCATGGATTTTTGTAATTATGGTATTAGCCCAGAGGCTATTATATTTTTAAATTGCCATATTTTCTTAGGCTTTGAAAAGATTATAGATTTAATTGTTAGAGGAAGACATACTTTTTATCAGCTTTAAAGTAAACACCATCTATTTCTTTTATAAAAAGCTAGCAAAAATGTTGTTAAAATTCCTATGGTCCAATTTAAATGGTCTTCTATTATATATGTTTAAATTAAAAAAAAAGTTCATTACAATATAGAATTGTCTTTAAGTAAATTTGTTTAAAGTTATTTTGATCAATAAAATTATAATAAAATTAGAAGACAAGGGATAGTTTGTCAAGATGATTTTGTCCTTCCAAAAGTAATTTATAAATGCACACTTGACCCACTTCACCTTAGCCACTGTGAAATGCTTCCAGTTTTTTGCGTCTTTGATAAGTTTCATTGAGAAATGCAAAAAGGAAAAGATCTTATTGCAACATTATCAACAAGTACAGTCGAGGTCTAGACCAAAAACCGCGTTGCTTGGGGCGGTTAATAGTATTTAATTATTTATATTACGGGCGTGTTATCAACAGGTGTTACAAGTTCAGTGGCATGTCAAATACTCTTCAATCGTGGGATTAGGAAAGACATGAGCTTGCGACGCTTGTTGCCAACGGGTAAAGAAAAATAAATGCTGCGTAGTACTAGAGATCCTAGAAAGCGGCAGAAATTTTAGGCAATTGTCCAACTTGTTTACTATCTGAGGCTTTATTTAATTTGTCCATTCATAATCTTTTTTTCTATTTCACTTGCATTAAATAAAATGACTAATTTCGGTCAAATTTTTGTTTCTTTTGCAGACCTCTCCGCTGTCCGCGCAGGCCTCGACACACATCAGTCATGCGTTCACCACCAAATCCTCGTCGCCCAACCGTGTGGTAACCCGGTCGGCCACGATGTTGGTCCATTTGGCTTTGCACTCTCCTCGTTCAGCCTGAAGCAGCTGCTGGCCAGGAAGCACAACAAACACAATGCCCTTCGCAAGCTTTAAGCCAAATGGGGAATACCAATTAGAGACTTATCTGTAGCCATGTCCAGTTGTTAGTCGCCATATACCCTCAGTTCTTATTCTCATCGTAGTGTGTATTTGTTTATGTTTAAGTCATCAGCCAAAATTCACACACACACACATTTTTTGAGATGGGTGGAGAAGAATATGTATATAATTAATTGTTCTTCACACACACACACTGCAAAAAAGAGAAACACACACGTATGCATCGCCAACAAAAAGGAATAACAATTGTGATAGTTAATTGTGTACTAATGATGATGATCGAGAGGATGATAAAGTTTTAAATTGTTGCAATGATTTTGTTGATGAACATCCTATAGAATCCCTATATATTCTATATACATATACAAGTCCTATTATATATGTACATATAGATCTTTAGTTAAATTCTAAATTTAAAGAAACCCCAATTGAAACGACCAAGTAAAGAATTGTAATAATAAAAATGGCAGGATAAACAGTTGCCAAATTATGGTCTGCAATAATGGGAGAAAGTATCCAACATTTGTATTAGTTTTAGTTCAATATTCAAATAAACCGATTTATTATTATTTATCTATTCTATCTATCTATTTTATTTATTTTTTTCATTTAAAAATAGACCAAATCAAGGTTAATTTACTTTAGTAAATTACTTTATTAAATCCACCTAGGACCAAATCATTGATCACCATTATCATACAGTTTCACTCATACTAATTTATAGTTCAATTTAATATAAGAGTTGCTTCTACTAATCTATTAATATGACAACATAATTAAAGCCCGCATTAATTACTACCAAATATTAGCTAACATAACTGCGATAATTGTATGTGTATTATATCAAATACTTTTATTTACTTGACACTCCGGTAAGAAGTTTTCGTGCCTTTCAATAAGATCTTCTGGAGCATGTTTTACTCCATACTATTGATGTAACGTTTTTGGATGACAAGTGCATTTTTTTTTAGCAGATTACTGTAGGCAGCTGAAGTGGTTGTATACAGAGCACAGGTATCTCTCAGATCTTGCTTGGGCCAGAAGATACGCATTAAAATGTGTGAATTTGTGCCATTGAGAAAACATTCTCCATTAAGAAAAACACTTTGTTGTAACGATAATTTGAATTGTTCAAGTGATGCCGAAGTTTTACTTCATTTCTGTTGTATCTATGAGGGAGTCCACAATTTGGTTTCTCATTTCCGGTTGAAGCACATAGCAACCGTCCTCATCTAAATCCTCTTCGAATTCAATCCCCAAGTCATCGTCAATGCTGTACACGCTCGGAACTGAGAATGGATTTAGTTTTAAAGGTCTGTGCACAAATATGCTCTACTTTTCTGTTTATCTTATTTTTGGTAACGAATCCGAAGTACATCAATTTAAATATTTTAGAAATGTATTGTTTTAGTTTAAGAGCTGCTAATAATTTAATTGAATTATTATTTTGTGTAGGCCGGGCACTAAATAAAGGCAAATTTTTAATCTTGCACTTTTCCGGGTATATCAAAATTTTCTGCCGGAGCTGGCGTAGCATAACATTCCAAAAATATTTTACAATTTAATAGTTTTGGTGAATTTTTAAGAATTTTGAAAATATGTTTGAGCCAAATTCGTCCCTGAGGGTGTTACTGTCAATAAATATTTACTTAAAATATGCGTTTTATCCAAATTTATAATTATATTGTTTTAAATTAAATTCAAAATAAACGCAATTAGTGTAGTGCTGCAAAACGATCGTTTGGGGCTTAAAAGCAATACGAAAAAAAAAACAGCAGTAGAGAGGAGTAAGAGCAGAAACCGAAAATATGGGAATAAACGTCAGCAGAAATTCTTTTGCGGTTTGTGGGACGCCAGCACATAGCTCACGACGATGAGGTCTATTGGAATCGCCTGCTCAACTACAACATTGTGAGAACAGAGAACAGGTAACAGCAACAACATTAACCACTCGTTAAATAAGACAGCCAAAACAAAACGATTCCTTGCATTGCAGTCAGGATAAGCTGAGTCTGGACTCTCGACTGGAAACGTTATGTCAATCGTTTATTGGCAACAATCTGAAGACGCAGCAATCTGAAGACTTTGGTTTGCTGGTCACCGTGTTTCTGGAGAAGGCCACGGAGCTGTTGCGCTGTCCGATCAGAAGAGCAACATGCATGTGTGGCAAACGTTTAATGCGCTATTTATCATACGCACACTGAGCTTTTACAGTCCGCTGTGGAGCAGCAACAGTATCAGGATAGTGCTACCATTGCAATTGAGACTACAGAGCATGCAGCACTGGCACCAATTATTGTCGATGGGGCCAAGTTTGAGACCTTCATCGATGCTTTAGTGAACCTGATAGTCGTTATACCCGTGAATTTCGAACCACTATCCTTTGGCTAATCAAGTCTGTTGCTTATATTAATACTTACCAATCATTGTAACGCCCAGGACAATGCCTATCGCACGAGCTTGTTTGGCTGCGCCGACTCCAAAGATTCGCCGATGCAGGGCAGCGGTACAGTATCCTTTCAAATTGACTTCTCAGCAGTGTATGAAACATTGTGTCGTATTGTGACTATTGATCAGGCTACGCTGTTGCATCTCAATGAACGCTTCTAAAGGTTTGTCATGCAGCAGCAGGACCTCGAGCAGCTGGTGATACCCATTCTACAGACGTTATACAACGCTCCAGACAGCAATTCACATCACATTTACATGTCGCTAATTGTCCTGCTTATTCTCAGCGAAGACGAGGGATTCAACAAAAACATGCACACTATTGTAAGTTATTACCAAGGCATTACTTAGACTGGGACTAAGCTTCCTTATTTTCTTATTGCAGTTGCTGAAGAACATCAGTTGGTACACGGAGCGCACCATTTCAGAGATATCGCTAGGAGGCATATTGATTCTGATCGTCATCCGCACGATTCAGTACAACATGCTGAAGGTGAGGGACAAGTACTTGCACACCAATTGCCTCGCCGCTTTGGCCAACATGTCCGGTCACTTCCGATCACTGCATCCGTATGTGGCACAGCGTTTGGTGTCTCTATTTGAGACGCTGGCCCGCAGACATACGCGCCTAGATGCGCAGCTCAAGGAGCCGACAGATAGCGCTGTCTTTGGTTATGTATCAACAACGCCCGAGGACATGATGCAGGATTTGAGTGTGCTGGAGGATGTGGAAATCTTAAACTCCTGCCTTACAAATCAGCTTGTCTACTAGACTTCTGCATGAATGTATTCATTTCTAGCTTGACAGATCTGCACAGTAGTGTAGTGCCCTTCAAAATACTGCACTGATTCATTGCTGTACAGTATATTCCATGGGCCACAAGAAGACAGCACAACATTTTTATTGTTCTCTCTTAGAGTGAGAACAGTATATGGTTCTACTCTTCGTGAGTGAGTACTACATTTGTTATACCCTTGCAGAGGGTATTATAATTTTGTCACGAAATGTGTAACGCATTGAAGGAAGCCTCACAGACCCCATAAAGTATATATATTCTTGATCAGGGCGACGAGCTGAGTCGATATAGCCATCCTCTGTCTGTCCGTCGTCCGTGTGTCCGTCTGTTTCTATGCAAACTAGTCTCTCAGTTTTGAAGCTATCTTGATGAAACTTGGTACAGGTCTGTCTTTTTGCTGCACGCAGCACATATGTCGGAACCGGCCGGATCGGATAACTATATCATATAGCTGCCATAGGAACGATCGGTTGGAAATAAACATTTAGTATGAAAAACTTTTTTGTCTTTCAAGATATCTCAACCAAATATACACATTGTGTGTTTGATTAAGTTTTAAACAGGCTGACCAAATTTGGTGTAAATCGGACTACTATATCATATAGCTGCCATAGGAACGATCGGTTCAAAATCAACCTAACGGATTACGCAGGGCACTGCAAAGGTATCCAAACTTTGGCGCGCCAAAGTTAGCTTGAGCTATATTTTTTTTAACACGCTGTACAGCTTGTGTGTGCTATTGTACAACTGTGTAAATGAGTGCATTCTTTTTCAACAATTGCATAATAAACATGAATAGCAAGGAAAACGACGCTCGTGTAATGAGCGCACAAGAAAATGTAAGTTTTTGTTACAATAAATCTGTATTGGAACTTAGAATATGTGTTGTTTTATATGTTTGTGATTGTCTTTTGTATATTTGTGGTAATATAGTGCCATATAATATAAATTTTTTTGGAAATCAGACTTCAACGTTGGACACATCAAATAAGTCGCGCTATAAAGAGTACGCTGCGATAATAAAATCAAAATTATTAGCTGATGAGCTTAAGCCTAGTCCTTCACGTGGTCGGAGCAAAGTGTGGGAGACCTTTTCTCGACTTGTTTATGAAAATGCCATAGAGACGACTGATGCAGTAGTGTGCAACACATGTAAGAACATTTATAAATTCGACAAAAGCACATCCAATTTAGTGGAACACAAGTGCTACATAATGGCCAATAGCCGAAAGCGCAGTCTTTCTGCCGTTGATGTAGACTTTGAAACTAAAAATAATTGCACCAAATTAGCAACGGAGTGGACAATAAAGAATGGTCGATCCTTTAATATAATTGCAGACTCGGGACTAAAAAACTTAACACAGTTTTTTATTTCTGTTGGTGCGAAACTGGGAGAAAACGTAAATAATAAGTCGGTTCTGCCGCATCCCACAACTATATCGCGAAACATCGGTGATCTTTACGATTTTCAGTACAATGAATTAAAAATCGAGATTGATGAGCCGAAAAAATTTGGATACACATAGCATAACTTCGGATATCTGGACGGACGACTTCTTTAAAAAGAATGCACCCTTAAAAACCGCCTGCTAGCAGTGAAATCAATGGGTGGAGTCTCCTGTACCGGTAAGAATTAGAAAATGTTATTGGAATATATTATATATCAATATTTCTTAGGCAATGAAATCAAAAACAAAATTATTCGAATTTTAGGGGACTTTGGATGTGATTTGCTGATGGACGATCCAATCATTATTACTGACCGAGGAGCAAACATGAAAGCCACATTCAACGGACTGAGCACATTACACTGTGCTAATCACTTGGTCCACAATGTGATTGGCAAAGTTGTAAATGAGGTACCAGAATTGCTGGATCTGGTTAATCATTGCAGCAGGCTTTTTGAGTATTATGAAAAGTCTGGACAAAACTCGAGTTTAACAAGCACCCTGAAAAGCTGCTGTTCAACTCGTTGGAATACAATTCAACCTTTTTAAGTCAGTTGAGTTGAACTGGATGCAAATTTCGCAAATTTTGCTCCAAAAAGCTTGAGGGTAGCAATTATCCAACTTTACATTTAACTATTCCACACATAAATAACTTAAAAAAATGGCCACTCCACAAGACAGTGACAAAGACATTAAGCAAAAATGCAAACTTTCACTTATACAATACTTAGATTCAATAGTTATAGACAATTTAAAAAAGTATCACAACATTGCCCTATTTTTGTTTCCACCCACAAATAAATTAACAAAATTCACAGAATTAGAAAAAGAAAAAACCGCCCATGACATTGATGAAATGAAGGTGAATATTCAAATAAATAGCCAAAATGATGATATTGAAAAATTAATTAAGCCCACACAAGACATAGATAACATATTTGCAGATTATTCCCAGCCCATTCAAAGCACACTTAATTTATCATATATACAAGATGAAATTCAAACATATAAAAACATAAATAAACATTATATTGAAGATTTTGATGTTCTGCAGTGGTGGTCACTTAATCATGACCGTTTTCCGCTACTATATCAAATTAGTTGCAAGATACTGACAGCTTCGGCGAGCAGTGCAGCATCGGAAAGGGTGTTTTCTGTTGCTAAAAATATAATAAGCGAAAAACTCCCAAAAATTGCCACCACTGAAGACATGGTAAACAATATAATGTTCCTCCATTCGAATATTAATAACTTAAATATAGAATCTTTTATAACATAAAATAATTTGTATAATTACTTTTATTTAAAATATTAATGACAGTAAAACTCTTTATTTTATAATAAATACATTTTTATAGGAAAATATAAACCAATGTTTTGTTTATCTTATTTTCGCGTATGGCATATGTCATTAAGTTTCACTCACTGTACAGTAAGTCAACTGCCCACCAAAATACTGTACAGTGCGTTGACTGCACACCAATTTCATTTCAATCGGATGATAAGCGCGAAAGTTATTCAACTAACAATGTTACGGTCAAAAGAAAGAAGAAGAGATGCTAGCGACCTCTGTGTTTATCAACTGATATGTTCGTAGTGGCGCCATCTATTGAATGGTACGCAACATTGAAGAACAATCTATAGTGAACGCTTTTCACTCACAAAGTACTGGGCCTCCTGCTGTCGCGCTTGCTCCACTGTAGCTTACTGCACTTTTTTCTAAATTAATGAATAACGCAATATATGGCAAGACTATGGAAAATGTTGAAAAGAGAAGAGCCATAAAATTAGTTTCAGACTATCAGTCTAAGCTGAATTCCCCAGATTTCAGACAGCTGATTGCAATGAATAATTTCCATAGCTTAAACTTATTTTGATGTGTATAAACTTATCAAAAATAATTCAGAACGGCTTGAAACTTCAAATTTTGTATCTGGAAATTTATTTGATATAATACCTGCCGGTTTCCACGAGCACTGTCATTCGCCTTCATTTAGTACAATTTTGTCATTCGAATCGAATGACAAATTCGGCCTGTACAAAGTCCCATAAGGCCCCGAATGACTTTACTGAATGTCGCCGAATGACGGCTCATGGAAAGCTGCTATAAAAGCTAAAGCCTATTCATACAAAACAGAGAATGACAGATCTATTGACAGTGAAGTAAAGAAAGTAAGAGGTGTCAAGGGTAGCGTAATTAAAAATCTTAGTCATTCTGATTGTATTGAATGTATCCGAAAACGAAAAGCCAATTATGGTGAACAGAGAGTTATAAGAAGTAGAAGTCATGAATTGTATACAGAAATAGTTAGTAAAATAAGTCTTAATTAAAAAGATGATAAAAGATTTGTAGCAAACGATTCAGTTTACACAGTGCAGTGCCCCGTGTAAGCCGTCAGATTTTTTTCAAAATTTGTTATACATACTAAATGTTAGTTTCGAACCGATCGCTCCTATGGCAGCTACATGATATAGTAGTCCGATTTACACCAAATTTGGTAGGGATGAATAAAACTATACACAATCTGTGAGTTTGGTTGAGATATCTTAAGAAACAAAAAAGTTTTTCATACTAAATGTTGATTTCCAACCGATCATTCCTATGCCAGCTATATGACAAAGTTGACCGAATTGAACCATATTAAGTAAGAATGTATAAAAATGTGTCAAACACACAATCTGTTAATTTGGTTGAGATATCTTAAGAAACAAAAAAGTTGTTCATATGTACTATATGTTGATTTCCAACCGATCGATTCTATGGCAGCTATATGATATAGTTATTTGATCCGGCCGGTTCCGACATATGTACTGCGTGCAGCAAAAAGACGGACCTGTACCAAGTTTCATCCAGATAGCTTCAAAACTGAGAGACTAGTTTGCATAGAAACAGACGGACAGACGGACATGGCTATATCGACTCAGCTTGTCGCCCTGATCAAGAATATATACTTTGTGGGGTCTGTGAGGCTTCCTTCAATGCGTTACACATTTCGTGACAAAATTATAATACCCTCTGCAAGGGTATAAAAATAAACTATTTTTAGTATTTTATTTATTGGTTAAAATAATATATAATTGTTTTTAATTAAATTAAATTGTTATTTAAATAAAGTATACATTTGTAATAAATGAACTCATAAAATGAAACCAAAAGATTGTTGTTTCTATTTCATTTCAACACATTTTTTCTATCAATCCAGGAGTTATATGAATTATCAAATCCTAACCACTTTAAAATGTTTTTTGATTAGACCCAGTACTTTAAAAAGTACAAATGGGTCTATTAAAGCATGGCAGACCCCATAAAATATATATTTTCCATATCTACAGTGTTTTGCGCATACCCTGAACCTGGTAGTTTAAGACGGCAAAATTCTACAACGACGATTTGGTAAAGGCTTTGTTTATAAAGTATAAAACAATAGAAAGATTTTTCAAGCAAAGCACCATAGCTGGTAAAACATTTAAAATGGCTTAAGAAGGACTCTCTTATACGTTGTTGCAAGAAATGCCAATAAGGTGGAACAGTTTTTACCTTATGGTTCAGCGTATTTTAACAACAAATGACGCCATTGTCACAGTATTATTGTCAACAACAAAAGCACCGCTACCATTTACTGCTGATGAGATCAACATATTGAAAGATGTAAAAACAAAATATTGGGTTTTCTCAAAGGCAGCGAAAAAATTTCTGCGTGAAAGTATGTGACGCTTTCTTTAATAATACCAATGGCATATGAACTCTACCGTCAAGTTGAAAAGCTTTTACTGGAATTGCAAAACGTCACAAGGAAGAAATATGCAAATTATTTTGTTAGAATCTATGCATAAACGTCTTTCAAGATATGAGCAACAGAAGGTTACAAGGATGGCGACAATATTGGATCCGATCTTTAAGAGGAACGAGTTTCACTATAAAACAAATGGTGAACAAGCATAGTGGTTATTGTAAATTCACTATTTTGTATTAAAGAAAAGTCAGTTTGTGTTTTATATTAATTCACTTTGATTTATAAGTTAAGCATATCTAGGTTCATTTGGGCAACCGGATGCCGTCGCGACTTTGTTGCGACACTTTGCTGACACTGCATTGACGGTCGGTCAGCACAACACGGAAATATGATCCCTTTGCTATGTGCGCTGAGTGACCGCTGAAGAACGGCACGAGGCGCAGCGTCAGCATTCTGCCGTCATCGCTGCTATGCAACCGCGGCTTATTGTTAGCTTAAGAATTCTTGTAGATTCAGTTTTATACGTACCCGCTTAGCAATCAGTTGATTGCAAGTTAATTAATAAATAAAGCAATAAAGATTTATTAAACCGAAAATAATATTCTGTTATCTATTGACTATACTTATTCATAATTGGCGCCCAACCGGTTATAAAACTCCGCAATTATTGTCTACGCGTGCCAACGCCGCGAGTGAAATTGTGTACAAATTTTTAATTTTTTTAAATAAAAAAAAAGAAAAAAACAATACATAAAATCAAATTAATCGTCAAAACGATTGAACCAGTGAAAAGTGCTAACCAACGTTACACCCAAGCAATTCTAACACACAGTGCAGTGTCCGAAAACTATAATAATAAAAATTAATTAATATAACAATTAATAAAAAAAAAAACAAATTAAACCCCAACACACAGTGTTGAGTGAGTTAAAACTAACAAGAAGAAAAAGAAAAATAAAACCCCAACACACAGTGTTGAGCGAGTATAATAAAACAACAACAACAATAAAAAACAAAACAACAGCAGCAACCGCTGCCACATCTGCAATAGCAGTAATAATAAAAACAACAACAACAACCACAGCCGATGCAGCAGCAGCAACAATATTAACCAAAAACAACAGCAGCAGCAGCAGCAACAAAAGATATTATTTAATATTAAAATATTAAAAATGAAACTCATGTAAGTGAAATGTTTGAATGATACTGATCCAACTTAAATAAATAAATAAATTAAATATACCCCGCTGATTGGGTTACGCTATTCTGTTTATAATTTATAATTTGAGTGAGAGTTATTCTATTTTGCTAAAAGACTGTGACAACTCCCATGTGGAGAACAAAATTAGATAAAACAGGTAGTGAGGAAGACATAATTTCAGCTTACAGGGAACTACAAATTACTCAGCAATCAGTAGCTCAGCCAAGTATAGAGCAACCAGTACAGGGTAGCAATCACATTATGGAAGGTTCACAGGAACTGCCAGCAGCGGAAAACACACTTAACAAAGACGTAAAAGACATGATCGAGATTATGAAACAAGCAATGATGTGCCAATCTGAAGTATTGTCAAATCGTTTCGAGAACAGACTCGTACAAGTAGTAAAGGATTTTGAAGAGAAAGTTCACAAAATCAATACACCCGAATCAAGTGAAGTAATTCGCTATGAAAAAGTAAAAATAGTTGCAGGAATAGAATGTAAATTGCCATTAGATATGGTAAAATCTTTGCCTGAATTTGACGGCAAGCAAAGCGAATATGTCGCTTGGCGTGAAGCAGCGGCGTCTGCATATGAAGTTTTCGAGCCTTTTAATGGCAGTACCCACCACTACTTGACTGTAGGTATTATTAGAAATAAAATTAAAGGAGCAGCAAGTGCAACGCTGACTTCTTATAACACAACGTTGAATTTTCATGCAATCATAGCTAGACTTGATTTTGTTTATGCCGATAAGACACCGATACGTGTCCTTCTTCAAAAACTTGGCAAGGTGAGCTGTCATTATTAGAATATTATGATGAAGTTGAGAAGACTTTGACTCTTCTCACTAACAAAACAATAATGACACATGGCGCTGAACAGGCTGCCATTTTAAATGAACAATTTAGGGAAGACGCACTCCACTCTTTCGTGTCTGGCCTTAAGAAATCCCTTAAGTCAGCAGTGTTCCCGGCTAAACCAACGGATCTACCATCCGCTTTGTCTATTGCACTCGAAGCAGAGGTTAGCAATGATTATGCACAGTTTGCTGCAAGCTTTGCTAAAACCTCTGAAGATAGGAAAAACCAAAGATCTTCGGATCAAAGGTCACAGCATCGATACCAACAAAATGACAGACAAAATGATTCTGTCCGAACAAAGCTTCCACAGTTTCAGAGAGCCCAAAATCCGAATAATAAGGATAAGGCAGGTCCGTCAGGTAACCAACCCCAAAACAGTTCTCAACCAAGTGTTCAGAGACAACGCTATCAGGGTCGAGATCAACAAACTCGAGCCCCTGAGCCAATGGAAGTTGATCAGTCTCTTTCACGCTTTCGACAACCAACCAATTTTAATAGGGGCCACAATCAGCAAAACGTTAACCACATAGCACAGAATGAACCTATTGATAATACCGATTATCAGTCCGCTGCAGAAGAAGGAGTTCTGGCATTTCAGGATGACGTATCTGTCGATGAATCGGTTAATTTTTTAGGAGTAGGTCCTACCTCCCATACATAGAACGTTATGTATCAGGGCGGTTAATTAGATTATTAATAGACACAGGAGCATCCAAGAACTATATTAAACGTCTGTCTGAGCTAAAACACATTATACCCGTAAAAGAACCTTTCCAGGTTAAGTCCATTCATGGAGCTACACAAATAGTAGAAAAGTGTCCGATTAGCATATTCGATGTAGAATCTTATTTCTTCATCCTGCCTACACTAAATGATTTTGATGGTATAATAGGCCTCGACTTATTAATGGATGCCGATGCAAAACTTGATTTCAGTAAGAATGTAATAGTGTTCAAAGGTGGCCAAGAGTCACTAATTTTTAAAAAATGTTACGATGTAAATTTTATACAAATTAATGACGAGGACGTACCCTCGGCCATGAAAGAACCCTTTAATAGTATGATCAAATTAAGATTAAAAGCCTTTGCGGACCCAAATGAGTCCTTACCCTATAATATCAATACTGTAGCTACCATCAGAACAGATGATGAGCCAGTATACTCTAAGTTATACCCATATCCAATGGGCGTAGCTGAATTCGTAAATTCAGAAGTTCAACAACTTCTCCAGAACGGCATTATACGCCCGTCTAAATCACCATATAATAATCCAATATGGGTGGTGGACAAAAAAGGTGTCGATGAACTCGGCCACAAGAAAAAGAGAATGGTTATTGATTTCAGAAAACTGAACCAAAAAACAGTAAGCGATAAGTACCCTATACCCTCTATCTCGACAATACTGTCAAACATGGGTAAAGCTCAATTTTTTACAACATTGGACCTGAAATCAGGATTCCACCAAATAGAACTTGCAGAAAGAGACAGAGAAAAAACTGCCTTCTCTGTAAACAATGGGAAGTACGAATTTTGTCGACTTCCTTTTGGTCTTAAAAATGCCCCAAGTATATTTCAGAGGGCAATAGACGATGTTCTAAGAGAACAAATCGGGAAAACATGTTACGTCTACGTTGATGACGTAATCATATTCTCCGAAACTAAAGAAAACCATATCAAGGACATTGATTGGGTTCTTAAAAGTCTTTACGACGCTGGCATGAGGATCTCTCAGGAAAAATCCAAGTTTTTTAAGAAAACTGTGGAATATCTGGGATTTGTTGTATCTAGAGGTGGAATACAAACTTCCCCTGATAAAGTACAAGCGATCAAAAATTTTAAGCCACCAACAAACCTATTTGACCTCAGGTCGTTCTTAGGGTTATCAAGCTACTATAGGTGTTTCATAAGAAACTATGCCTCTATAGCTAAACCTCTTACAGAATTACTAAAAGGCGACAACGGCAAAGTAAGTGCCCATATGTCAAGAAAGGTCCAAATTAGCCTAACAGCTAAACAACTGGAAACCTTTGATAGACTAAAAAATATCTTAATGTCCGAAGAAGTGATGCTAAGATACCCTAATTTTAAGAAATGCTTTGACCTTACAACTGATGCTTCAGGACATGGCCTTGGAGCTGTGTTATCACAAGAAGGTCGCCCTATAACAATGATCTCGAGGACATTGCGGGATAAAGAAGCAGATTTCGCTGCAAATGAGCGAGAATTGTTGGCTATTGTTTGGGCTCTCAAAAGTCTCCGGAACTACCTATACGGGGTTAAAGAGCTCAATATTTATACTGACCATCAGCCCTTGACCTTTTCAGTATCTGATCGCAATCCAAATGCTAAGATAAAGCGTTGGAAAGCTTTCATTGACGAACATAATGCCAACATGATCTACAAACCTGGCAAGGAAAACTATGTGGCTGACGCACTTTCGCGTCAAGAAATAAATGCCCTAGATTCCAATACCCAATGTTCTGATCTCGCTACAATTCACAGCGAGCAATCCCTGACCTACACAATCGAGACTACAGACAAGCCGGTAAACTGCTTTAGGAATCAGATCATAATTGAAGAAGCAGATTCCTCCTCTGTCAGAACGTTCTTGCTATTTCAAAATAAGGCAAGACACGTCATTCGAGTCTCTGATCGCAACACTCTCTTGCAAACACTACAAGACGTAGTGAATGTCGGAGTCGTGAACGCAGTTCATTGTGAACTGCCAATACTAGCGTTCATCCAGCATAACCTGATTGAACTTTTTCCGTCAACTATATTCAGATACTCTAAGTATCTAGTTACCGATATCACAGACAAAACAGAACAAAGAGAGATAGTGACCGCCGAGCATAACAGGGCTCACCGGGCAGCGCAAGAAAACACAAAGCAAATAATGCGTGACTATTTCTTTCCCAATATGATCAAACTAGCAACAGAAATCGTTGCCAATTGTAGAGTTTGTTCAATGGCTAAATACGACCGACATCCGAAAAAGCAGATGTTGGGAGAAACACCGATACCTACATATTCAGGAGAAATTTTACACGTAGATGTATTTTCGACAGATCAAAAATACTTTCTCACGTGTGTCGATAAATTCTCTAAGTTTGCTGTGGTTCAGCCAATCTGTTCAAGAGCAATTGTCGACATCAAAAACCCCATATTACAACTTATAAACATTTTTCCTAATATTAAAACCTTTTATTGTGACAATGAACGATCCCTAAATTCAGAAACCATTAAATCCATTTTGATAAATTTCGACATTCAAATCGCAAACGCACCCCCTTCACACAGTGTTTCCAATGGTCAAGTCGAGAGATTTCATAGCACGTTAGCGGAAATTGCGCGTTGCATGAAACTCAGTAAACGGATCAGCGAAACTGTCGACCTAATTACACTTTCAACCATAGAATACAATAGAACGATCCACTCAGTAACCAACAAAAAACCAATTGAAATAATTCATTCTAATACTATTGAAGCAGGTATACAAGTCAGAGATAGAATCGAAAAGGCTCAAAACAAAAAAATAGAACAAGAAAATAGGAACAGAGAAAACAAAGAATATCAGGTTGGAGAAAGTGTATGGGTAAAGTCGAACAAGCGCCTAGGAAATAAGTTGACCCCACTATGCATAGAAGGCATAGTAGAAGAAGACCTAGGATCGACAGTTCTCATAAAAGGGAGGGTGGTCCACAAGGACAATCTTAGGAAGTAAAAACTAGACAGTAATTCAACTTTTATCTTTCACTTATTTTAGTTTATCATCATTGCTATTGGCACTCCTGTCAACCCGTATGAACGCTACCGTAAAACTGACAAACTACACCTCTTCAAGTTACATTCCAATATCAGACGGAGACGTTACTCTTTGGGACGAATACGGATACTTGGGACACACAACGAACGTGACATCGTACGAGACCTACATAGACGAGACTAGAAGGAGCTTGAACTTGTTCAACCAAGACCATGAAAAGAAATTATTGAATACCGACCTCACACATATTGAAACACTAATCGAGACTTTAAAAGTAAATCACAGACACTCTCGTAGCATAAACATGTTAGGCACAGCCCTTAAGGTAATAGCAGGTACACCCGACTTTGAAGATTGGGAACAGATAAAATTTAGACAAGCACAACTGATAGATTCCGAAGGTAGACAAATAGAGATCAATACAAAAGTTCAGAGAAGACTAAACGAACTGACTAGGACGTTAAACACAAGGCACAAGACAGACGGAACTAACATGGACCACTTGTACGAAACAATTTTGGCAAAAAATAGAATAATAATTACAGATTTACAAAATTTAATCCTTTCAATTACTTTAGCAAAAATAAACCTAATCAGCCCGGTAATGCTAGATAATGTCGATGTTAAGGAGATGTCATTCAAACATTTTACAAATGTCAGTATAGCAGATGTATTAAGCGTAGCCAGCGTCAAAGCTTTTCAAAGCAGAGACATTTTATATTTTTTAATCAAATATCCTATTCCTAACTTAGTTTGTAAAAAAATTATTATTTTTCCTGTAAAACAGCAAAATAGAATTCTAGATTTCGAAGACACCAATATTGTTGCTGACTGCGGAACAAATATATTTGCTGTCAGTGGATGCGATGTGGCGGTTGGTTCTACGTTCTGCAAGAGGAATAAAACTTCAAGCTGCGCACAACAACTGCTAACGGGAACCCTCGCACAATGCAGCACTCGTCCGGGTCACCTCGACAAGTTGACAGTGGTTGACGACGGCGCAATTATCATCAACGACGCAGCTGCAAACATCTCGGATCACGTGAATTTCTACCAGTCGATCGGCGGTACATACTTACTAACATTTGATGACAATATCTGGATTAACGACACCCTATTCAAAAACAATTACGGTGTCCTTGGAAGGAAGCCAGTGGTACAGGCCATCGCACAAATCAACATAACTAAATATCAGGAACACCTCAGTCTACCCTTTCTACATGAATTGAGCCTGGTAAATCTTCAACACATCAGTCAACTGCGATCCCGACTATTGTCAGGCTCCATAGTAAGCAGCAGCAGTGTTCTGGTCATCGTCATCATTGCTATGTTCATCGCCTACAAAGTCCGACAGCGAAACAAACTCCAGAAGCGATCTATAATGCTATCGAGCCTACGTGCAGCCATTGGGAAACCCGAGGACGCGCTTCACTTAGCTGAGGGAGGAGTTAAGCATATCTAGGTTCATTTGGGCAACCGGATGCCGTCGCGACTTTGTTGCGACACTTTGCTGACACTGCATTGACGGTCGGTCAGCACAACACGGAAATATGATCCCTTTGCTATGTGCGCTGAGTGACCGCTGAAGAACGGCACGAGGCGCAGCGTCAGCATTCTGCCGTCATCGCTGCTATGCAACGCGGCTTATTGTTAGCTTAAGAATTCTTGTAGATTCAGTTTTATACGTACCCGCTTAGCAATCAGTTGATTGCAAGTTAATTAATAAATAAAGCAATAAAGATTTATTAAACCGAAAATAATATTCTGTTATCTATTGACTATACTTATTCATAATTTATATTTATATGTTTTATGCACGCACAACCAGCCACTCTGACAATCGCAAAAGAATAAGAACAAGAGTTATCGATAATATAATTGTAGTCTAGAGCTGAGCAGTGTGACCATGGTGTGTTATGTTAGTTTTGGTACCATATTTCAACAGTGGTATATAATTGCGGGTATACCTGGCAGGAACTGAGAAATTAATTTGACTCAGTATATAAGCTACTAAATAAATATAAAAGTAATTTTCACTACGATAGTATAAATTTATCGTTAATAGTGCGTGTGATTAATATAATATGTAATACTTAAATTAATATTAAGTGTTAAGTGCGTTGTTATTGTGCGCGTGTGTGTTTAGCGCTGCATATTTGCTTCCACAGGGTATTTTAATGTCGGGCCCTCCCGACTAAATGATATATTTTTGTGTTTAATCTATTAACAATAATAATAGTAATGGATATAGTAGATTTGTAATACTAATTATACTATGTCCCAAGATGGTTTGCCAATGTGCATCAGGATGCATGTTGCAGCCCACGTAAAGTTGCTCAATCGCTGCCGTTGATAGTATTCAATGGGCCGCCTCTGCTGACATTGTGTTGTGTTGGAAAATGTGGGTGTGGATGCCGCCTGACGTTAAGGTGGATCTGCTCATTTGCTGGTAAGAGCAGGTTACGTGGATACCTACTTACTTTTATATTAAATTAAATATGTAATGACTTTTGTATTTATTTTGCAGTTAAAACTACAGATTGTGCCGTTGCCAAATGCAGTCAACTGTTGCAGACCGCCCAGTTGCTGCCTCATATGGGGCGAGGAGAACCTGCAGCTGCAGCAGATAAGTTTCGTTCCATTTAAAATTTATTTTCATTTTTTCGATGAAACTAATTGCATTTTTTATAATCTTTTTAAATGGATGCAGAGGTACTGCCACTGCTCCACTGCTGTTGATTATTGTTGTTGCCACACATGGTCGTGTCGAAAGTAGACGGCAACCAAATAGACACCCGTTGGATTTTTTCATATCGCTTGCATGGAATGAAAGATTGTGTACTGCTCGATCGGCAATTTGCCACTGGATTGCCAATCTAGTAGTCCGCTCCCCATCTTATAATGCCGATGCATCGTTATGAGTATGTTTTATCGCTCTGGCTGCCATAGGCTGGAAATGGCACGGGTGCTCCAATTGGCCATTTTGACACGGGATTTTGCAGTATTGCTACAGGAAACTTCACCAAATCGCCTATGTGCTGCTGTTACTGGATTGACAATCTTGCAATCCCATTTTGTTCTCCTATCGCTGGTTCGTCATTGTGAGCAGCTTTTGCTGCTCTGGTTGCCACAAGCCAAGAAAGGCTCAAGTGCTCCAATTGGCCATTTTTTGACTAGATATGACGTCACTTGTATGTACAATGTACATACATTTAGTTGCCTTCTGGATGGTGAGTTCGAGAGAGTTCGTTTTTTAGATGAAAAACTACCAGCAGCAAAAAAATTTGCCATTTTTTCTGGATGCCTGTGGAACAAACCCGTTTTGTAACAGTCGCTTCAAATGCTAACACTCAACTACGAGTATTCGCAATGCAGTGAGACGCTTGAGCACGATTGATTTCATAAAGAGAATAAATAAAACTTATAATCATTAATATGTTCGTAAATTCTATTTATATGTAGAAAGGCAATGTGTATTTATGTTTGTTTTATATAAATATCTATATTCGTAAATCTTGTTTTTTAAATTATATGTTTTTTTTTATTTTCCAAAGTATTAAAAGGGCCCGCTTTAACATTTTATAAAAAAATATACATGAACATAGCGCAAGCTAACTTTAGCACGCCAAAGTTTGAATACTTTTGAAGTGCCCGGTATAAGCCCTAAGATTTTTTACAAAAAGTGTTAGATGCTGATTTCGAACCGATCGTTCCTATGGCAGCATATGATATATTAGTCCGATTTACACCAAATTTGGTCAGCCTGTTTAATACTTATTCAAACACACAATGTGTATATTAGGTTGAGATATCTTGAGAAACAAAAAAGTTTTTCATACTAATGTTGTTTTCGAACCGATCGTTCCTATGGCAGCTATATGATATAGTGATCCGACTTGAACCAAATTTGGTAAGGCGGATGCAACTATATCAGATACAGAATCTGTGACATTCGTTGAGATATCTCAAGAAACAAAAAAGTTGTTCCTGCTAAATGTTGATTTCGAGCCGATCGTTCCTATGGCAGCTATATGATATAGTTGTCCGATCCGGCCGGTTCCGACATATGTACTGCGTGCAGCAAAAAGACGGATCTGTACGAAGTTTCATCAAGATAGCTTCAAAACTGAGAGACTAGTTTGCATAGAAACAGACAGACGGACAGGCTGACAGGCAGGCAGACAGACAGGCAGACAGACAGGCAGACACCTCTGTGTTTATCAACTTAGCTTCGTAGTGGCGCCATCTATTGAATGGTACGCAACATTGAAAATAATCTATAGTAAACGCTTTGCACTCAAAAAGTACAGGGTCTCCTACTGTCGAGCTTGCTCCACTGTAGCTTACTGAATTTTTAAATGTGTGCTCAGGAAATTGGGAGCTGCAAATAACTTCTTGCAATTTTAAACACCACTATGCAATATTATAGAATTTTGGTCACCATTTGGCAAAATTAATGAGATATTCTTGACTGTTGGAAAAAGATAATCCTGCAGTTGCGACAATTAATGGATATTGCGTGCTTCTTTCTCATATGTGAATCTAGACGTTTGATACATTGACTGCAGCTCAACTGTGAATCGGACATCTCCTGGGATTCCAATATTCCCGTCTGTTTGGCATGGGATTGATATTTATCAGCAGTTCCTACTGGGACTCTTTTTTAAATTTCTTCTCATCTTGATCCTCTGTGTCGACTTGTAAAGATTCCAACTTGTACCGTTGCTCATTGCTGGTGAACAGTCAATCACATCTTACATTTTCTTGGACTTTGAGTCTTTTCGGGCGTTCCTACAAACGACTTTTCTATATCTAAAGCATCCAGTTGGTTCTCTTCTTTCTTCTTAGGTTTTAATTTCTTTTTGCCTTGCGACTCGGCTGATAGAAATATCTCTTCTAACGGGTTCGGCAGCATCCTCAACAGAGGTACCTGCAACTTCAACGCTTTTTGGATGACTTACTTCACATGTGGACGAAAACTAAGACTGTTATCCAGCAAAATACCCAGGTAATTCTAATATCCAGCGTCAGCACCGCGCAGTACTCTTTATCACCCCATCTCCAACGGGCTTCCTTTCATTCAAGTTTGGTACTATCAACAAAAAACGTCTATGTTACATTCAAATTACGTCTTAGTAACATAAAAAAAACAATTACAAATAATCAGTCGGTGGGCATCTTCTTTTGCAGCTTCTCCTCATCTATGTGAAAAGTTCTTATTTCAACTTATGCTTCTTTTAAATTATGCTCAGGGAATTGGGAGCTGCAAATATATTCTTGCAATTTTAAACACCACTGTGCAATCCTTCAGAATTTTAGTCACAATTGGCAAAATGATTAAGATATTTCTGACTGTTGCAAAAGATAATCTTGCAGTTGCGACAATTAATGGATATTGCGTGCTTCTTTCTTATATGTATGTGAATCTAGACGTTTGCTACATTGACTGCAGCTCAACTGTGAATCGGACATCTCCTGGGATTCCAATATTGCTGGTGAACAGTCAATCACAACTTACATTTTCTTGGACTTTGAGTCTTTCCTACAACAAACTTTCTATATCTAAAGCATCTAGTTGGATCTCTTCTTTCTTCTTAGGCTTTGATTTTTTTTTGCCTTGCGACTTGGCTGATAGAAATATCTCTTCTAACAGGTTCGGCAGCATCCTCAGCAGAGGTACCTGCAACTTCAACGCTTTTTGGATGACGTACTCCACATGGGGACGAAAACTAAGACTGTTATCCAGCAAAATACAGGTATTTAATCAGCTCTGCCGACTTAATTGTCGTGCTGCCCACCTGAACGCTCTTGTACTCCACCTTTTTCCAACTCCTTATGAGCATCGCCTCCGTTTTATGGCCCGCCAGGTGAAGGTCGAGACCAGTCTCGACCATCCACAGCGCGATGGCTCGCTCTGCTGCATTCGCGGCCGCCTTTATAAATCGAAAGTTGATTGCAGGTCTCTGCAACATGACAGGTTAATGATATTGTAGTCCGATTTTATCCAAACATGGTCATCCATTACTAAATGATACCAAGCGCACACTCTGGGATTGCTTGGAATATCTAAGTTTCGGAAGCTTTTGAAGCCTATACCAAACACATAATCTGTGAGCTTAATTGTGAACTCTTGTTAAATAAAAAAGTTGTTCATACTTAATGATGATTGCCAACCAACAGTGTCTATGGAAGCTATATGCTATAATGATCTGTCGCACTGTTGTTTTCAATGAATTGCATTCTTTGCTCAAGCGACTACTCATTGTCAGCTAAGGATCGTAGTTTTAATGAACGCCACGTTTCGAATTTGCAATTTGTTTGTGAAAAAATCAAAGATTTGAAGCCTTCTTCAGAACGATTTGGCAAGCGTAGGATATTTCCAATGTATTAGCACAATCACATGAGACATAAGCAGGTCTGATATATTGCAAGTTGTATTGTGTGTGACAAAGGAGAACAACCAAAAAAAAGGAAAACAATTACAAAAAAAAATGATAAAAAAACATTGTCAGCATTTATCTGCCAACGGATGAACATGGCAGTATCAGCCAGTAGCCAAAGTCTACACTTAAACCGGTTGTGAATTCAAAGCTAAAAAGTGTAAAAAAGACGGCCGAAAAGTATGCAAAATTTTACAAATTCAAACGCTTTAGAAATGCTAGCAAACGAGAGGTCGCTCCTCGCTAGCGGCATTAAATAAATAACTTCCAAATTAAGATAGATATCTGAAATCTGCTTTTTTCACAGATCACAAAAAATGCAAAGAATTTAAAATAAAAAAACAAAAATTTTTTTTTGTATAAAAATTTCCTAAAAAAAAATTATTTATTTTTATAAATATTTTTACTAAAAAAATAATTTTTTTATTTAATAAAAAAATTAAAACATATTTGAAGACCAAGAAATTTGTTTTCCAAATTTTCTGGGTCGGAGTCTTGATCATTAGCACCTTTTAATATAAGCATACTCTTAACTTCCCTATATAAAACAATATTTTTAGTAGAGGAAATTGAATAACCAAAATAAACTCTTCCCGCCCAACTGACATTGTTCCTGAAAAGTGCCATAATAGGAAGGGTAGCAGATAGTAGCAGTTAATAGTGCGCATTTTGGACGGCCGATGATTCCAACTTTCAGATAAAATAAGAGTTAGACTGAATCCAGGTAAATTTTGTATAGTTATACTCCACGGAAAAGAGGTGTACGTTACTATGGCATCCTTGTTAATGGACTAAATTTCATCTACATTTTTTAATCAACACATATATAGACCGGTCAAACACTCCAAGTTTCTCAAAGTTAATAAAAAGCCAAACTTGATTGCAAACAAAAGAAAAATTAAACATTTTACAGCTACTTGAAAATCACGCGCAGAACGAAGAAAAATGTTAGTAAAGCAATTGCTGCAACATATGTTGAGTTTGACAGCTGACAGGTGACGATGAGCTGATCGGAGAGCCTGATTGGTAAATCAAACATAACGCTTTTTAGACCCAGTACTTTAAAAAAGTACAAATGGGTCTATTCAGTTTGTGCAAAAAAAAATGTGCGTAACAGGCAGAAGGATGCGTGGCAGACCCCATAAAGTATATATATTCTTGATCAGCATCAACAGCCGAGTCGATATAGCCATGTCCGTCTGTCCGTCCGTCTGTCTGTCTGTCTGTCTATCCCTATTTTGAGTTCCTAGATCTCAGAGACTATAAGAGCTAGAGACACCAAATTTGGCATGTAGGTTCATCTTTATATTGCATTGAACAAGTTCGATTTTTGCCACGCCCCCTCCGCCACCGGAAATTGAAATACAAAATTTCGAAGTCGAATTACAAGAGCCCATTTAATGCTAGCGCCTTGATTATTGGTACGTATAATATACACTAAGGTCCAAACCTTTATTCCAATCGGATGATAAACACGGAAGTTATTCAACTAACAATGTTACAGGCAAAAGGAAGAAGAAGAAGCGACCTCTGTGTTTATTAGCTTCGTAGTGGCGCCATCTATTGTATGGTACGCATTCTTGAAGAACAATCAATAGTGAACGCCTTGCACTCAAAAAGTACTGGGTCTCCTACTGTCGAGCTTGCTCCACTGTAGCTTACTGCATTTTTTCAATTCTTCTTTCATCTGGCTTTGCGTAGGTCAGACTATGCAAAAACAAAAACTTTTTTTCATTTCCTCTCGCCCCCTCGCTGCACAAGCCGCCGATTGTGTAGCATGCATAAAACTGTACATTGTGTAAATACTTTTGACTACCCTTGTACATTATACAGGGTGCTATTGCCCATACTTTGGGCATAAACATGCATAATATAATATTTATTTTTCAGTTTTGCTTATATTTGCGAGTGAGAAGATAATTTTATTTATGTATTTCCATATGAAAGATATTAAAAAAAGAAGCAAAACATGAAATACATATCTATATATATAAAACTCTTTGTCCTGACTCACTGACTGACTTAGTCATCACGCTGTAGGCCAAACGGTTCAAGATATTGAGATGAAATTTTTACACAACATAGCTGAGACATAATTATCGTGCAATAAGACGGGATTTTTGATATCCCCACTGGAAGGGGCTAAAATGGGGGTCAAAGGTCAAAATTGCTTAGTATGAAATTTTTTTGTTTTTTGAGCTATCTTAACCAAATTCACAGATTATGTATTTCTTACTAACTGCTACATCCTGAGAAAATTTGGTCAAGATCGGGCCACTATATCATATAGCTGCCATAGGAACAACCAGATGCAAATTAAAACTTTGTATGAAGATCTTTGTTATTTTTTGAGATATCTCAACCAAACTCACAGATTATGGATTTCGTACTCACTGCTACATCCTGAGAAAATTTGGTCAAGATCGGACCACTATATCATATAGCTGCCATAGGAACAACCAGATGCAAAATAAAACTTTGTATGAAGATCTTTGTTATTTTTTGAGATATCTCAACCAAACTCACAGATTATGTATTTCTTACTCACTGCTACATTCTGAGAAAATTTGGTCAAGATCGGATCACTATATCGTATAGCTGCCATAGGAACAGTGGCTTTTAATGCTATTAATAAACAATCAAAAGAAGATTGACAAGGGGAGGGGAGGGAGGGGTTGTTACGATTCATTTGTGTTGCGGCTTTCAAAATCAATTTTCAGTATATGGCACTGTTACTCGCTCTTGCTGCAATAATCCAATTGCAGCGAAAACTTTAAAACAGCGAGCAGCGAAAATGTAAATTCTCTATCTATATATATAAAACTCTTTGTCCTGACTCACTGACTGACTTAGTCATCACGCTGTAGGCCAAACGGTTCAAGATATTGAGATGAAATTTTTACACAACATAGCTGAGACATAATTATCGTGCAATAAGACGGGATTTTTTGATATCCCCACTGGAAGGGGCTAAAATGGGGGTCAAAGGTCAAAATTGCTTAGTATGAAATTTTTTTTTGTTTTTTGAGCTATCTTAACCAAATTCACAGATTATGTATTTCTTACTAACTGCCACATCCTGAGAAAATTTGTCAAGATCGGGCCACTATATCATATAGCTGCCATAGGAACAACCAGATGCAAATTAAAACTTTGTATGAAGATCTTTGTTATATTTTGAGATATCTCAACCAAACTCACAGATTATGGATTTCGTACTCACTGCTACATCCTGAGAAAATTTGGTCAAGATCGGGCCACTATATCATATAGCTGCCATAGGAACAACCAGATGCAAATTAAAACTTTGTATGAAGATCTTTGTTATTTTTTGAGATATCTCAACCAAACTCACAGATTTTGGATTTCGTACTCACTGCTACATCCTGAGAAAATTTGGTCAAGATCGGACCACTATATCATATAGCTGCCATAGGAACAACCAGATGCAAAATAAAACTTTGTATGAAGATCTTTGTTATATTTTGAGATATCTCAACCAAACTCACAGATTTTGGATTTCGTACTCACTGCTACATCCTGAGAAAATTTGGTCAAGATCGGACCACTATATCATATAGCTGCCATAGGAACAACCAGATGCAAAATAAAACTTTGTATGAAGATCTTTGTTATTTTTTGAGATATCTCAACCAAACTCACAGATTATGTATTTCTACTCACTGCTACATCCTGAGAAAATTTGGTCAAGATCGGACCACTATATCATATAGCTGCCATAGGAACAACCAGATGCAAAATAAAACTTTGTATGAAGATCTTTGTTATTTTTTGAGATATCTTATGGAAAATAAAATGAAAGACTGATTCTTGCACTACATTTATATATACACTAGGGGTTTGCTCCTGCTCGCTTCGCTCGCCAACCCCGGCTCGCTACGCTCGCTGAAATCTCGGGGAAAAATGTGAAGTGAAAATAGGAAACATTTCTTACAGCTATAGCCAGACCTTATGTCATTTCTAATTAGATAGCGGGAAGCAGGGGCAACCCTAGTGATATATAAATGTAGTGCAAGAATCAGTCTTTCATTTTATTTTCCATAAGTAAACAAAGAGCAACAGAAAGAAAAAAAAATTAAGTCACTTATTGCTCTCATTTGTTTTTTTCGGCTATTTCGTCCCTCAATTCGCTCTCTCTTCTTTGAATGCGTAGTTTTTGGATCGCGGATAGCGAATGATTGAGTTTTCAATTCATTGGAAAAAACAACTGAATTCATTTAATTCATTTGAGCATGAATGTCTCATTTGCATGCAGCCGTGCAGCCCTCTAGTGCGTAGCAACAGACACGAAGTCAGTAACGTTTTCTTGCTTTACACTGAAAAAACGCTTGCTAACGTTGAAAGATTACTTGTATTGCTTCAAAATTTAAATGAAGGGACAAATGGTAACACAAGCCACCAAATAAAAATGAAATATAATAAAATAAAATAAAGCAACTCAAATACGAAAATATAAATAAAATAATAAAACACCTTAGTGAAATTATAGTTTTAATTATATCGTCCAAATTTATTTGACCGTTATATTCCTTAATTCGCATAAGGTCTGCTAAATGTTAGTCGGAGATTTGGTTTCGGAGCTTGCTTAAAATTATTTTTAATGTAGAAAGGGCCACCTCGCAGTTGTAGGTTGTACCAAACATTGATTTTTGTACAGAAAAAAGTCACAGCGAACCACTGTGCGCCATCAAATTCTATGTGCTTCATAGATTTCTTAAATGAATAATAGGGCGCTCATCACTAAACTAGCTGAAAAAGGAAGCTCACCAGATGCAATCGCGGATCGGGGCCATTTTGAGCAGCGTTGGACAAGCTCCTTAGCGAGATAGGGTACAACCCAGTATCTCGCTCGTAGAAGCGTTCCAGTGCTACCGTACCCAGTGAACGGTAATCCTGGGTGATAGACTCGCAGACGGGAGGAGGTGCAACCCGAACTCTCGCCTGCGGGATTATCCCCAGCGATTACCGGCACTAGAACCAAGTGACGGTGGCCCTGGCTGGCAAACTCACGAACGAGATAAGGTTTGACCTGAGTCTGTTCGTGGAATGTTCCAGGGTCCACTGACATGGCTCAAACTTGACTAATATGTAAGTGATAGTCACCAGAGGTGTAGGAGTGCAACTCGGCAGCACCTCTCTTGACATCCCTTACACGTGTCAAGCCGATCGCAACCAGGTTTTCACACCCGCCGAAACTTTCACCTTCACTTTTATGCAATTAAATAAACATTTCTTTGAGGCACACCGGGAAACTCGCAAAGCGCTTCGATATCTTTATTTGCTTTTCTTCAAATTCACTCCTTATCTTGGTTAGTGTTGAAACTTATAAGAAAAATGGCCGTGGGCCAGCTTACCACAGGGTACTGTGTGCACTGCAAGGTGCGTAGCGCGTGCACTACAGGGTGCTCCGGGACGATGCGCTGCCGGTGGTTGCCGCTGCTGTTGGCGTCTGCTTGGCGCTTGCCAATTAGAGGTCTGCATGGGTTCACTCACAACATACGTCAAATTGAATGGACTCGAATTGAATTGAGTTGAGTGAGTGCGAGGCACACAATGACGCGCTTGAGTATCAATATGAGTGCGTGTTGCCTCATACCATACGGGACTCAGTAAAATGAGTGAGAATAAATAAAGCACAAAACGGAATGAAAAATTTGGCAAAGCCGAAGACACTCGAATTACTCGAGTTGATTTGTGCGTTCATTTCGTTCGAGTCAAGGGAAGCACGCGGTCAGCAGAAATGGATGGAGAAAAAAAAGCGGACGAAATTGTATGTACATTGTACATATGTGCATTTTGTTGTTTTTGTTTTGTTTTTATTCTTGAAGTTTTTATGTTTTTAATATATGTGTTATGGTTCATAACTTGTACCTCTGAAAGGGTATCTGTAATTAATGAGTGCAAAAATATTATGCAAAATTATGTTAAAGACATTGATTGTAACACCACAGAAACCCCTTCAGCTAATGATGAATTCGCAGAGTATGTAGACGTCCACCAAGTTGACACAAATACAGATCAAGTTGAACAGGAAATTGCAGGGTATTCAAATATTAATGTAACATACACAGCAAATTTTGATGCTTTGGCTTGGTGGAATATGCACCAGAACTTTTTTCCTCTTTTACACAAAACATCATGCAAAATATTCTGCATTCCAGCGAGCAGCGCGGCTTCGGAGCGAACATTTTCAAACGCTAGAAATTTAATAACAGAAAAGCGTTGTACAATAGCCACAAATCCAGACAACATAAATAAAATTATGTTTTTACATTCAAATATTAATTAAATATATAATTTTGTTAGCTACATATGTACATATATGAATATAGTAATATGCTAAATAAAATAAAATTATATTGACATTCGTTATTTTCTTTCTTTTATTTTCTTACGCACGACAACAAGACAACTACAATTAAAAAGTCTGTTTGGCATTCGAATGCACTCAAAACGCAAACTCTTCTCCTCGCGCATTCCCACTCATTCAATTCGGTTTTATTCGTTTGAGCGTTGTGCGGCCGAGTCTTACGCGCGCGCACTCACTCACTCAAACGTGTTTGGCTTCGCATTCAATTTCACTCAACGCATTTTGCGCATTGTTCATTTGAACGTGGTTTTTTTGCCATTCATGCAGACTAGAGGTGGGATTTCTCGTTCAATTTGCTGAATAAGTTCAATCGTTCATTTTTGAGTTGTGAACTAAGTCAGTCATTTAGTTCAGCTGTTCATTTGAATGAACGAGAGCAAAGAACAGAGCTTACTATTCAGTTGTTCATGAACGATGAACGATGGACGGTGAACGATGAAAGATGAACGATATGAATAGGTCTTTCTATTCAGTTGATCATCTGTTCATGAACGATGAACGATATGAATAGGTCTTTCTATTCAGTTGATCATCTGTTCATGAACGATGAACGATATGAATAGGTCTTTCCATTCAGTTGGTCAGCTGTTAATGAGCAATGAACGATGAATAGATCGTTTTATTCAATTATTCAATCGTTCACTGAAGAGATTAGTGTAAGTAAGCTTTTGATAGGAATGAATTTAAGTTTTGGGATTTTATGTTATTTTTTTTATATCAATTTCTTATTCAAAATATTAACAAAAACTCGGCTAACAATAAGGCACTTCATTGATATTTGTAATAAAATAATAAAAAAAATAAAATATTAAGGAATTGATGAGATCAATTTCAAGGAACTTCATGTCTTAAAACTAAAAATGTAGTAACATATAAAACTTCATGTTTGCCTTAAAACTAAAAATATATTACATATTGTGGTGCAAAAAAGTAAGTTTATCTACTTTTTCTGGCAACAACACACTGCGCCTATCTGTAACTATTTGCCCAGCGATAGAAAATGTCCTCTCACACGGCACAGAGGTTGCTACAATACAAAGGCGCTTTAAAGCAAAGCTGTACAGCCTGGGATATATGAGTTTGCGCTGATTCCACCACATAAGGGGATCCTCATTTCGACCCAAATACTCCTCGCTAAGGTATTTGTCCATCTCACGTACAGACGCAACCGTCTTATTAGTTGACTGGACAATCGATCGAAACTCTTCGTCGTAATTGTTCCAAATGCTATCCTTTGGGGTAACACATTCTAAAGCTGCAGTAGGCGTTGCAGTTTCAACCTCAGACTCAACTACAGTAACTGAAAGTAATTTCTTCTTAAGGTTCTCCACCGCATCTTTAAAAAGAGCATTATTTTTAAATCCACGGCTCTTGAATCGTGGGTCAAGTATTGTGCTTTCCGCATACAGCATTTCCTTCTCGTTACTGCCCAGCCTGGTTGCCATCTCGTGTTGCAGAGAATTAACCACCTCCTGCACTTCCGTAGACTTAGCACAATAAGTCGCTAAAAATGCGGAAAGCATTTTGCAAAAGATGGTAACCTAAAAAAAAGGTGACTATTAGCAATAATTTTTTAAATACACATGTATTTCTTTACCCTTACCTTGGATAAAGTTAAATTTTTTCCGAAGATATTTCAATTGTTATTTCGTAAAATGGCTTCAGTAATGAAATTAGTTCCTTGATAACCCCCCAATCCTGCTCTACCAAAATGAGCTCAGGTCGTACCCGAGGCAGAGCAATGGCCAATGCATCCTTTACAACGTAGAGCCTACTCAACATATCATAAGTTGAGTTCCATCGCGTTTGGACGTCCATTTTTAGTTTTAATGGAGGCAGACTCAATTGCTGCTGGGCTTCTTGAAGCTTCTTTAAGCCACTTGAGCTGCGATGGTAGAACTCCACAATTTTTTTGCTTCGCGTAATTACGTCTGCGGTGCGTAGAAGAGACGTCTGGACAACCAAATTTAAAGTATGGGCGAAGCATCTTATTGAGCGCCAATCCCCTTGCTTTACAGCGCCAACTATATTGGCAGCATTGTCCGTAACAATGGCAGTAATTTTATTGGCAATATCCCACTCAGCTATGGTTTTTTTAAAAAACTGCACAAATTGGGAATAGTGTGCGTCTCGCTATTTTCTTGGCATTCCAGTAAAGAAGATTTTAAAAGGGTCTCCCCGGCTCGATGTAATGAGCAGTCACTGCTATATAATTTTGGTTACATAGGGATGTCCACGAATCGGTAGTCAAGCAAATGGCATACGCTTTGCATAAACTCTCCCGAACTTTTGCCTTACACTCCTCGTACACATTGTTTAGAATCGTATTCGAAATGGCTTTTCGCTGCGGAAGTTTATAGCCGGGACACTGGGTAGCCATCTCAATCAATGTTTTGAATTCTGGCTCCTCTACTATACGGAATGCATGATTACCCTTTGCAATCATTTTTAGAACCTGCCGGTCAAGCTGTTCTGTTCTTCTAGCTGTAGGTGGACGCCTAATAAAATTTGTTATCATTTGCTGGCCTGCAACTGAAACCAAAGAGCTTGGCTCAGCTTCTATAGTTGGAGCCTGATCGCCAGCGTCAGAAGGCTCCTGTTCCTGACGATCCAATGCCAAGGTGACGGTAGGGTGCTTAAGTTTGAGATGGCGCGCCAAATTGCTCTGGGAGCCTCCAGCAATACTCAGCTCGGACTTACAATAAACGCATTTGCCGGTCTTTCCACCCTCACTTCCAATAAAGTGATTCCAAACGTTACTCCGCTTTCTTTTAGACATTTTATTTTATTTATAAAAACTTTACAAAGTGCAACGCTTTAAAAAGATATAACCGACTTCAGGGCTGAGTAAGTTTAAGAAAGATTCGTTCATCAAAAACGGATCAACTGAACAAAATGAACGAAATAGTTCATGAAGTACTGAATAAGTTCATTCGTTCATTTTGATGACCCGTTCAATTGAACTTATTCAGAACGAAACGACCCAACTCTAATGCAGACTCTATTGCCAATCCAATCGTGATCCAGTTTTGTCCAAATTTTCGCTGCCGTTGTCGTTGCCGTTGTCGTTGGTTGCCGTTTGGTTATCGTTGCGGTATTTTCCTCTTCTCTTTCGTCGTCCTGGTGTACGTTCTAAATTTTTCTTTCACTATGAAATATGAACTTCCGCGAACACGTCTGCTCGCTTTCGGCTCCCCTTTTCTGGCGGGCCAGAAAATTTTATTTTTATTAAAAACTTTGTATATCTGTAAAAATTAAAACAAAAATGTATGTTGTTTTTTATAATTTTTTTATTGATTGAGTTGGGATTGTAGCCCTGGCACATTTTTAAAATTTTTATTTAAAATTAACATTTGTTTTTTTTATATATTTTACTTCGTTTTTTATTATTTCCATCTCTGTTTTTAATGTTTCCATATCTCTTTTGTTGTTGTTGTTGTTGCTGATGACGCCATGTAATGTGTCTGTGGATGTTGTAGCTTCTGTGGTTGTTGTTGTAGCTGCTGTAGTTGTTGTTATTGTAGCTGCTGTGGTTGTTGTTGTTGTACATTCTGTGATTGTTGTTGTTGTAGCTGCAGTGGTTGTTGTTGTAGCTGCTGCGGCTGTTGTTGTAGCTGCTGTGCATGTTGTTGTAACTGTTGCGGTTGTTGTTGCTCCTGCTGATGCGCTTGCAGTTGCGTCAAAAAGTTTACGTGCTGCTCTGCTTGCTGCTGTTGTTGTTGTAGCCATTGCTGCGACTGTTGTTGCCAAAAATTTGGCGGCTTACGCCCGACACCACCTCCTGCTTCGGCGTTCAGGATGAAACTAATTGCAAGCTTAGGGATATCTATCGATCTATCGATTTTGATCTATCGAATTTGTGATTTCGATATTATATAACAGGCACTTATCACTGAAGCAAAATCTGGCATCACTTGATCATATACATGAAGAAAGTGGTAGCCCGCGACAAAATCAATCTTTGAAAATGGCGCAATCAATTAATTTGTTATTATTCTGATAATGTTTATTACTTATGTATATTAAAGTTAGAGGAAACAGCAATTAAATTTTCCAACATGTAAGCTGTGTTGTGTAGATTTATTAAGCATAAGTAATAAAAAATAACCAAAATAATAATTAATTAAATAATTGCGCCATTTTCAAACTTAAATCGTCAGTTGCTGTTGTCGAGGGCTACCACTTTTATCTATTTAATCAACTATAGCAAGCATTGCCACATTATCCTTTAAAAAATTGTTCATATTTTTGCCACATTAAAAGTGGCGCGCCTAGCGCCTTAGTATTTGAATCAAACTGTCAACGTTTTTGACAATGCAAGAAATATATAGTAGACACTGCACCCCTGGCCGCTCTGCTTTGATGAATTGTAACCCCCCCCCCCACACGACAAATCAGTTTTTCCCTGTAATTGAACTTAAAATAATAGTAATAAGTAGTAAGTGATACTTTATATAATATAAAGAATTTACATTTTCGCTGCTCGCTGTTTTAAAGTTTTCGCTGCAATTGGATTATTGCAGCAAGAGCGAGTAACAGTGCCAAATACTGAAAATTGATTTTGAAAGTCGCAACACTAATGAATCGTACCCCCAAAGATCTTCATACAAAGATTTAATTTGCATCTCATTGTTCCTATGGCAGCTATATGATATAGTGGTCCGATCTTGACCAAATTTTCTCAGGATGCAGCAGTGAGTAAGAAATACACAATCTGTGAGTTTGGTTGAGATATCACAAAAAATAACAAATTTCTTCATACAAAGTTTTAATTTGCATCTGTTGTTCCGATGGCAGCTATATGATATAGTTGTCCGATCTTGACCAAATTTTCTCAGGATGTAGCGTGAGTAAGGAATATATAATCTGTGACTTTGGTTGAGATATCTCAAAAAATAACAAAGATCTTCATACAAAGTTTTAATTTGCATCTGGTTGTTCCTATGGCAGCTATATGATATAGTGGTCCGATCTTGACCAAATTTTCTCAGGATGTAGCAGTGAGTAAGAAATAAACAATCTGTAAGTTTCGTTAAGATAGCTCAAAAAACAAAAAAATTTCATCTAAGCAATTTTGACCTTGACTCCCATTTTAGCCCCTTCCAGTGGGGATATCAAAAATCCCGTCTTATTGCACGATAATTATGTCTCAGCTATGTTGTGTAAAAATTTCATCTCAATATCTTGAACCGTTTGGCCTACAGCGTGATGACTAAGTCAGTCAGTCAGTGAGGACAAAGAGTTTTATATATATAGATTTTCTAAAAGTTTTTCAATTGTTGCGTGATTTTTCAAAAAAGTACGTCGATGCGCCACCTCAGGATGGGCTCCAAAAAATCTGATTTTTTTCACAAATTATTATTTTATAGCGGGTCAACGATTCCGCACCCAAGAAATTGGAAAATAAAAATACAGTAAGCTACAGTGGAGCAAGCTCGACAGTAGGAGACCCAGTACTGTTCAATAATGCGTACCAAACAATAGATGGCGCCACTACGAAGTTAATAAACACAGAGGTCGCTAGCGTCTCTACTTCTTCCTTATGCCTGTAACATTGTTAGTTGAATAACTTCCGTGTTTATCATCCGATTGGAATGAAATTTTCTGGACTGGTTTGGATTATAGTGTATATTATATGTACTAACAATCAAGGCGCTAACATTAAAGGGGCTTCTTTAATTCGACTTCGAAATTTTGTATTTCAATTTACGGGGGCGGAGGGGGGCGGGCAAAAATCCAAAACAAACTTGATCAATGGGAGATATAGATTAACCTACATGCCAAATTTGGCGTCTCTAGCTTTATAGTCTCTGAGATCTAGGTGACACAAATAGGACAGACAGACGGACAGACAGACGGACATGGCTATATCGACTCGGCTGTTGATGCTGATTAAGAATATATATACTTTATGGGGTCTGCCACGCCTCCTTCTGCCCGTTACGCACATTTGCACAAACGTAATAGACCCATTTGTACTTTTTAAAGTACTGGGTCTAAAAATAACTGTTCTTGTGCTAGAAATATACGCATGTGAACTGATCCTTATCAGTTGTCAAAAGTATTTACACACGTTTTCTTTGCGTCAAAATTATTTACACAATGCAAGTTCGCCATTAGTATTTGGTTTGCAGAGACAAGTGCAGGTTCTAGTTGCTCAAGTTATCTTAATTAATTTATAGATAATTTAATTTAATCATTTTACTATTAAAATTAATTACTTAAATGACAAAAACAAAGGAGTTTACCGTTGAGAGCCGTGCTGAAGTTGTACTAGATTTTAAACAGGTGCCACTACAGTCGAATTAGCTGAATTGTTTCAAATTTCGCGGAAAACGGTGTACAATTTAGTAAAAATATCAATACAGTTGGACATTTAAAAATCTAACAAGAACAGGCCGAAAACATGTGTTGGACCAAAGAAAATGCTGGCACCTTCCAGGAGGTGTGATAAATAATCCAAGTGTAAGTCCCATTAAAATTGCCGCAGAGTCAAAAAAATAATTGGCAAACAAATTAGTAATGCTGCCACTGCGCCGCAGGCTAAAAGAGTGATTTGAATACCGTGTTGTCCGTAAACTGATTGACGTCTTGAATTTGCCGTTGGAATACATTAAGAAGCCTCTTGATTCGTTCAAGGATGACAGATGAGACTGCCTTCAGTTCCAGGGATCATATAGAAAGCACTTAATGCATTTAAAAAAAACAAATGCGTTTGGCAACCCAGCCAATCAATAAGTTTGGTGGAGGTACAGTGAAGTTCTGGGGATGCCTTTCCTACTATGGGTTTGGAGACTTGGTACTAGAGCTGAAAATATCGATATTTTCGTGTATCGAGGTTTTTGGCAAAAATATCGATATATCGGGTTGAACCTTACCTGTTAAAATGAACCAGCATATATTTTTTATGATTTGTTGTGAACTACAACTTGTATTAAATCGAAAATCTCAAACACATAATGCTTCTAGCATAATCGGAGCTCATGAGCTTTCAAAACTTAAAACAAATTAAATATATAACTTAAGTATACATTAGGTTGAGATCCATTCGTTTCGATTCACAAATACTAATATATCAACATTATTTGATTTTAATGAGCTACGTTTTTCGCTGACAATCAATCCCGCCTTACTGAACATCCTCTCGCTTTCCATTGAGGTGGCGGGAACACACAAATATTTTTTGCAAGTCTGCAAGGCCTTATCTGAAGATTTCTATAAAGAAAAAAAAATGTTATAATATACTTATTAAAGTCTATATTGTGTTAGTATTACCTTCCAGTAATCTAAGGGATTTAACAATGATTCCATGTTTTCCAAACTGTAATATTGGCGCAGAGAAAGTATAGAGTCAACTCTATTATTACGAATTTTTTCAGATTTGCTGGCTTGTAAGAACTCGAACAATTGCGGCTATGATGTGGGTAATGGTGTTGGCTGGGTTATGGATGGAATAGAAGATCCTTGTGAAGCGTTTATTGCTGACAGTTCTGTTTCAATTGATTTATTTGCCTCAGTTGCATTAAAAGGTGACCAAAAACCGTGGGACTGTTCGATTTTCATATTGCAACAGTCTTTGCTTCACTGCATCTATTAAAAAGTTACGTCACGTCCGTCATCACTCTTTAATACAATTTTTTTCATTTTTGTTAAATTATGAAGGAGTCCGCAAGTCACCGGTATAATTAAAGAAGCTGTAACCAATGAATTAGATGAAGTCTGGACTGTTACCTGCTCAAACGGTAAAAAAAACTTCTTTCAGGTCTTTCAAGATTGCAATATCATTAGCTGATAATGGCAGTAAAGCTTTGGGTATTCAAAAGCACCTTTGCGATTGCATCTTTTGTCAGAAAAATTCGCTCTATCATATAGAAAGAGCTGTTCCATCTAGTGGGGCATTCCTGTTTTACACTGTATGATTGCTCAGTTTCTTGAGCTTCTTTGAATTTGGCGTAATCCGTTGAGCTATTCTTGAAAAAAATTACAATTCGCTTACATTTTTCAACGACGATTTTAATTCTACCTTGAGACAAACAATGTTGTATTTTTAAATTAACTGAGTGTGCAAAACATGGAACATGTCTTTTTGCAGGATCTCACATGCTTTGATCATACTTCTTGCGTTATCAGTAACAATGGCTGTTACCTTATCGAACACTGTTGATAGAACTGCAGAACGTAGTTCGAAATCTGACGTTATAAAATAGCAAGTCACAGTAAGGTAACTTTCATTTGCTCGAGAGGTCCAACAATCTGTCGTTACAGACCAATAGTCTATATTGCCTAATATGGTTGACAATTTTGTATTCATTTCTGAATAAAGATTTTGCATGCAAACGTTTTTTAATGTTGTTGTTGAAGGTAGTTCGTAGCGGAGATCAAGCACGTGATCAAAATGGCAAAAACCTGTGTTCTTAACAACCGAAAAGGGTCGCAGGTCTGAGGCAATGTAATAAGTCAAGGCGCTATTAAGCTTGCGCTTTCTAATTGATGACTGTTCGTACTTTTTCTCAAGGTACGGTAGTAGCGAATTAGTAGTAGTTTTTGAAAGTTCACTTATTGTCAAATGGGGGTGAATATTCTTTAAATGACTCAAGCAATTTGGTGGTATTGCCACTTGCCTTATACATTTTGGCACATTTGATACAAACAGCAGTCTTTCCATCAACAGGCTTATTAAAAAAGTTCCACACGGATGATTTGCCATACTTAGCCCGTTTCCTGCTAATTTCTCACCTCCTGATCGCTGTCCACTTCAAATGGGTCCACGTTACTGGAGCCTACATATGTATGTACACACAAAAAAGTATTTCGTAAGACATTTGCATTCGACATTGCAAGTAAACAATTTAAATTACCTCGGCCATTACAATCCTTCAACACATTATTCATCCTTTAACACAGCCAACACCAATTGTATTTTCCAAATACGCCTGAGTCTCTAAAAATATAATTTTTACTAATTATAATTAAAAACGACGCTAACAACTTGCATGCTTTTCCCGCTTTTTTCTTTTTTGAGATGAAAAAAAATATCGAGCATTGGAAAACATCGGTTTATAAATATCGATATTTTTAAGAAACTGGAAAATATCGATGTATCAATATATCGTCGATATTTTTTTCAGCTCTACTTGGTACCGATAGAAGGGGACATTAAACCAAAACGGATACCTCCATACACTAAATGATCGTGCTTTCACATCAGGAAACAAACTTTTTTCAACGACAGCACGACAATGCTCCATGCCACAAGGGTAGAGTACCAACAAAATTTTTGAACGACATAAATCAGGCGGTTCTTCCCTGGCCCCCACAAATTCCTGATCTGAATGTCATTGAAAACGTTTGGGCTTTTGTTAAAAACAAGAGGACTATTGATTAAAGTCAAAGGAAGCGAAGGAACCATTGAAATTGAGGACATTTGGTCCAAATTGACTATAGAATTTGCGCAAACTTTGGTAACATCAATAACCGACAGGCTGCAAGCTGTCATTGATGCCAACGGTGGCACTACTAAATATTAGTTATGTTCTTTAATATAATTAAGAAAATATTTTGTAACCATTGAATATTACACTTGAATAAATGAAATTGAGTTGTGTGTAAATAATATTGACGCAAAGAAAACGTGTGTAAATACTTTTGACAACTGATAAAGATCAGTTCACATGCGTATATTTCTAGCACAAGAACAGTTACTTTTTCAATTCTTTTTCATCTGGCTTTTCGTAGGTCAGACTATGCAAAAATAAAAACTTTTTTCATTTCCTCTCGCCCCCTCGCTGCACAAGCCGCCGATTGTGTAGCATGCATAAAACTGTACGTTGTGTAAATACTTTTGACTACCCTTGTAATTGCGTAGTTGTTGAATTCTGAGAACTGTGCAGTTCTTCGCTTAGTTCATTTCGCTCGTTCCGAGTTCACTCTGTGCCGTTCATTTGAATACTCAAACGATCGCCAAAATGAGTATTCAATACGATGAGAACCGGTTCACTGAATTCATTTAATTCAGATATCCGAATGAAACTCACCAGGACTCAAAGACGCTTCAGTTTGAATGCAGCCGTGCAGCCCTCTACTACGCACACACGCGCACTGCTAACATGAGAGTGTATGGGTGCCGACCCCTGCCCTAAACGCTCAAATTCCGAGCCACTTGTTTTTTTGATCTGTTCTGAAGAAAAAATCAGGCACGAGTATCATCCCGAAAGACCACTCTCAATCGAAACTCGGAACTGTACGCAAAAATCACATTCGAGACACGAGACCCTATGACGTCAGACACTCGATTGATACCCGAATCAAACATTTTCGATCATGAGTCATTGCTGAACAAAACCGAACGCCTCATAGACGAGTATGTATCAGTTCGGACGATGTGTCTGGAACTAAATGTTCAAATCGAGCCTGTTCTCAAAACGTTCACGTTTAATTCACTCAAAAATAGTGAACAAATCATACCGAGTTCGAGTCTGTGTTCGAGCCTGAGCGAAACTCTCATACTCGTTGCAGCTCTCTGATATGTACGTATGCATGTAGTGATGCGTCGCGTGGAATTAAAGTTAGGCACTTGGCGCCTTCCGCTTGAGAGAATAAGAGAGCACTACTGGTGATCTCGCATCTCTATGATCTCTAAGCGAGTGTATTGTGGATTTTTAGTTTTCATAAAACGGGGCACACTCGCAGTGATTCGATCGTCGTTTCAAC